>CM046443.1:24618723-24960459 GCA_025506515.1 Flaveria trinervia
TTTAAATAACTCCTCGGTCCAACGGTCGTCTCCACTGGTCCCGGGCCTGAAACGGAGACTTCTAGCCCAAGTTATGCCCATTTTAGTGAAGCCCCTTTTGATAAGTGATCTTAGGCCTTCAAAAAGGCTAAAGCTTGCTCATCTACACTTGGGCCCACATCAGTACCTCAGCACTTTTAAAAAGAAACTCAAACTGGATACACGACCATAGTTCAGGATTTAGTCCCCATTCAAAACAGAATTGAGTATAGAAAAGCCAATGGCACAATGCAACATTATGCTACAGCTAACCGCCAGTCAAAACTTTAAAGGTTTAGGATTGCACGCTTGTACAACTAAAAACCAAACCAACACAATCCAATCCCCAATTTTGATGTTGGTAAACTCAGGATCATATTAAACCAATATCTACAACAGTGTGTCTACATTCTATCTTCTCTCTTCCTTGGTGCACAGGTGATAATTTCAACGACTCTCGAAATCATTTCTGCGGCTTTAGTTGCAGAGAGCAGTACAGCGTGCTTCACCTTAAATGCCTCTGATATTCCAAGCACTGACATATATATAACCTGTACAAAGATCAATGTAACCAAACACAAATTAAACAATACAACTATATAATTATGGGGATGGTTTGGTTTTGTGTTCTTTAAAAGGCTAATAATATGTCTCGATAAACAATTATTGCCTACGTGTTGAGCAGCAAAGCTAATCCCCTCAATAGCAAAACAAATGTTCATTAGAGAAAATGAATAGCCTTAAGAAACGTTTGTCTAAAGCCATGTACCATGGCTAAGTGTTGATTTTACACCAACAAAGGGCACAATTATATGAAGGTTTTAAATGTGTCATATCTATAACATGTTTTTTCTTGTCCTTATTTGTTATTCTCTTTTTCTTGTAGGTTGTAATTGTATTATTATCATCTATATAATCCTTCCTCCACTAATTGCGGAGCATTGAGTCTTTCAATCAATATGGTATCATAGAGCCTTTCTCTATTCACGTCCTCTAAATAACTTCTTCACTTCTTCTTCCCACCCTTCCTATTCCCTAAGCCTCTCCCTCTCCTCTCTCTAAATCTCTCATGGCATCTTCATCCAACTCTGTGATGGCTACACACCCATAAACACCATTATTCACATGTTAACTATCAAACTTGCGTCATCCAACTACCTTTTATGGAAGAATCAAATTATCCCGATCATTTCCTATCAAAATCTCATTGGCCATGCAGATAGCTCTTCTTCCGCCCCTGCCCCCACACTTCTACAAACTGAAAAAGTAGTGGATAACCCGGCTTACATTGCTTGGGTTGCTGCTGATCAAAAGACCGTTATTATTTTGCATGCTTCACTCCATGAAGAAGTTGTCTCCCTAATTGTTGGTTTATCAACGACTTGGAAAATATGGACCGCTCTTAAGGCTGCCTATGGCAACTCCTCCATTGAGCGGGTTCATACTCTTCGAGATCAACTTCGTCTCATACACAAAGGATCCAAGTCTATTGCGGACTATGGTCGTGCATTCAAGATCTTATGCGATCAACTTTTTGCCATTGGCCATCCTATTGATGTCAATGATCAACTACACTGGTTCTTGTGTGGACTTGGTCCAACGTTTGAAATGTTTTCCACCTCCGTCCGCTCCACTCGCCCTACACCTATCTTTGCTGACTTGCTTGCCCATGCTGAAAGCCATGAATTGTTTCTCGAGGCCCTTCATCAGTCCTCCTCCCCCACTGTTGCTTTCAATGCTGACGCATGCCCCTTCAGGTTGGGGTCGTGGAGGCCAAACCCTTGCCACCATGGATCTGCTTTGGGTCGTGGCTGTGGTAGACGACCAACTCACTGTCAACTTTGTCATGCAAATGGTCACTATGCTAACGCGTGTCCAAAACTATCTACCTATGCTTCTCAGTCATGCCCGACCGATGATGATTTAGCAAAAGCGTCTGTTGCCCAGTGTCACATTTCTACTTCTGGACCGGATTGGTATGTTGACTCGGGGGCATCAGACCACATGGCCACATCTGCTGAAACTGTGTCCAATCCATCTCCACTCCCAGGTAATGATTATGTGAATTTTGGGAATGGACAATCTCTTCCCGTCACACACCAAGGTTCTTGCTCTCTTCCTAATAATTTGCTTCTCAAAGACGTTTTGGTTGTACCTCACCATACCAAAAACCTCTTGTCCATAAGCAAACTTAGCGAAGATAATAATGTAGATGTTCTTTTTTCTCATCCATATTTTTTTGTTCAGTATCGGATCACCAATCAAGTTCTAGGCAAAGGAAGAGTTGAAAATGGGTTATATGTTTTGCACCCAAGTCATCATGCATTACTTACATGTGTTTAGGTACACCATTTTAATTTATTTATCTAGTGAGTAATGTTTTAAGTTCTACAATAGAATTCTGTTCAAGTAAATTAATATATATATATATATATATATATGTATGTATATATATATATATATATATATATATATATATATAAACAATGGTGCAAGCCTGAGCCATTTCAACACCCGAAAAGTGGATCAATTTATCCTCACCAATCATAATTTCCTCAATGAGTTTATAGTGCCCAAGTTTAACTTATTTTGGATTATCAAACAGTGATGCTATGTCACCACCGATAACTAACGTTAGGCCTTCAATACCATCAAAATTAGCATACTCAATTGTAATAATGCCAGGATCAACAAACAATTTCTCATGGTAATTATAGATTAACTGTCTTAATCCCATGATCAATTATCTTTTGCACTTTTTCCCTCATTTTTTTTCTTTTTCTTCTCCTTCAATCTGAACAACTTTAGCTATTGAATCTACCTGAATTTCTCTACATGACAAGAAAAAAATATCAATAAATTAAATCTAAATTATTCCTCAAATACATAAATGCTACTGAATCTATGCCTTTATGAGCCATAACTTTCAAATGAATATAAATAACTTTTAAGTTTGTCATTTTGGATTGGTGAATTGGTGTAACTGTTGTCACCAATAACAACCTGCATCATCTTTATTATCCTTTATCCGGTCTAGCAATGCTCTGCGAGAATAGTCAGCAGCCATCCGATAACCTGAAAATTTGACGAGACAATTTACCATAAATATGTAAGAACATCGTTCACAAAATGAAATAAAACTTTATTTGTAAAGAACTTTGATTACAATGCAAAAGAAA
The DNA here is from genome assembly GCA_025506515.1 of Flaveria trinervia. Taxonomy (NCBI): domain Eukaryota; kingdom Viridiplantae; phylum Streptophyta; class Magnoliopsida; order Asterales; family Asteraceae; genus Flaveria; species Flaveria trinervia. The sequence goes on from CM046443.1 coordinate 24,621,921, forward strand.
CTAAACAAACAGATTACATTATTTTCTAAGAAACAACAAATCAAACAAAGTAAACAGAACAATGACTGAGGATTTCTATTGAACAGAGGTCCCTTAAAATAGATTTCGGGCCATCCTGGTGAATCCCATCTTAAGGCTTAATGAAAGCTTGATGCACCTAAAATAGATCAAGTATTTCCTGCATTCATGCACTCAATGCATAGAAGAATTTCTTCAGAAGTTTTACTCTCTGCATTAGAAATATTCTAAGTGTAAAATCTTCTGAAGCCAAGACCAATATCTTCCAAAGCCAAAAGTGAAGTCTTCCAAATCTTCAAAGACAAAGTCTTCTGAAGCTAATGGAGTGAAGACAGATTTTTTCCAAATACTTTGAAGAATATGATTTGTAAGACCTGGTTATTTTAAAAGTCAAAGAAAGAAAGATTAAAGAGAAGGACAAGAAAGAAAAGAAATAAAACCCAAGTCAAGGGGTTAAATGTGTAAAAATGACAAAATGTTTGAAAAAGTTGGTGTAAAAGTGGGCATGACCGCCCACTACACGTACAACACCATACCTTCGGATACTTCTAGAGAGAGAAAGAGCAGAGCTCGGTTTAAAGAAGAACAAGAAGAAAAGTTCGAATTCAAGGTAAGAATTCATGAGTTTATGATGTTCTTAACTGGTTTTATCTTCAGTTATATGCTTATGTATCTTGTATCTGTTCGGGTGTGTGTTTTGGTGGGTTTCTAGGCGGTTGAACTCTGTTGGGAACGGGTTTTTGAAGAGTCATAACCAAAGGCTACAAAGGTGAGTTCTAGAACCCCTTTTTTACTTGTTTTAAACTACTTTGGGGACTAGAATGCATGTATGAACTTTTTATAAACGTTGGGTTTTGTACCCGTATGTGTTTATGTGTGTGTTTGCGGGTGGGGTTGATTTTGGGTTGTGTATATGTTTCATGATGTCATGATTATGTTTCTAAGGCTTTGAATGTATGATTTAAGCTTAGAACATGATAGGTGATGTTTGGGGACTGAATTATGATGTTAAGTGTGACTTAGGCTGCTCATGCGCTTAAATAGTAGTTCATGTGCCCAACTGAAAATAACTACCTAAGTGTCCCATACGCACAAAACCTCATGCGCCGAAATAGTACCCATGCGCCTAGAAATAGGTTGAAATTGACTAAGTGTTCTTACGCCTAGATGGTTTATGCGCCTGCATAGTGCCCATGTGCCTAGAATTGCCCAGAATAAGACTAAGTGTTGCTCATGCGCCCCAATAGTGCCAATGCGCTTGAAAGTTCCCCATGCGCTTGAAAGTTCCCCATGCGCCTAAGTGTACCCCATGCACCTGAAAGGCCATGCGCCTGCATAGTGCTCATGCGCCTGTATAGTGTCCATGCGCCTAAAGGCTTAGAAATATTTTCTAGTTTTGGGAAAAGTGTAAAAGTAGGCTTGACTTGGGAGGTTCCCGAGGGCTGTGTAAGTTGACTTTTGAGGTCATAGATGATGTGACAGGTGATGTATGACAGTTATGTATGATTATATGATATGTTCCTTATTACGCATGATGACGTGACTTTACGTGGTGTGATTATTATGATGAACGTAAAGTATTATCTTAACGAAGTGAAGATTTAAGATAACGTACATGGAACATAATGAACGAATGAAGAGTCTTGTAAGCAAATGAAAGGAGGTTCACAACTCATTTAGAGTTGTTAGCTCAACTGCGTGTTTATAGCGTGCGATCATAGCTAACCCTTAAGGTTCTCACACGGGGGAGTTAGTCTATGTGACTAGTCCATACATGCGATACGTGGGATATGCGCATTATGGGGTCCTTGTTTCTTAACCCTAGATGTTATAGCTTTGTGCTCAGAGGGGTTTAAGTACATGACCTAGATAGAAGTGAAAGATAATAAATGTATGAAAAGTGCGATATGTACGAACTGTGTGAAATGTGCGAAATGTACGAAATGTGTGAAACGTGCGAAATGTACGAAATGAACGATGATGAAGATAATAATTATTACCTTGATGTATGTATGATGTGTGATCACGTGTGATAGTAATGAAAATGTTTTGGCAAATGAAATGTAATATAATATTTTGTAAAACTAGAACTTACTCAGCAACGCTGACTTTTATGTGTTTCCAGTTGGCACGTAAAGGTTGCTGATGTTGGGTTTGTTGGACCAAATCAAACTAGTTTAACCATTTAAACTTGAAAACGCAGCAGATTAACACCAAATATTATCATTTGTAATCTGAAAATATGGTTCATTTCATAACAATAACAAACCCAAGAACAGAAGGATCTTATATATGTGTTTGAACTAGCTATCACCAATAAATAACAACCCAAATAAGCAATATATAGTACCTTCCAAGGCTGCTGAAAAACAAGATATAGATGAGGAGAATGATGTTCTTGAACAGCCAAAACACCAAGAAGAGGTGTGCTCAAGCTTCCATACCCACAAGCATCGAGCATACACCATTCTTCCTAGGATTTGAGCACTAAATCGGATCAAGAAAGCTGCTGTAACCTTGTTCCAGCCATGAATAATCAACAAAGCTGCTAGAGCTTTGTTCCAGTTGTGATATCTTTCTTCCAAAAGAAGAGTGATGTTCTTGTGACCCTTTTGCATATGAGAGAGTGAGAGAGATCTGAATGGAGAGTGTGTATGTCCAAGCAAAGAAAAAGATACAAAACATAAGGCCAAAAAGAACCCCTAAAAGGGGCGGCCGAACCTTCTGCACTTTTGGGGTTTCCCCCAAAACCTTTTAATCTTTGTTAACAAATGTTTTCAATAAGTTAAGTAATTACCCTTTTAATTATATAACTTATACACACACTCCTATTATTGATGTTATTTAACCAATTTAAACAACATTACAAATAATATTCATGAACAAAATATCCATATAGGTTGTTGTTGGACCAAAAGAACCAATGAGACAGATCAGAAAAACCTTTAAGTCCCACAAGACATCACAACAACTGCTGAAGACTTGATCAGCTGTTTGACAAAGTCTGAAGATCAACAGCTGAAGACTAAAGTACTGAAGACTTTAACTGATGAAGACCAAAGTCTGAAGATCAACTGCTGAAGACCAAAGTCTGAAGATCAACAGCTGAAGACTAAAGTACTGAAGATCAACAGCTGAAGTACAAAGACTGAAGACATCAGCTGATGACAACAACTGAGGTTCAAGAAGTCCAAGTACTGAAGCTTTCAGAGTTTGTTACAACAGCTGAAGAAGCATTCTTCAGTTGTTGTGATGGTTTCCTTTCAGTAGCTTTATTTTCTATTTCAGTACTTGTAAAACGACTGAAGAGCATGTTCTTCAGTTGTTGTTGTTTCAGTAGTTTCTTTTCAGTAGTTGTAGTGATAGTTAACACTTGGTATTTTTGTTAAAAGATGTCAGCTGTTTGTCATCTTTAGCAGTTGTGTCAACTTTCAGTAGTTAAATAACAGTTAGATGTCACTGTCAAGTGACATCAGCTGACGTTAGCTTTCCTTATAAAAGGAAAGATGACCTAATTGTAACCGTGCGATAAGCTGAGCCAAAGCGTGTATTGAATGAATATATTCCTTTTGGCAAAATTTCTCTCTCTATAACAAACACTGTTTCATTGATAAATTTCATGTGTTCTTGTTTAAATTTGTTAATTTGTGTGCTCATTCTGCTGCAAATCCAATCTAATTGATCAAACTAGATACCGTGATCCTAACAAATGGTATCAAGCTAGTTAATCATTGATCGACCTAACAATTGATCATTGAAACTGTTCTTTTGCTATCTACGTTTGATCGAATTAGCAAATTTGCAAGAATCGGTTATAGAGATTGAGTTTCTGCTGCTTCTGGCTATTTTGTTTGAGGTTCTAAGTGGTTTTGAGCTAATTTACTTTGTTTACCTTGAATTTTTCTGATTTTGATTATGACTACTCCTTCTAATGATCCTCACAACACCGGTTCCTCAACCAAGCCTCCGATGCTGGTTAGGACTGAGTATAACATATGGCAACGAAGAATGCTCCATCACCTGTCTGTTAACAGTTTAGGTTGTTGGACATCTGTGGTACATGGTCCACATAAGCCTATGGTGAACAATCCAGAAACCAACCAAATGGTTCCAAAAAAGAAGGAACAATACTCTGATGAGGATTGTAAACTGTTTGAGATAGATGCTAAAGCTCATGGAATTCTGGCCATGGCACTGCCTAATGAAATCTATTCTGGGCTTATGCATCATGAAACTACTCATGACCTCTGGAAGGCACTGAAAGAACAATTCGGTGGTACTGATGAGGTCTTAGCAAACAATAGGGAAATACTTGCCCAACAATATGAGACATTTTCTCATAGGAAGGGTGAGACTCTGACTCAACAGTTTGAGCGTTTTTCATGTTTGATCTCTGAGCTAAAAATGGTCAAACATGAATACACTAATAGCCAGATGAACCACAGATTCCTCAGATCACTGCCTGAGAGATGGGACACATATACAATTGTCCTACGCTCCAATGCAAATCTGGATAGCATATCTCTCACCCAACTTCATGGGAAACTGCTTACATTTGAAGAGAGATAGAGCAGAAAAGGAAACTGGCATCATCAGGCAAGCTCACTGAAGATTTGTACCAGGGAACACTGCCTTGGTCGATCATGAGTCAGAATATGCTGCAAGAGTCAGAAAGTATGATGATGGCATATAGATTTCTCTTCAAACAGTTCTGATCATGCATTTGTGAGTGTTGATAGTCAGTCAGCTGTAATAGTGACAATTTGTGCTTCATTATGGATGATTTGAAAGGTATAGCTGATGATGACTTAGAAAGATGGATATTCTGAGCCAAATGGCCTTGATTAATATCAGATCTCAAAAGTTCTACAAGAGAACTGGTAGGAAATTTCCAGGCTCTCTCTGGCAAAACAAATTTGGTTTTGACAAGAGTAAGTTGAGGTGTCACAAATGCCACAGGCTTGGGCACTTTGCAAGAGAGTGTAGATCATCTGGATCTAACTCCTCTGCACCCTTGTTACTTTTCCAAGTAATATTCAAAAAAACAGAGGGCAACATCCTGCTAGTTCTGGTCATCAATCACAACCTCTATCTCCTGCATATTTTGTCCCTCAGGGTCCAATGCCATATTCATATCCCTGCTATTACATGCCACAAACCAGTCAAGTTCAAGTACCCATTGCTCAACAACCACCTGCTCTTCCTGAGCCTCAACCTTCCCATCTCATCAACAATCTCAACCTCCTCACACAGCTTTTTCACCCAAGAGTTGTTGACTGGAGCAGTTTACGAGATGATATGTCTGGTCATGAACAACTGTTTTCTGGTGCTGGTCAACATGGTGGTGACAATCCTTTTGGAAATCTTGCTCTTATGGCTCTGGAGTCTGCTGATACTTCATCCTCTAATGCTTCCACACCACAGGTATCACAGGTATCCTCTGGGGCCAAAGCCAAGTTATATTCTGAAACACATGCATAGCCACATTTGCATCTATTAGAGAAGCTAATGTAGCTTTAATTAACAAGAACATTGAGCTAGAACAAATAATATCCAAAAGAAAAGCTGATTGAGTGTGTGCTTAATGATAAGAATGATGAGATTTACAAACTCAAATGCCAAATCACTGATAATAAGGCTAGGGAAGAGGTACTTCTAGAGAAGTACAGAGACCTCAAAGAAACACTTGCAACTACCCAGGTAGAGTGTGATCGATGGGTACATTCCTGCAAGGGTTTTGAAATGCTTCTCAATAACAGTCTGCTTCAATGTTAAGTTTGGCATTGGTTATAATCACACTGCTCCTCCTACAGATTTTACTTCCAGAGCAGAGGTAGAATCTGATGGAGGAAGCAATAACCAATCCTTTTCATCATGTGATCTACTATCTGATACAACACCATCAGAGGTTGATGTCAGCATTAATTCCTCCCAAAACCTATCAGCTGATGTTGATGGTTCAAATGCTAACACTCACATGATCAAAAAGTTGATCACTCCAGGTGGTATTTCAAAAAGTACTGAAAGTACTAAAGAGCAAGTCATAACACCTAGAGAACAAACCCAAACTACTGCATGTACTAAAGGGTAGAAAACTGCCAGTAGAAAGGGTGGGAAAACTACTGAAGAAGATATCAAGAAAGCATGTACTGCAAGGAAGAAAACTGCTAGTACTGATCGCAAACTGCTGAAGAATAAGTCTTCAGTAGTTTCATCTTCTTCAGCAGATGATCAACTTAAGATGAAGAAAAAGCCATGTGAAATATGTGGCTTATTCAATCATCTTACTGATGATTGCTGGTATAAAAGGGCTCCAAACTCAAACCAATGAGAACATTAAAAAGAAAATGGATAAAATGAAAACTGAGTTTGAAACCAAGTTTGTACCACAACATCAAAAACCTGTAACCCCAAAATCCAAAAAGAAGGGGTTAATCAGGCAACAGCTGAGGTTGCTCAAAGGAAGATGGTACAACACAGGAATCCATCACTTTCAAGCACTAATGTGTCTGATGAGCTGAAGGCTTTATCACAAAATCAGACATAACTTGTTATGATGGTTCAATTTATTGGGGAGAGTTAACCAATTAGATGCTTCTGTGCTGATACCACAGAGAAGAAAATCCATGCCAAAGGATTCTTCTTCTTCACCATCTCTCAAGCTGTTATTCATAGAAAATCTGTTAGTTTACCATCTGTTGATGTGAACAGACCCAAAACCAAAAAGGTTTGGGTCTCAAAAACTAACTAATTTATTATGATTGCAGGGTTCTTCAGCATGCCATAGTAGCATCTGGTATGTAGACAGTAGAGGATCTATGCATATGACAGGGAACAACTCTCTTCTTCATGATTACTCTCAAGGAAAGAAGGGGTTCGTTTCTTTTGGCAATGATGCTAAGGGTTACATCATTGGCAAAGGCTTTGTTTCCAATGGGGAAATAAGGTTTGATGATGTTAACCATGTGGAGAATCTCAAGTACAATCTCTTGAGTGTCAGTCAAATGTGTGATAAAGGCCATGTTGCTCTTTTCACCAGTCAGAACTGCAGGATTCTGTCATCCAAAGTTCTGAGTTTGATTGATAAGGTGTTGGATGATCACACTCTCCTGAGGGCCAACAGGACAGGAAGAGTGTATGCCTTAGATCTTTCCAAGAAAATAGATCTCAAAGGTCATCCTTGCCTATTTCCCAAAGCCTCTCCTCAGGAATCTAAACTGTGGCATGGAAGGCTGGGTCATGTTAATCTCAAAAACATGAATCAACTGATCCACAATAGTTTAATGAGCGGTCTACCATTGAAGGAGTTCAGATGTGAAGACAACTGCACTGCTTGTTTGAAAGGAAAACAACACAAAGTCTCATTCCTCCTATTGAAGAACCTAAGTCCATTGCCTGGTTGCAATTACTACACATGGATATCTTTGGTCCTGTGAGAGTAATGAGTATGGCAAAGAAAAAATACTATCTGGTAATTGTGGATGATTACTCCAGATTTGTATGGACTTTCTTCTTGCATTCAAAGGATGAGGCTGCTCAGACGATTATAAACTTTGTGTTATATGTTGAGAAGCAGTATTCCCTATCTGTCAAGTGTATCAGAAATGATAATGGAACAGAATTCAGAAACCATACACTTGATGATTTTTATCTCTCAAAGGGAATCAAGAGGCAGTTTAGCATCCCAAGGACTCCAGAACAAAATGGAGTAGTTGAGAGAAAGAACAGGACCTTAATTGAAGCTGCAAGGTCCATGTTGGTTGACTCTGGTTTGCCACTGACCTTTTGGGCTGAAGCTGTTAACACAGCTTGCTATGTGCAGAATAGAGCCTTAGTAAATCAGAGGTTAATGAAGACTCCATATGAAGTTCTATATCATTTGGCTCCTCTAATTTCATTTTTCAGACCCTTTGGGTGTCCTTGTTTAATGAATCCTAAGGTGGATGCAGGGTATTTTGTTGGTTATTCATCTACTTGCAAGGCATATAGAGTCTTCAACTGTAGAACAAAGATAGTTGAAGAGACTCTGCATGTGAAGTTTAATGAATCTCCAAAGGACAAGATTCCACAAAACCCTGTGGAGTTATTTGATTTGGACATACTACAATATGTTCCTTATCAACCTCCAGCTGTTGCAGATCATGTGGATAAATCATCTTCTGCAGCATGTCTTCCACCTGGTGGTACTGAAGATGATGATGATATCAGTACTCACCTTTTCAAGTTTAGTGACCTACTGCCTGTGTCTACTACACTTGATGTTCCTGTAGCTTCAGTAGCTCCATCCACAACAAATGCTAATGAGATTTCTGATTCCTCTACATCATTTGACTTGCCACCTAATACTTGGTTTCAAGATTTGGATCAACATCTGCTGCTGCTGAGCCTGCTACAAACCTTGCACTGATCTCAGTGTATCAAGAGCTGAAGAATCATCCCATGTCTCAAATCATTGGTGATATCAATGCTGGTGTCTCAACCAGAGGTCAATTGTCTAACTTCTGCTTCTATGCTCTTTTCATCAGTCAGCTAGAGCCAAAGAACTATCATGTTGCTTTGAGAGACAATGGATGGGTTGAAGCCATGCAGCTTGAGCTACTTCAGTTCAAAAAGCAACAAGTGTGGGAACTGGTTCCTCTACCCCCAGGTAAGTGTGCAATAGGCACTAAATGGGTGTTTAGGAATAAAACTGATGAAAATGGGCTTATTGTCAAGAACAAGGCTAGACTGGTTGTACAAGGGTTTTCTCAGAAGAAGGTATTGATTATGATGAAACCTTTGCCCCTGTAGCCAGACTAGAGGCAATTAGATTGTTCTTAGCCTATGCTGCATTCCACAATCTTAAAGTTTTTCAAATGGATGTTAAAAGTGCTTTTTTATATGGTAAAATAAAAGAAGAGGTTTATGTGTGTCAACCACCAGGTTTTGAGGATAATAAACATCCAGATTGGGTATACAAGCTTGATAAGGCTCTTTATGGGTTGAAACAAGCTCCTAGAGCCTGGTATGAGACATTATCAAATTTTCTTCTTCAAAATAATTTCATAGAAGGTGATAGAAAACATAAGCTATTTGTTCAAATTTATGTTATGATATTATTTTTGCATCCTCTGATCCCCAGTTGTGTGATACTTTACCAATTAATGCAAAAGAAGTTTGAAATGAGTGCAATGGGAGAATTACAGTTCTTTCTAGGTTTCAAATCAAACAAAAGGCTGATGGGACTTTCATTCATCAGTCTAAATATAAAAAGATCTTTTGAATAAGTTTGATTTACAAAACTGTAAGCCCTGTTCTACTCCCATGTGCAACACCACACAACTGGATGCAGATCAGAAAGGTAAGCTGTTGATGAAACACTTTACAGATGTATGATTGGGTCCTTGATGTACTTAACAGCTTCTAGACCAGATATCATGTTTGCAACTTGTGTTTGTGCTAGGTTTCAGGCTGCTCCTAAAGTCTCATTTGATTGCAGTCAAGCGGATCTTTAGATATCTGCAAGGTACACAATCTCTAGGTTTATGGTATTCCACTAGACACTCTTGCAAATTAGTTGCTTTTTCTGATAGTGACTATGCAGGGTGTAAGTTAACCAGAAAGTCAACTTTTGGTGGATGTCAATTCCTAGGCAACTGTTTGATTTTTGGCAGAGTAAGAAAAAACATCTGTTGCTACATCCACTACTGAAGTAGAGTACATTGCTGCTGCAAGCTTGTACTTCTCAGGTACTCTAGCTTCAGAACCAACTTTTGGATTATGGCATTAGACTAGACTAAGACTCCATTATAATGGACAGTGCTTCAGCTCTTTGCATTGTCAAGAATCCTGTCCAGCACTCTAGGACCAAACATATATAGATCAGACATCATTTTATTTGGGACTGTTTTGAAAAATCTGATTGATCCAAAGTTTGTGCCTAGTGCTGATGAGCTTGCAGATATTTTTACTAAGCCTTTGGATAGTTCAACTTTCCAAAACCTAGTGTTAAGGCTTGGTATGCTACAGCTAGAATAAGTGACAACTACTGATGATCTCAGTAACAAGTACTGATGATCATTAGTAAACGTCACAAATAAGTACTGATTCTGTTACAACTACTATTGTTAGTAAAAACAGATAAGTACTGTGTCCTATGAACAACTGAAAACAGCCAAAAAGACTGATGAGTAAGTGTTGAGGATAGTATGAAACAACTGAAAGCTAAGAATTGACGACAACTATTGACGGGAATTTTCTCTTCAGTTGTTTCTACAACTGCTGTTTCATCTTAAAACAACTAAAGCAAAACCAATGTCTTCAGTAGTTTCACAACTACTGATGACTAACACCAAGTCTTCAGTCGTTTACAACAACTGATGACAAAACCATGTCTTCAGTAGTTTCACAACTACTGATGACTAATACCAAGTCATCAACTGTTTACAACAACTGATGACAAAACCATGTCTTCAGTAGTTTCATAACTACTGATGACTAACACCAAGTTCTCAGTTGTTTCCAACATCTGAAGCCAAAATCATGGTTTTTCAGTAGTTTTATAACTACTGATGCCTAAAACCAAGACTTCAGTTGTTTCAACCTCTGAAGGTTAATACCACGTCATCAATCGTTAAAACTACTGATGACTAACACCAACCCTTCAGTTGCTTCATAACCCTTACTTTAAATACCTAATCCTACAGAGCTTCATCATCTCAAACCTAACGTTCAAAAACTGAGAACCTTCTCTCACATCAATGGCGAACATGCAGCTTAAACCACGCCACAACTGTGTTGCCTACCTTACCAAATCACCTTTCTGGACGCAGTTTGATACTACTATTGATCTAATGGTCCATTCTACATACAAAATGGCCTTCCTTATCAATCCTACCATTTATGCCGAATCCCTAACATAGTTCTGGACGAACGTCACCCTTACCACTGGGGAGAATGACACCGAGTCTCTCCAGTCGTTCGTCAACTCCCGAAAGGTGGTCATCACTCCAGCAATCCTTCGCCAAACCCTACACCTGGATGATGCCACCTTCCCGCTAGATATTCAAAGGGCATCACTGATCTATCCTTTGCCCAACATGGATACCAGGGTAACCTCAGCGCTTCTACCATCTTAAAGAGGCATTTCCATGACGTAGAACGCCTTATTTTTCATATGGTGAATGTCTACCTAGCCCCTAAGGCTTCGTCTTGGGATCAAATTCTACCAAGTGGCAGCAGGTATTTTTCTCTATCCTTGAGCAACAAAACTTAAATTTTTCTGAAATATTATTTCTTGAACTTAAGGATATGGTCTCTAAACCTATTGCTAACCGATGGATATTATATCCATGGTTCATAATGGCCATAATAGAGAACCAGCTGAAAGCTGAGGGACTTGTTGGCCTTGGAGTCCTTACCATGGTTGTATTGCCTGAAGTATACTCCAGCACAACTCAGACCAGTCACTCAAACAGGCTGCCAAGCTACGAAACCCACGCAACTGGAACCCACAACCACCCTCCAAATCCAAAGTCCCCACCAAACCCAACACAAGAAACCCAAAAAGGCTGCTCAGGGAAATGAGTCCCCTGAGGATGCCCCTGCACCACAAACGCAGGATATATCTACTGGTCATAACCTCCAAATTCCCCACCCTCACCGCTCAGGTTTCCTCTCAACAGGAGCCTGTAGCAACCACATACGGGGCACCTATACATCTGGAACCTTCCTCATTTGAGGAGGTTACCATTGAAACGCACCACTCTCCCCGGTGCATACTGCCTTCACACCATCTCCACTGCAACCGCCCCCCAAAGTCCTACCATAATAGTTGCAAAAGTGCTGACTCAGTTGCATTCCTCACCCCCTCCCCAGATACCAATCAAAACTGGGATAGCCTCAACCATTGAAGGGGAGGACCAACATGCTTCTGATAACCCACAGCACAGGGGTTACCATGTTCAATCTCCAAGTGTAGAAAAGGAGATTCGAACTTCTGGTGAGGCTGCCACTTCTCCTGCTTCAGCAAATGATCAGGAAGAAGTTGGTACTATCCATAAGACCTCACCAGAGGCAACTACCGATGAAGGACATAAGCCTGAGGTAGGAAGTCCCCAGTACCAAGAACAAGGGGCACATGCTACTACTGATCTACACTCAGAGCATGTACATCTTGATTCAATCAGGAGGTCAGGTGATTTATCATAGAATGATGATGACCTGGGCTTTTCCTACGATGTTCTAGCCCACAATACCATCCTAGAGAATGAGGTGCGTAGTCTCAAACAGCTGCTTACCAACATGTCTCAGGATCAAAGACCATCTACCCCACAAACCCCACAGATGGCACCTTCAGTTGAAGGTTTACCAAACACTAAGCCTACACACATAACTGAGCCACCAGCCTCTGCTTTCGGCACCATCTCTCAGGGACAGAACCTGTCTGAGCAGATGGTTGCTATCTTTCAAAACTCCTTACCTCTCATCACTCCCATCATCACTGACATAGTGCATAAAGCCATTGATGAGAGGATTCCCTCAAATCTACAAACCCTTATTGATGATGCTGTTCATAAATCTCTTTCTGCCTTCTAAACCCCTGATTCCAATGCAACTAAAAAAGGGGAGATTGCAAAGTCAAAGGCAGTGAAAGACAAGAAAAGAAAGAGAGTTGATGCTGAGAAAGAGCCTGAAACAGAGAAACAGACTGAGAAAGAAAGGAGGTTGAGAAAGAACTGATCTCAGAGCAGTTAATTACATATAAAAGAAAGAAAAGTGCCGAGTCAGGAGCTGATGAAGAGAAATCATTAGAAGACCTTGTTAAAGATGCTGATGAAGCTCATAGCAGATCAATGGATACAATTATAGAGATCAGCTATTTAGACATGGTCATGACATAACCACATTAGACTCTGAGATCAGAAGGCTGGAAATAGAGGAGATACAATCAAGATGGGCCGTTATAGTGTGATGGAAAGGGAGAGATTGGAAATCATGATCTGGTTTATAGCTAAATATCTTGGAAGATCATTGATTGAAATCAAGTCATGGTCCAGGGACAGCATCTTGGCAATAACCACCAAGATCTGTTCGTCTGAAGTATATACCAAAGGGCTGGTCATTGAAGCTTTGAATGAAGCTGGTGCTGGGAGCAAGACTGAACTGGTCAAACAATCCAAAGCCTCACTTACATCTAAAGTGCTAGAACAACCTGTCAACATTCCCACACCAAACCACCACAACCACAACCCACTAAACAATTCCCTTACCCACAAAACCAATAGCCGATGATGTACCCCAGAAGAGGAATAGAAGGGTACTGAGGCTAGAAGAAGAAGAAGAAGATAATGATGAAGATGAAGATAGGCTGCCAATCTCAGCTGTTATACAGTTGCCTAAGGCCATAAGTCACCCTCCAACAATTACTCCTGAATCTCAAAGACAAATTGTGAAAGTGAAGTTAGAAGAAGAAGAGCTTCACAAACAACATGATGAGGAATTGTTGAGAAGAGTAGACAAAGCATATGCTGCCACATCTTCAATCATCAACATGAAGAAACATGCTCAGAGATTATACACTCTCAGACACACATTTCAATATCAAAAAGAGAGAGTGAGGATTTGGCCTGATCCCAGGGTGTCTCATAGGATTCAAAAGAAAAATATTCCACAGAGATACATTGGCCAAGTAAAGAAGATTATAGATGAAGTGATCTCTCTGGCCTTTGTAGTATCACCTTGGGAGATCCTAGATGACTTCAAGAAAGCCTATAAAGCTAAACTGACCCCACAAAAGATGCTCGAGAATAAAGTGGTGAAAAAGGGGTTAGTGTATAGGAGGCTTGAGGAAGTTAGAAAGAATGAGCTCCAGTTGTTCTTAGAGGGTATTCACCCAGATGAATTCACATATAGAATCATAACAACTGTGGAGCTAAAAAATAGGAAGCAGGTCAAATACCTATCTGAGTACTATGGGCCTGAATCACTCTTTGAAGGAGAAGCTGAAGAGCTTACCATGGAGGAACAAGTAACCTTCATTGAGGCCTATACAAGGGAGTCTTACAGACTCATATTTGGGAAGTAGATCTCATGGATGGGGTAACAGCTCTGTGTCTAGTTCCCTAAGACAGAATTCCCATCCATCCTTTGCCAAACAGATCATTGAGACTTCTTCCCAGGCCTGTACTTACAAGGTCACTTCGGAGCTGATCTAGAAGACAAAAAGACCAATCTTTCTGCCATAATAAGTGGGACATCTTTAATAAGCTTAAAGGTTTTGGCTGCATTGGTTCAGGGGGAGTTTGTTGGACCAAAAGAACCAATGAGCAAGATCAGAAAAACCTTTAAGTCCCACAAGACATCACAACAACTGCTGAAGACTTGATCAACAGCTGAAGACTAAAGTACCGAAGACTTCAACTGCTGAAGACCAAAGTCTGAAGATCAACTGTTGAAGACCAAAGTCTGAAGATCAACAACTGAAGACTAAAGTACTAAAGATCAACAGCTAAAGTACAAAGACTGAACACACCATCTGATGACAATACTGAGGTTCAAGAAGTCCAAGTACTAAGCTTTTAGAGTTTGACACAACAACTGAAGAAGAATTCTTCAGTTGTTATGATGGTTTCCTTTCAGTAGTTTTATTTTCTATTTCAGTACTTGTAAAACGACTGAAGAGCATGTTCGTCAGTCGTTGTTGTTTCAGTAGTTGTAGTGATAGTTAACACTTGGTCTTTTTGTTAGAAGATGTCAGCTGTTTGACATCTTCAGCAGTTGTGTTAACTTTCAGTAGTTAAATAACAGTTAGATGTCACTGCCAAGTGACATCAGCTAACGTCAGCTTTCCTTATAAAAGGAAAGATGACCTAATTGTAACTGTGTGATAAGCCGAGCCAAAGCGTGTATTGAATGAATATATTCCTTTTGGCAGAATTTCTCTCTCTATAACAAACACTGTTTCATTGATAAATTTCATGTGTTCTTGTTTAAATTTGTTAATTTGTGTGCTCATTCCGCTGCAAATCCAATCTAATTTATCAAACTAGATACCGTGATCCTAACAATTGTTCAATCTCATATGCAACTTATTTAGAAAAACCATTTTTTCTAAATTGGTGTATTTATTTAATTGTATGATCATATAATCAATTAAATAATATTTGTTATTTGCTAAGCTTGTTATTGAGTATGGCCCGACTTGGATCATAACGTACTAACCACATCAATGTTCTATGTGTCTTGGGCATGAAGAATCCAACAATCTCCCACTTGTACAAGATTCATAGAAGATTGATACATGTAGCAAATACCACCTAACAACGGTTTACTACTCTTAATACGCATGACTGAAAGCCATTCAATAACATCATCCCCTTCAAGTATCCAACTTTAAATGATTTAGGTAAATCAATCATTTATCCTTTTGTTTCAGATGTCATGTTAAATCCAAGGACATAGAATGATCATTCTTTGTTGATTTAACTTAATCAGGCCTTAGACATCTTGCTCTCAACGAATAAGAGGAACAAATTCCATCTTGACTACATACGTTTTTCACAATCACCTCGTGTCACACCTGAACATAGCCTTATGTACAACCCATTATTTCAGAGCAGTGAAGAACTAGCTCAAAGTATAACATTTGGTGAATATCAAAGCCCAATATGTATCTCAGGTCGGAGGATACCAAATGATATTCGCCTTTACTCAAATTTACTTATGATCAATCTAGAAGATTCCATGTAGTAAAATTGAGATGCGGGTCATTCCAATATTTGTATCCCACAAATATCTATGAACCTTGGCAACAACCAATTGCTCTATATTCATTCCTTATGAATATCCACCAATCCATGTTCATATTTGTTCCCACAAACATGACCGACTACGGACATTTAGAATAATAAACATATTCATGGATGTATACATGCTAAAACGAATATAACTCAAAATATCACAAGTATATAAAGAGTTAAATATTACATTGTTTCAAACTTTTAATACTAAACAGATCAATTCCAGTCACTAGAATATCGAAGTCCTAAGGCACAAGTACGACTTTCATGCTTTGCCCTCTCAAGAAGCTTCGTGAGTGGATCCGCAATGTATTGATCGGCGTGAACTTTACAAATAGATATTTTCCCCTTTTCAACTTCTTCTCTTATGTAGTTGAATTTCCACTCAATGTCCCTAGCCTTTTGAAGATGACATGGTACCTTGATTCATGTAATCGTACCCTCGTGATCACAAAAGGATTTTTAGGGGTCTTGAATGGTAGAGACGTCCCTAGGTAGGCGATAAATTTCTTTATCCATGCAGCTTCCTGAGCTGCTAATAATGCGACTATGTATTCGGATTTTGTAGTGGACAATGCCACTCCATTCATAATGAAGACATACCCCGATTGAGAATCATCTCGAACGGTTTGGAACTTGCATCCGTGTAACCCTTTACAACAAGTTCCTCTCCATCATATCCGTATATTAGAAACATTTCCTTAGTCCTTCTAAGGTATTTCAATATACTTTTAACAGTCATCCAATGGCTATTATCTGGATTCTGCTAATATCTGCTCGTCATGATTAACGTGCATGACACGTCCGATCTAGTGCATATCATCGCATGATGGATCCTATAGCTCATGCATATGGGATGTCCTTCATTCGATCTTGCTCATCCTTTGAGCTTGGACATTGAGATGTACTCAATATTGTCCCTCTTTGAATAGGTACCATATCTTTCTCAGAGTTTTTCCATCTTGAACCTTTCAAGATTTATCAATATATGCACTTTGGTTTAAACCTATCAACCGCGTCGATCTATCCCTATAGATCTTTATTCCAAAAATATAGGCGGCTTCACCGAGATTTTTGGAAAACAACTTCCAAGCAGGTTTTGACACCTTCCATGGTTGGAATATCATTCCAAAAGGTAGTATGTCATAACATACAATACTAAGAATGTTTTATGCTCCCACTAGCCTTCTTATATACACAAGCCTCATCAGCGTTCTTGATGAAACCAAATTTTGATCTCTTCATCAAAACATTGATTCCAACTTCTCGATGCTTGATTCAATCCATAGATTGACTTCTTTAACTTGCATACTTTTAGGATGTTGTGGATCGACAAAACCATCTGACTGAACCATATGGACAGTCTCTTCGAGATGTCTATTAAGACAAGCGGTTTTGACATCCATTTGCCAAATCTCATAGTCATAATATGCAGCTATGGCAAATAATATCCTAATTGACTTTAGCATTGCCACATGCGAGAAAATGTCATCATAATCAACCCCTTGATTTGAGTGAAACCTTTTGCTACAAGTCTTGCTTTGTAAGTATCCAAGTTTCCATGTATATCTATTTTCTTCTTGAAACCCACTTGCATCCAACCGGTTTGAGTTAAGTGGAGGGTCAACCAATTCCAAAACTGATTGTCATACATGGATTGCATCTCAACGTTCATGGCATCCAGCCATTTGTCACAATCCGAATTGGACATTGCTTCATGGTATGTAGTTTGCTCATTGGAGTCAACCATGTAGCATCCATTATGAAAAATCCATATCTTTCGGTGGAATGCTAACTCTACCAGATCTGCGAACGTTATATGTATTGACCAACCTTTGATCATCATCAACAACCTCTTGTTGATAGCTAGTGTCAACCAAGTGTGTATAGGCTTGTGGATCTTGATCCTCATCAAATTCGTTATTCTATACGTTATTCCTTCCATAAGGAATTAGTTCCAAGAACTCAGCCTTTCGAGCAATAATTATTCTTGCTCTGTTGGATCAAAGAAGTAGTATCCTCTACAATCTTTGGGATATCCAACAAATATACACTTAGTGAATCGACTATCTTGGTCATGGTCATATCAAATACGAGCCTGGAGAGCATTGAGAAACCCCAAAATGATAGAGGTAGTGAGCTTATAGCCATCATAGATTGAACCATATCCAATAGGGTTTGATTTCTCCTCTTAGACACACCATTATGTGTGGTGTTCCAGGTGGAGTAAGTTGTGAGACGATCCCACAACTTCTTAGATGGTACTGAAAAGCATCACCAAGGTATTCACCTCTCTATCTAAATGAAGAACTTTGATAGTTTTATTGAGTTGATTTTCTACTTTTCTTGAAGATTTTGAACATTTCAAAAGCTCATATCTATGTGTCATCATGTACACATAACCATAGCGACTATAATCGTCGGTAAAGGTAATGAAGTATCTTTCACCATTTTAGTGTCTTAAAAGGGCCACATACATCCGAATGTATGATTCCCAATAAGTCTTTTTCCCTCTCGTTAGTGCCACTAAAGGGCGACTTGGTCATCTAGCTTGTAAACAAGATTCACACTTATCGAATGAAACATTTTCATTTGCTTTTTAAAAGACCATTCTTTTGAGGTGTTTGAATCCGATTCTTGTTTATGTGACCAAGACAACAATGCCAAAGATAAGAATCACTTAAACCCATTTTAAGTTTCTTGGTTCTTGTTTGGTATAATGAGCTATTATAGGATGAATCATTATGAACCAATTCATAGATTCCATTAAAAGGCATAGCCTTGAAATAAGATATTCATCCATACAAACATAAATACCATTGTTAACAAACTTTAATTCATAACCACATGTTTTAAAAGGGAAATCAAAAATTAGTTCATAAGAAAACTTCCAAACCATTTGAAAGTTTCAAAATATTGTCTCCTTTGGCTTCGACATCAACTTTTGCTCTGTTGCCCGTAGAGACTTGTGTTTCCCTTTTGAAGTGCTTATTTCTTTTGAACCCCTGCAACAAATTGCAAAAAAGAGTTCCACATCCGGTATCCAATACCCATGTGTTTGAAGAAATAACATTTCACCAATGTGAATTATGAAAGTTGTACATGAGGTTTGCCAAGCATCCCTCTTGTTTCTCAACTCTTTGAGATAGGTTGGACAATTCCTTTTCCAATGTCCTATCTCTCCACACTCAAAGCATGGATCGTTCTCCGTACCTTAGGCTTCTTAAGCTTAGGCTTTGGAGGTTCTGCTTTAGCCTTTCCTTTCCCTTTCCTTTGATGTACCCCTTTCCTTTGGCAACATTTGCCTTGGGATCAGGGAATGGCCTTTTCTTATTGCCTCCCTCATTGATCGAGAGAACAGGTAGAACCTTTCTACCTATCCTGCCTCGGCTGTTTGAGCATTGCGTGAAGCTCACCAATACTCTTGTCCCACAGTTCATATTGTAATTCATTATGAACGTCTCAAACCTTTTAGTTAGGCCATTAAGGATCAAATCCGTGGCTAGCTTCTTTGAGACGGGACAATTAAGCCTCTCGAGGCGATCAACGTGGCATTTCATCTTAAGAACATAAGATGATACCGATTGGTTTCTTCCATATGACACGCATGAAGTGCTCGAAACGTTTCGAAGCGCTCTACCTAGCTTGTTGAAGGAACATTTCCTTCAATTGGGTAATTATGTCATATGCCCCATGTTGCTCCAAGTCCTTTTGGAGTCCGGGAATCATAGTTCCCAACATGAGGCAGGAAACTGCATGGAATCCTCAGTGTATTGAAGCCAATCATCATAGGCCTCAACATCCTCAGGGTCGGGTTGGTCAGGAATAGGATCGTCAAGGACATAGGCCTTTTCTCTTACTTGAGAACAATTCTCAAGTTTCGATACAAGTCCATAAAGTTATTATGGTTAAGACGATCCCTTTCTAAGATGGTTCTCAGTGATAGGGTAGGGACGGTCGGGGTGGTAGCATTATGGTTTGTGGCCATTCTACAAAAATACAAAGTTTATTAGTATTTCTGAAAATTGTATTTTAATTATTAATACCCTTTACACGTCTCATAGACAATTAATAATTAAAATCTAGAATCCAACGTTACATTTAAATGATGGTTAGGTGACCTTTATCCCATTATTTAAATTAACAAGGTAGTCAACATTTGACAATTGCAACCTATTGCAACTTCTAGCTTATGGGATCGGTTAAACATCTTATGTTTAGTCGGCATGTAAAATCCCATCAACACCATTGTACGCCATGCTTCGGTGACCCTATGCACATGGTTTCCAATTCAAGTCGTCCTACTTACACACACGTGTGAGTTTACACATACAAGCGGTTAGGTGACCTTTATCCCACAAATATGTTAAGCTCACCTCAAACACACAAGTTCCCTAAAAGTTGTTAGGTGACCTTTATCCCACAAGTAGTTCTCAAGTGATTCGAGTGTCGTGTAAAAGGATGGTGTTTAACTTGTTTCCAAAGGGATTTAAGTTTCCATTAGTTCTAGTTATGAAAACTCTATGTACATTGTATTCGCATGCTTTCAAATACATGATACCCTATGGTTCTCTTTTAATAAAACCACTTTTATTTTGAAATCATTAATCCTTTTAATAACCTTTTATTAGTCACTTAATGATTAGGAACCAAAAATTCAGCTTGTTGTGATAATATTTAGATTGTTAAGCATATCCATATATCAAACAATCAACATAAAATGAATAATCAAACAAGCAAATATCAAACAACCACATGTGCATAACCATAGCCACTATGTTAACAACACTTGTTTGCCATCACAAGTGTTGTCATTTGGTCTTTCCTAAGGGTTGAACACAACACAAAGACGAGATCTCCAAAGACCCCCACTTGAACTTGCATCCAAATGCTTCAAGTCCTTCTCTTGTGTCTTCCTTTTGTGTTTCCATCTTGTGCATCTTCTTTTACAAAATTATATCCTAATACAAATTTTCTAATAAAAGAAAACATACTTAATCTATCTATTACATCACAAATGAATGAATAAATAAATTACATCCAATACAAACACAAAAGAATAATATTACAACCCATAAGAATGATACAACCAACACAAAAAACATCCTTCAAAACCAAAACAACACAAGGTCAAGGCTAGGTTATGCACCAATATGAACATCATATACAACATTCAAGAACCAAATAACCCCCATATGACCCTAAATTTTCAGCCAACATAAACCATGAATTTAGGGTCTTTGTCCAAACAAAAACATAATCAACTACTTGATATCTTACTTTCAAGGTTTAATCACTAGCATGTTAGATATAACCTTGAAAGGTTGGGGATTTATATCATCACCACAAAACAGCCCCAATATGGTTGTTAAAGCCTCATAAAACCAATTTTACAAGAAAAATGAAACTAGTCATCCACATATCCGGCTCTAGATGCCAATGTTGGGTTTGTTGGACCAAATCAAAGTAGTTTAACCATTTAAACTTGAAAATGCAGCGGATTAACACCAAATATCATCATTTGTAATCTGAAAATATGGTCATTTCCTAACAACAACAAACCCAACAACATAAGGATCTTATATATGTGTTTGAACTAGCTTTCACCAATAAATAACAACCCAAATAAGCAATACATACTACCTTCCAAAGGCTGCTGAAAAACAAGATATAGATGAGGAGAATGATGTTCTTGAACAGCCAAAACACCAAGAAGAGGTGTCCTCAAGCTTCCATACCCACAAGCAGCAAGCATACACCATTCTTGCTAGGATTTGAGCACCAAATTGGATCAAGAAAGCTGCTGAAACTTGTTCCAGCCCGTGAACAATCAACTAAGCTGCTAGAGCTTTGTTCCAGCCATGATATCTTTCTTCCAAAAGAAGAGTGATGTTCTTGTGACCCTTTTTGCATATGAGAGAGTGAGAGAGATCTGAATGGAGAGTGGTATGTCCAAGCAAAGAAAAAGATACAAAACATAAGGCCAAAAAGAACCCTTAAAAGGGGCGGCCGAACCTTCTGCACTTTTGGGGTCTTCCCCCAAAAACCTTTTAATCTTTGTTAAACAAATGTTTTCAATAAGTTATGTAATTACCCCTTTAATTATATAAATTATGCACACACTCATATTATTTGATGTTATTTAACCAATTTAAACAACATTACAAATAATATTCATGAACAAAATATCCATATAGGTTGTTCAATCTCATATGCAACTTATTTAGAAAAAACCATTTTTCTAAATTGGTGTATTTATTTAATTGTATGATCATATCATCATTTAATAATATTTGGTGTTTTCTAAGCTTGTTATTGGGTATGGCCCGACTTGGATCATAATGTACTAACCACATCAATGTTCTATGTGTCTTGGGCATAAAGAATCCAATAGCTGAGGATGGCACGGGGTGGCTACTTGGCTCTTTTTGGATGGCATACATTTTTATAATGCTTTTGTGATGTAATGAAACAAGTATTTTGTATTTGGTAACGATGTATTATTTTGCAAAAACTTTTGTAATGAAATGGAATGTTTTTTTAATGTTTCCGCTGCAATATTTTCTTTAAGTTGATGAAAATATATGTTTTATGTGCGATGAATGACCAGCTGTGAGCGTCCCGGGAACGGGGCCATACAAGTTGGTATCAGAGCTAAAGTTTAAGTGAAACAGGTAAATTTTCAAAAGAAACCTAAACTTAAACCGAGAATGGGACGGAAAGGGAAGGGATGCCAGTCCGAGTAGCTGCGTACCATTAGGTATTTTCTTAATGTTAACCGGTATTACGTGTGCATGTTATGTGATTTATGTGCTTTTAGTAGATTTAGATACTGATGTAGCCAGGATAGGTAATGCTCGGGGTATGAAGAGTAAAGTAAGTTGCTAATCACAACTGGCCACTGCATTAGGGACTTACTATACTTGACGTAAACTGAGCTATTCCCTTCAATGATCGTGTTGGTGTTTGAATCTTATAGTGTGTTTTGAGGATGGCTGGTAGTAGATCATCGAAGGTGTCACGTGGTGGAGGTCGCGGTGGATGTGGTTTTGAACCACGGGCCATAAGAGGAAGACCTCGCGCCGAAAGGGTGGTTCATAAAGAACCTGAGACTCCTCATCCAGAGGCTGAAGATGAGAGTGCTAACTTAAGGGCCTTGGTGAAGGAGGCTGTTGTTGAAGAGGTGCATCAAGTAATGCAGACAATCTCACCTTCTGTAGTGACAGAAGTGATGAAGGCAGTATAGGATGGGGAGAGGAAGGAAAGGAGTAGGCCTAGGGGTGAAAGGGGACAGGCCGAGACTGAGTTAGTTTTCTCTGATGACGAAGAAGAAGAGGAGGAAGAAGAGCCTGCGCCCGAGGCAGCACGGGGCTGCAACTACGGGGCATTTCAAAGATGCAAGCCCCCTACCTTCGATGGTAGTGGCATCGCTGCTGCTTCTCATTGATGGGTGAGAGAGATGGAAGCTATACTAAATATCAGCGAATGTTGGAAAGACCAGAAGGTGAAGTTTGCTGCCCACTTGTGTTGTGGACTAGGCTCTGTGTTGGTGGGACAATATTGTCCAAGCCAAGGTAGTCGGGCGAATAGAAGAATGAGGTGGTCTGAGCTGAAGAAGCTGGTGATTGAGGAGTTCTGTCCTCACCGAGAGATGGAAAAAGTTGAGATAGAGTTCCTCCAGCTGGAGTCGGGAACAATGACACATGATCAATATACCACTAAATTCAAGAAATGGCAGGGCTGGTGCCTGATTAGGTGACACCTCTGTCACGAAAGATCAAGAGGCACATCCAAGGCTTGTCAGCGGATATCCATAGGCACATGATCGCCGCCCGACTCAACACTTTTAGGTCGGAGGTGGATTTGGCAGGAAGATTGTATGACGAGCGAGAGGTGGTGGCGGCTGAGGTGAACAAGAAGGGTGGTGGTGACCAAAACTGAAATGGGAAGCGGTCTGGACGTGGCAGAGCTCATCCAAACAACAAAGTAGCGAAGGTAGGTGACTGACGTGTGGTCACATCTGGTGCAGGGTCGTGGAGATGTGGTAAATGCGGGAACGAGCATTCGGGGGAATGCAAATAGGGATCAAACATCTACTTCAAGTGTGGGAAGCTTGATCATATGGTGAGAGATTGTGGGGTTATAAGGTGTTAAACTGTGGAGAAAACGACCATCTGAGCAGGGATTGCAAGAAGCCAAGGGCTGAAAGTTTGGGAGCAAAGAAGATTGGAGGAGAGGGGTAGGGGGCGAGTGCCAGAGTGTTCATAATAACATAGGAGGAGGCTAGGACGGACCTCAATGTTGTGTCAGGTACGTTTCTAGTTAACCAAACTTTAGCCTTTGTTATTTGATTCTAGTGCTAGTAAAAGTTTTATTTCTGCTGCTTTCTATGCTAAATTGCCTGTTAGTAGTAAGAATATGGATATGCCATTTGATGTAGAAAAGCCATAGGTATGTCTACTAGGATCTCTGAGATGATAGAAGGTTATTATGTAGAACTAGAAGGTCATAAGTTTCCTGTTAGACCATTTGTGATGACCTTAGGCGGGTTAGATGTAGTCCTAGGAATGGATTGGTTGGCGGACTAGGAGGCGAATATTATGTGTCGCAAGAAGATGATTCGATTGACAATGATTGACGGGAATCGGTGACGTTAATGGTGATCGAGTCACGACGATCCCGAAGTAATTTCGATGGCGGTGGCGGGAAAATGCATGAGGCATGGATGTAGTGCCTACTTGGCCTACGCGAAGGATATGGATATGCCAACACCACAACTTACCGACGTACCGGTGGTGTGTGACTTCCCAGACGTGTTTCCCAAAGACTTACCAAGAGTGCCACCTGACCGTGAGATCGAGTTCCAGATTGACTTGATACCGGGTGCCCAACCTGTTTCTAAGGCACCGTATCGGTTGGGCCCGACTGAGATGAAAGAGTTGATAGAGCAATTGCAAGAGTTGCTTGATAAGGGATTTATCAGACCGAGTATCTCTTCTTGGGATTCTCCGGTCTTATTTGTGAAGAAGAAAGATGGTAGTATGAGAATGTGTATAGACTACCGTGAGCTGAACAAGTTGACGTTGAAGAATCGGTACCCCCTACCAAGAATTGATGAGTTGTTTGATCAGCTCTAGGGTGCCAGTTGATTCTTGAGAATAGACCTTCAATCTGGCTACCAACAGTTGAAAGTAAGGAGCAGGATATTTCTAAAACAACATTTCGCACGCGTTATGGACACTACAAGTTTCATGTTATGTCTTTTGGTTTGACCAATGCGCCAGCTGCTTTTATAGACTCGATGAATCGAGTGTGTAGGCCGATGTTAGATAAATCAGTGATTGTGTTTATTGAGCAGGCTTGTCAGCTAACAGGGGCAGTAAAAGAGGCAGCAACAGAGCCGACGATATCCTAATTTATTCAAAGAGCGAGGAGGAGCATGCCGACCATGTTCGAGAAGTGTTGGAGACCTTAAGAAGGGAGAAGTTGTATGCTAAATTCTCCAAATGCATATTCTGGCTACGCAAGGTCCAGTTCTTGGGTCACGTAGTGAATCTTGAAGGAATTATGGTGGACCTGGCGAAGGTGGAGGTGGTGATGCAATGGAAGTCTCCGAAGATGCCATCCGAGATTCATAGCTTCTTGGGTCTGGCGGGCTATTATAGGTGATTCATTCAAGACTTCTCTAAGATCGCTTCTCCACTAACCAAGTTGACCTGGAAAGATGTAAAGTTTTTATGGGGTCAAGCCCAAGAGAAGGCGTTCGAGGAGTTGAAGGCGAGGTTGACTCAAGCTCCAGTCTTTTCGCTACCCGATGGAAGTGAGGATTTGGTGGTTTATTCAGATGCTTCATACTCGGGGTTGGGATGTGTGTGGAGACAAATAGGAAAGGTTATAGCCTATGTATCCCGATAGCAAAAGGTTCATGATGTCAATTATCCTACTCATGACTTGGAGCTTGCAGTTGTGGTCTTTGCGTTAAAGATATGGAGGCACTACCTATATGGGACGAAGTGCACCATATATACTGACCATAAGAGCTTGAAGTACTTCTTCAAGTAGAAAGATTTGAACATGAGGCAAAGGAGATGGTTGGCGCTCATAAAGGATTATGATTGCAAGATCCATTACCATCCGGGGAAAGCCAACGTGGTGGCGGATGCCCTTAGCCTAAAGAAGAGACCCGAGCCGATTTGGGTGAAGGCTTACCTGTTGATCATGACCTCCGAGGTAATGAAGTAAGTCAAGGAGTTTCAAGATGAGAGATTGAAAGAAGATCATCTTAACTCCGAAGAATGAGAGGTCTGGTTGCAGAATTGGGTGAAAACACACTTGGTGTTAGGACTCGATTCGGGCGGATGTGGATTCCACGTTTTAGGGATCTACATATGAAGATTATGGATGAAGCTCATAAGACTCGATACTCTATTCATCCTGGTGCTATGAAGATGTACCAAGACATGAAGAAAGATTATGGTGGCCAAGTATGAAGCATGATGTTGCGGAGTATGTAAGTAAGTGCCTTCTTTACAAGTGAAGGCCGAACATCAGAAGCCGTATGGAAAGATCCAACCGTTGGATATACCGGAGTGGAAGTGGGAACATATCACCATGGACTTTATTACGAAGCTACCGCGAACCACGTGAGGGTATGATGCTAGGGTGACAGTTGATTGTTTGACGAAAAGTGCTCACTTCCTACCGATTCACCAGACGTATTCATGTGAGAGGTTGGTGGATCTTTTTATGAAAGAGATTGTAACTCGTCATGGTGTGATGGTATCTATTGTGTCTGATCTTGACACCCGGTTTACATCTTAATTTTGGAAGAAATTCCACGTTGCGATGGGGACTAGGTTACATATCAGCACGAGTTATCATCCATAAAAGGGTGGTCAGTCAGAAAAAACAATTCAGATGCTAGAAGATATGCTTCGGGAATGCATCATTGATTTTGGAGGAAGTTGGGATGACCACTTACTGTTAGCTGAGTTCTCATATAACAATAGCTATCATACCAGCATCGGTATGCCCCCTTATGAGTTCTCTTATAACAATAACTATCAAGGTAAGAATTCATGAATTTATGATGTTCTTAACTAGTTTTATCCTCGGTTATATGCTTATGTATGTTGTATATGTTCGGGTGTGTTTTGGTGGGTTTCTAGGCAGTTAAACTCTGTTGCAAACGGGTTTTTGTAGAACTCTTAACCAAAGGCTACAAACGTGAGTTCTAGAATCCCTTTTTACTTGTTTTAAAATGCTTTAGGGCTGGAAATGCATGTATGAACTTTTTATAAATGTTGGGTTTTGTACCCGTACATGTTTATGTGTGTGTTTGCGGGTGGGGTTTGATTTTGGGCTATGTATATGTTTCATGATGATATGATATGTTTCTATGGCTTAGAATGTATGATTTAAGCTTAGAACATGATAGATGATGTTTGGGGACTGAATTATGATGTTAAGTGTGACTTAGGCTGCTCATGCGGCTAAATAGTAGTTCATGCGCCCAACTGAAAATAATTGCCTAAGTGTCCGCCCAAAACCTCATGTGCCAAATAGTACCCATGTCCCTAGAAATAAGCTAAAATCGACTAAGTGTACTTACGCCAGATGGTTCATGTGCCTAGGCACTCATGCATCTGCATAGTGCCCATGCACCTAGAATTGCCTAGAATAAGACTAAGTGTTGCTCATGCACCCCAATAGTGCCAATACGACTGAAATTTCCCCATGCGCCTAAGTGTACCCCATGGACCTGAAAGGCCATGGGTGATGTGTGATTGATGATGTATGACGGTTATGTATCATTGTATGATATGTTCCAATTACGCATGATGATGTTACTTTACGTGGTGTGATTATTATGATGAACATAAAGTATTATCTTAACGAAGTGAAAGATTCAAGATAATGAAAGTGCAACATAATGAAAGAATGAAAAGTCTTACAAGAAAATTAAGGAGGTTCATAACTTGTTGAGAGATGTTAGCTCAGCTATGTGTTACAGCGTGCGATCTTGGCTAACCCTTAATGTTCTCACACAGGGGGAGTTAGTCTATGTGACTACTCCAATATGTGCGATACGTGCGATATGCGCGATATGGGGTCCTTGTTGCTTAACCCTAGATGATATAGCTTTGTGCTCAAGAGGGGGTTAAGTACAGGACCTAGATAGAAGTGAAAGATAATAAATGTACGAAAGGTGCGATACGTATGAAATGTGCGAAACGTGCGAAATGTTCGAAATGCACGATGATAAAGATAATAATTATTACCTTGATGTATATATGATGTGTGATCACATGCGATAGTAATGAAAATGTTTTGGCGAATGAAAGGTAATATAATGTTTTGTAAAACTAGAACTCACTCAGCAACGCTGACTTTTATGTGTTTCCAGTTGGCAGGTAAAGGTTATTGAGGATGGCACGGGGCGGCTACTTGGCTCTTTTTGGATGGCATCCATTTTTATAATGCTTTTGTGATGTAATGCAACAAGTATTTTGTAATTTGGTTACGATATATTATTTTGCAAAAGCTTTTATAATGAAATGGAATGTTTGTTTTAATATGTCCGCTGCAATGTTTTCTTTAAGTTTATGAAAATATAGTTTTATGTGCGATGAATGACCGACTGTGAGCTTCCCGGGAACGGGGCTTTACATGATTTCTCTAATGTACTTTTCATAAAGCTGACCAACTTTCTGCTACAACTTTAAGGACTCATTAACTTATACAAGTTGGTGAATGATTCATGTTTTTTGTAACTGTACATTAAGGTCTTGAGTCCGTAACTTTCTACTTTATGTAATTTTATCCTTTTTGTAATATATTAGAATGTGAGCTATGACATGTCATAGTCACTAGTCAAAAGGCAGATCTGCCTTTTCACTCAAAATTGATTTTGTTGTCTAGATCAAATGTATCTAGCTGGCCTTCTAAGTATGGCCGATTGTAGGATGTAGTATAATGTGTATCAAGTCCTTGTAACTTATCTCTTATGCTATGTAACACTTGTAATAAAACTTGAGAAATAATATACTGCAATCTTGAAAACAAAACATTGTTGTTCTTAAGAAGCTGTCTCTTGCATACTTGTGTTCATAGTATCATAACCAATGTCTCTCTTCCCTATTTGATCTGTTAAGTGTTCTCAACACTCTTCTCATTATAAGACTAAGTATATTGACCATCCCATAAATGGTCCTGCACCATCTGTATCCCAGGGTACAACAGCCGGAGCAGAAATACTGCCGGAGTTGTCCTACCACCTGAAACAGGTACCTGAAACTAGAATACGAAGTTACGAGAAAGTAAGGAATTCTTTTTTACTGTGTAGTGAAATATGTAATGGCCCACTTACACATGACACCAAGTCTTGTATATATATGTTGTAAGTTCAGAGGCAGTTACGAACTACTAACTCAAGATTCACTTAGTTAAAGTCTAAATTATTAAGAGTTATTAAGAGGAATGTGAACAGACTGTCTGTTACAACAGAGGAAGTTCAGTAGTCAATTTACACTTTAAAAATACAAAGGCGGGTCTCAATAATGTGAGCATGCGAAGTGCAATGTGCGCCCTCAAAGAGCCACATTACGCCCATCACCCTCGACCCAAACCCGATCCCGTGCCCGGGCGCGTTGGGTGCTTCACATTCTTGTGCTTGACCTTCGGTGTCCATCAACATATGTGGGAACACAATCCCTTTTGGGAACTCTTTGACCTTTGGTGTCCCTCACCAATGTGGGACACCAAATGTGACACCTAGAATTGTTGAAATTAAGACAAAAGAAAAGAAAAAGAGTATAAAAGGAAGAAATGCAATTTAACCCAAGTTGAAGGGTTAAATGTGCAAAAAGGACAAAATGATATAATATTTTGTACAAAAATAACATGGCCGCCCACTCCATGTTACATCACCTTTTGTCTACGGTTTTTAGAGAGGGAAAGAGTAGAATAATTGGATTTGAGGATAGTTTTTTGTATTTTTGGCTTGATCTTGGCTGGTTTCACCCTTGGGATTATGCTTATGTGTGGTTTGTGTGTTTGCTTCTGTGTTTTTGGTGGGTTTTTAGGTGTTTGAACTCATTTGCATTCGGGTTTGAAAAAGTTATACATGAAAGTTGCAAGAGGTGAGTTCTAGATCCTCGTTTTTACTTATTTTAACTTGTTTTGGGCTGGAAATACATGTGGTAACGGTTGTATTAATGTGGGTGTGTACCAGAAGGTATATGTGCGTGTGTGCCCTGTTGTGTGGGTGTTGATTTGGTAGATTTGAAGATGTTCATGTTTTATGCCTGATTATGATGCTTAGTATATTAGAACTAGGCTAGAACATATAAGAATAATGAATTAGGGACTGATTATGATGTTAGTTAAAAGTTAGTTATTCATGCGCCTAAACAATAGTCCATGCGGCCAATTGCCCAAGTGTCAAGTGTGCCCATGCATCTAAAGCTCATGGGCCCCAATAGTGCCCGAACGCCCAAAGTGCCCATGCGTCTAGAAATTTGCCCAAATGACTAAGTATTTGACCATGCGCCCCTATAGTAGTCATGCGCCAAAAACTTGCCCATACGCCTAAGTGTTCCTATGCGCCTGAGAGGCACCGTATCGTTTGGCTTCAACAGAGATGAAGGAACTAATGGTTCGACTACAAGAGTTTCTTGATAAGGGGTTCACTAGACCAAGTATCTCTCCTTGGGGTGCTCTACTCTTATTTGTCAAAAAGAAGGACGATAGTATGAGAATGTGCATTAACTACCATGAGCTAAACAAGTTGACGGAGAAGAACCTGTACCCATTATCGAGGATCGATGACTTTTTTATCAGCTCCAAGGTGCCAGTTGGTTTTTAAGGATAGAGCTCCGATCTGGTTGGTTATCATCAGTTGAAGGTGAAGGAACAAGATATTCCTAAGACAGGTTTTTGTACGCGTTTTGGACACTACAAGTTTCTCGTTATGTCCTTTGGTTTAACCGACGCACCAACTACTTTTATGGATTTCATGAATCGAGTGTGTCGGGAAATGGTGGACAAATCAGTGATTGTGTTTATCGATGATATCCTGATTTCCTCAAGGAGCGATGAGGAGCATGCCGATCACATTTGGGAGGTGTTAGAGATGCTAAGAATAAGAAGTTGTATGCTAAGTTCTCCAAGTGCGTGTTCTGGTTGCGTGAAGTTCAGTTTCTGGGTCACATGATGAATCCTGAAGGGATTATCATCAACACAGCTAAAGTGGAAGCGTTGATGCAATGGAAGTCTCCAAAGACGCCGTCTGAGATTCATAGTTTCTTGGGATTGGTGGGATATTATAGGAGATTTATCTAGGATTTTTCCAAGTTAGCTTCTCCATTGACTATGCTAAATCTTAAGGATGTGAAGTTTTATGGGGTCAAGAGCAACAGAAGGCTTTTGAGGAGCTAAAGGCGAGGTGGACCCAAGCTCCAGTCTTGTCGCTACTCGCAGGA
Source organism: Flaveria trinervia (assembly GCA_025506515.1). Taxonomy (NCBI): domain Eukaryota; kingdom Viridiplantae; phylum Streptophyta; class Magnoliopsida; order Asterales; family Asteraceae; genus Flaveria; species Flaveria trinervia. The sequence continues at coordinate 24,653,200 of CM046443.1, forward strand.
AGCATGATTTGGTGTTTCTATTCAGATGCTTCTTACTCGGGGTTGGGTTCATGTTGATGTAGCGAGGACAGGTTATAACTTATGCATCCTGATAATTGATGGTTCATGAAGTTAATTACCTACTCATGATCTAGAGTTAGCGGTTGTGGTGTTTGTATTGAAGATTTGGAGGCACTACTTATACGGGACAAAATGCATCATCTTCACTGATCACAAGAGCTTGATGTACATCTTTGAGCAGAAGGACCTAAACATGAGACGAAGGAGATGATTGGAACTTATAAAGGATTATGATTATGAGATACATTACCATCCGAGTAAGGCCAACGTAATGGCGGATGCCCTTAGCCAAAAAGAGAGACCCAAACCAATTTGGGTAAAACCTTATCAATTGGTATGACCTCCGATATGATGAATCAGGTCAAGAAATTTCAAGACGAGGTGTTGAAGGAAGATCGCTTTAACTCAAAAGGATGAGAGGTCTACTTGCGGAGTTAGGTGAAAATAACTATTGGTGTTAGAACCCGATTCGGATGGATGTGGATTCCTTGTTATGGGGACCTATGTGAAAGATCATGGATGAGTCTCACAAGACTTGATACTCCATTCCTCCTGATGCTACAATGATGTACCATGATATAAAGAAAGATTATTGGTGGCCGTGTATGAAGCGCGATGTAGCAGAGTACGTGAGTAAGTGTCTTACTTGATTGCAAGTTACGGTAGATCATCAAAAGCTGTATGGGAAGATCTGACCTTTGGATATAATCGAGTGGAAGTATGAACATATCACCATGGATTTCATTATGAAGCTACCACATACCACGAGGGAGTACGACACTATATGGTTGATAGTTGATCGTCTGACAAAGAGTGCTTACTTCCTACTGATCCGTGAGATGTATTTCTCCGAGAGGTTAGTAGATCTATTCATTAAGGAGATTTTAATCGTCATGGTGTAACGGTGTCTATTGTGTCTGACCGTGACACTCGGTTTACATCCACTACTGTTAGCTGAATTTTCAGAAGGATGTTCAGTTGGAGAGAACCATTCAGACACTTGAGGATATACTCTGAGCATGCGTCATTGATTTTGTAGGAAGTTGGGACAACCAGTTACTGTTAGCTGAATTTTCATATAATAACAGTTATCATGCCAGCATTGGTATGCCCCCTTATGAGATGTTATATCATAGGAGATGTAGAATGCCCGTTTGTTAGGGTGATATTGGTCAGAAGGTGTAAGGGAGCATTGAAGTGATTGAGGCTACGACTAAGAAACAGAAAAAGATCAAGGCCTTTATGAAGGCAATCAAAGATAGACAAAAGTCATACACTAACAAGAAACGTAGTCCGAATGAGTTCAAGGTGGATGATAAGGTTATGCTGAAGGTCTCACCGTTGAAGGGTATCATTCGGTTTAGAAAGCGGGGCAAGTTGAGCCCGAGGTACATAGGGCCTTTCCGAATCATCGCTTAAGTAGGAGAGGTGGCTTATAGGTTGGAACTACTGATGAGTTAAGTGGAATTCATCCGACATTCCATGTATGCCATTTTAGTAAGTGCTTAGCTGAAGAAGATATGGTTGAACCATTGGTGGCCATTGAGGTAGACGAGTGGCTCAATTACGTAGTACAACCAGTAGGAATCATGATGAAAAGGAAAATAGATTACGAAATAAAGTGGTTCCCTTGGTACGAGTGCAATGGAATCATAGAAGGGATCCAACTTTATGTGGGAGACTAAAAAAGAGATGAAGCATCATTACTCACATTTATTCAAGGAGTAACAGATTTCGGGGATGAAACCAATATAAGGGGGGTGGATTTGTAACACCCGGAATTGTTAAAATTAAGATAAAGAAACAAAAAGGAGTATAAACAGAAGAAATGCAATTTAACCCAATTTGAAGGGTTAAATGTGTAAAAACGACAAAATAATATAACATTTTGTACAAAAGGAACGTTGCCACCCATTCCATGTTACATCGCCATTCGTATATGGTTTTTAGAGAGGAAAAGAGCAGAATTCTCTCGGGTTCAAGAGAGAGGAAGAAGAAGAATTCAGATTTGAGGATACTTTTTAGTAGGCTTGATCTTGGTTGGTTTCAGCCTCGGGGTTATGCTTATGTGTGGTTTGTGTGTTTGCTTGTGTCAGTTTGGGGGGTTTTCAGGTGTTTGAACTCATTCGCATTCGGGTTTGAAGAAGTCATACACGAAAGCTGCAAGAGGTGAGTTCTAGATCCCTGTTTTAACCTGTTTTAATTTGTTTTGGGGCTTGAAATACATTTGGTAACGTTTTTATTAATGTGGGCGTGTACCCAAAGGTATATGTGTGTGTGTGTGTGTGCCCGATTGTGTGGGTGTTGATTTGAAGATGTTCATGTTTTATGCATGATTATGATGCTTAGTATGTTAGAAGTAGGCTAGAACATGTAAGAATGACGAAGTGGGGACTGATTATGATGTTAGTTAAAAGTTACTTATTCGTGTGTCTGAAAAATAGTCCATGCGCCCAACTGCCCAAGTGTCTAGTGTGCCCATGCGCCTAAAGCTCATGTGCCCCATTAACGCCCGAACGCCAAAGTGCCCATGCGCCTAAGTTAGGCTCATGCGCCTACATAGTGCCCATGCGTCTAGAAAAATCCCCAAAACACTAAATCCTTGGCCATGCACCACATAGTGCTCATGACACCAAAACCTGCCCATACGCCTAAGTGTTCCCGTGCGCCCACATAGTGGAGATGCGCCTGTATAGTGTCCATTTTCCTGCATAGTGTCCATATGCCTAAAGACTTAGAAAATATTCTGAAATTTTCAGGAAAAGGGGATTTTTATGCTATGACTTGGGATGTTCCCAGTGATGATGTATGTTATTATGTCATATTGTATGGTGTTGTATGATGATGTTATGCATGTTTTATTATGTTTCTTTATGTTCCTTATTACGTATTATTATGTGGCTTAACGTGGTGTGATTATAATAATGAACGTAAATTATTATGTAATGAGAGCAAAAGTTAATGATAATGAAAACTAGAACGTAAAGATAGAATGGATGAACAAATGAAAAGTCTTGCAAACAATGTAAGGTGGTTCACACCCAATTACAGATGTTAGCTCAACTGTGTGCAGTTTAGCTAACTCAGAAGGATGCACACAGGGGTCTAATCTTTGTGATTGACCATATGTATGGCACCCTTGTCGCTTGCGCTAGGTACTTGAGTCAGCTTCCTATACAATGTTCGGGGTCTATATATAGATCTCAGGCCTAGAAACCAGCTTCGTGCACAATGCTCGGGGTATAGCACGTGGCATTGGTCTGAATGAAAAAGTGAAAGATAATGATGAATGTATGGAATGTATGATATGAAAGTGGATGAATGAATGATAATGAACAACGTACGATGACGAATGATGATGAAAGATAATAATAAGATTATCTATCTGTACGTATGATGCATGATCGCGACGAAAGTAAAGGAAAAGTTTTAAATGATAGTAAAGTATTATATGTTTTATAAAACTAGAACTCACTCAGCAACGCTGAGTTTTATGTAATTTCCAGTTGGCAGGTAATGGCTGCTGAGGATGGAATGGGTGCAGTTACATGGCAAGTTTTGGACGAGATCCATTTTTTGTTAAATGATGTTTTTGCGTCGTAATGCAAACAAATGATATTTTATAACAATTACCAATATTGTATTATTTTATAAAAGCAATTATTGATATATGAAATTGTTTGTTAAGTTATTCTGGTGTAAAATTTTAGTAAATGTAAATGTATGTTTTATATTTTATGTTTGATGATTGACCAACTGTGAGTGTTCCGGAAACAGTGTAACATCCGTCATTTTCTCAAATTATAAACCCGAACAAGAACTCATTTTGAGTTCCCACTATTAAATTATTTTAATAGTTTTAATGGATTAAATGCAACTTACATTGTGAATTATTTATTTACTAATTATTTAAAATAACTTGTAATAATTCATAGAGTTATAAGTAATTTTTTGTATAGTTATAAAGTTTTATTAATTATTTACAATAACTAATTAAATGAAAAAGTTTACTTAAAATTTATTTAGTTAAAAATGACTTGTAATAAACTTATAAAATTTTATTGGTAGTTATGAATTTTATTAGTAAAAATAAATAATCAAGTTATAAGGTTTACAAGCTTATAAAGGTTTTAAAGATTAATAACTAATTAATTTGTTTTATTATTCAAATTAGTTTATATAAGTCTAGGGTTTACTTTGTAATTCTCAAATCTTAATTCAAAAGTTTTTAAATAAAATAACAAAGAACTTAAACATTAGGGACCAAAATTGTAAACTTTTAAAACCCAAACCAACTCCCCCTGCCCCGCAAATTTGGCAGACTCTCCGGCCATCTCTGGCCAGACTCCGGCGAAGCCCAAACGTTGGCATAACGTGTGAAATCGAACCCCAAACGTTTACAACTTATCTGTGAACTTAACTCGACCGCATTAAAGGACTTAAATTGGCTTTAAACATCGTGTATGAAAGGATCGAACTCGGTAACCGATTTCCATTAAATATTCATGCCGTTAAAGCATTTATGCTCAATAATAATTAAATTAATTGCACATACACGATAGCTAATCGTAACTAAACTCTTACACAACGTAATTTCATCTGAACACAACACACATCACATACGACCATCACATTCATCGCGACCTGCAACTTAATGGAGATCCATGTTCGAAGCTCTACTAAACTGAATTGGCAGAGGGCTTTTGCTTAACTTCGACCCGAAAAGCTACCTGCAAAGTTAATTTGATTAACATCAACATTTGGGTATCGAATTGACTTCAACGTAGTCGCGACTTTCTTGTTTTTGTTCTAATTGTTTAGGAATTTATCTAGGTAATTGAAACCACATCTATATTCGGTTTCATTCTGGGATCAAAAGCCCCATGAATGATTTCATTAACAACATCATTTGGATGGTCAATTGGATCAAAATCGAATTAGGGATCATGAAGATTTGGGGGAAATCTTATTTTGTTGTGTTTTATCATTTAAAAATGGTTACCAATCGTGGTTAAGGCATTTGGTTTACTGGTAATGTGCGTGTTGTGTGGACTTGAGGTCCTGCGTTCGAACCCGGGGACCCTCAGCCCATTTTTTTAATGTTTTTCAAATGTTTAAGGATATATAAAATTTTTTGAAAATTATAAAAATCAGTTTTATAAACTTTGGTTGTAAAGAAAAGTTACCTAATTATATTTTGTAAATTATTTCTTTAATCACCATAACAACTTTTATATAAAATATTAATAACAAATGTTATAATTAGTATATTTTATAAAATAAACTTTAAATAGTTGAATCACTAAGTTATCTCTAGTCATTACATTATCTTAATTAAGATTAATTATGATTTTATTTACATTTTATAAATCAATATGTTAAATGAATAATTATTTAAGTAGTTATTTAAATAATCATTTAAATAATTAGTTATTTATGTATTTTTTAACCATATTATATCATGATTAGTTTATAGATTTACTCCTTAAACTATTACTTAAACTCTTGAAACTTGTAAAATAATATATTATACTTATTACTAAAAGTTGTATTATAAGATTTTTATAATAAATCAGTTAGAAGTTCAAAACTATATAAAACGATTTTAAATAATTTTAAAGCCATCTAAATAAATATTCAATTAAGTACCTTTATCAAATTTTTAAATAATTAATTATTAAATTAATTATTTCTTTTCACATATCATATTAATTCAATAAGTTTAATTATTGAATCATTCACTATAATTCTTATATTTAATTGATTGATTCCAACATTATTGAATCTAAACATAAACGAATGTTTTATTTTATTTTACTTGATTTATTTATTAAAACCTCCAAATTCCAAATGAAACCCTAATTCATATTTGTTCTTGAATATCATATTTGTTCTAATTCTGAGACATCAACCATTAGGTTGAATCCTGAAGAAATCATTGGAACCATCTTATATTCTTATCGTTATCTTAAGTGCAACTCATAGCACGTGAGTTTTCCATGTGAGTTCTCCATGCCCCCTTTTTACTTTATTTCACACCTTTTGGGATGAAACATGTTAACCTTATAAGCTTACACTTGTAAACATCTTGATACTTGTGAATGCACTACAATTCATCTTTACTTTTTGGTCATGATTATTTGTGTTATTGTAAGTCTTATATGAGATACATATTTTGTTTACAATCATTAACTATTGCTAGCCTGGCAACATCTTAGATCTTTGGGCCTGACAAGCCTATTTGGTGCTAAAGTCGATGTATTGCCAGCTCCAGATGACGTATGCTTGTTCATCATGGGAACCAAATACACTTAGCCAATCTTATAAACTTGTAATCAAGTCGAGGTTTGGTTGTAACTATATGTGTTCTATAATCTTGCTAACTCATAACCATTGACATGAATTGCTACTTGTAAACCTTTTTACACATATATTTATGTGTGTGTTTAAACCATGGGAACTCACCAACATTCAAAGTTGACCGTTTATTTTTTTAACATGTTTCAGGTTTGATACTTGAGGATTCTCTTCATGCTCATATAGGACTTGGACATAGATAAATTAAACATCTTATTTTGTTGTTTACATTTTTGTTTATTGTTATGAGTTAATCGTCTTGTATTGTTCAATGATTAATGGTATTTAATATTATTACAACTTATTTAGTTCCACGTACTATGAACAATCGGTTAACATTCTTCGGCCAAGATGATTCCGCCGTCGGTCGGGGTGTGACAAACGGGGCCTTACAAGTTGGTATAAGAGGCCATTTTGAAGAGAAATGGATTAATATTTTCAAAAACCTAAACTTAAACTGAGATAGGACAAAATGGAATGATGCCAGTCCGAATAACTACGTGTGGTTGGAGCATATATTGTCATATATAGTGTGTCCGTCGCTTGTCGAATAGTCTAGGCTTAATGTAATACACCTTATATGTTGTAAACACATGAAACTGGGTCATTCGTAGGAGCATATGCAAATGAGACTTAGTCGTATGACTAAGCCATGCTAATGGACCAGACGTGCGACTGAGAGATGCGATTGGCCATTCGTAAGACTGAACCATAAGTATGGTCCGGTCGCACAATTGAACCATATGCATGGTCCAGTCGTATGATTGAACCATACGCAAGGTCCAATCGCACGAATGGGCCCAGTCGCATCTAATATGGGCCTAGGCCTATATATACCAGTTTCAATGTGTAGAGAAAGTAAGGGTTTTGGAGAGAAGTCTGCCCAGGGGCTAGGGCTGCCGGATGAGAGGGGAGATCATGCTCGATCTCCCCTTGCCAAGAGTCTTGATTCTTATGTTGTAATGAGATTCTAATAATTAGGTTTTATCAATGAAACCATTTAATTATAGTTCGTGTTATTGATTGTCTCTTGGTTTTTGCTGTTGTTTATCCTTCCGTCAAGAACACGCTCGGATGTCTGTTGATCCAGTGCCTTCACACGTGCCATCAGGTATTTTCTTTAATGTTAGCCGGTATTATGTGTGCATGTTATATGATTCATGTTCTTATAGTAGATTTGGATACTGATGTAGTCAGGATAGGAAATGCTCGAAGTATGAAGAGTAAAGTAGGTGGCTAATAACAACTGGCCACTATAATTAGGGACTTACTATACTTTACATAAACTAAGCTATTACCTTGAATGGCCGTGTTGGTGTTTGGATCTTATAGCGTGTTTAGAGGATGGTTAGAGGTAGTTCTTCAAAGGCTTCTCGAGGTTGAAGTTGTTGTGGACGTGGTGCTGGACCGCATGTCATGAGAGCCAAGGCTAAGGCTGGTGAGATGGTTCATGAAGAGCCCGTGGTGATGAGAGTGCTAATCTATGATCCTGAGTCAAGGAGGTTGTTGTTAAGGAGGTTCACTAGGTCATGCCGACTACCTAGCCTACGTGAATGCAAGATCGTTTAAGGGATGGTTACTTATAACACAACACATAATAAGGTGAGTGAATTAAAATACTTAAGAGAAAGTAACCAGTTACACTTTGATACAATGAAACACAAGTAATAAAAAGATAGAACAAGAATGAGCACACAAGTGCTTGATTTTTCCGAATGTTGTATATTGCTCTCAAGTTCCTTACAAGTGTTTACAAAGCATAAAGGAAGATACAAGGGACCTGAGATACTTTATACTACATCGTACAGCCGGCCATACTTTGAAGGCCAGCTGGATACATGATCTAGACAACAACAAAATCAATGTTGAGTCAAAAGGTAGATTTCCTTTTGACTAGCGATTACGACATGCCATAGCTCACATCCTAATATATTACAATAAAGGATAAAAGTACATAAAGTTGAAAGTAACATACTAAAGACCTCAAGGAATAGTTACCAAAAGCATGGACCTTTCACCAACTTATGAAAGTTGGTGAGTCAAACAGAGTTGCAGCGAAAAGGTGGTCCAACTATATGGTAAAAGATACATCAGATAAAACATGTACTTAGAAATCTTCGGAAGAAATCCGTCTTCATGTGCTGGCTTTGGAAGACTTTGTCTTTGAAGCTTCAGAAGACTTCATGTTTGGCTTCAGATGATTTCACACTTAGAATATTTTCTAAGGCATAGTGTAAAACTTCCAAAGCATTCAACTTAGCACTTCTATGCATGCATGCAGGATAGACTTTGGATGTTTTTGATTGCATTAGCCTTATATGAAACCTTACAAACTCCCCCTAGGCTGATGCCACTAAAACATTTGAAATGACCATTCCTTTCTTCAAAAGATGGTCAGGATCATTCAGACTCTCATCGTGTCTTCTCATCTCAAAGAGATCATGCAGAGGTTGACTGAACATGTCTTTCCATGTGTAGACATCTTCAATACCTTTATATTTGATCACATGCCATCTCTCTGGATTAGTAGTGTAAGTCCAGGAAAAGTTGGGTCTTACTTATGCCAGAGGAGCTACTTGGATTGGAGTTGATGGAGCTTTCTCTTGTTACACATCCTCAGAATGTTTTGACTCATCCTGAGGTTTGGAGATGGATGCCTCTTTCTTTTTCTTCTTAGACTTTGGTTTACAAGCCATCATTTTTACCCTATTTACACCTTTTAACTAAGAAGACTGGCTTGTAGCACCTTGTTGATCATCCTTGTCTTTCTCAGTTGGCTTTTCTTCTCTCATAGGTTCAGATTAAGAGGGGGAAAAACCCTGTTGTTGATCAGAAGATGAAGTTTGCTGAGATTCAGGAGGAGGTCCAGGTTGTGTTGTCTCAAAAGATTCAACCTTTACCTCCACATCTTGACGGACCTAATTTGGTGGAGAGTGTAAGTAAACAAGTTCTCCTCTTTTAATCTTCTGTTTGATCACAATAATGTGCTCATTCATAGTGGATTGAGACATAGGGCCATGTCTTCTTCCGGATAATTCATATAGCTTGAAAAAGCTCATCATCCTCTGCCTATCAGTAAACTTCTTTTGGCTCTTCTAGATGATGGCTCTTGTCTTGGCTGCTTCTTCCCTCATCTTCCTCTTTGTAGCCTTTCGTTCTTTGAGCACTTGAAGTTTAAGTTGCTTGAGATATTCAAACTCAATGTACTCAAAGGACAAGGGAATAGTGCATCTGCTTGATAGAGACCTGTGGCACTCAGGTAGTTGATCATGTTGATCCTATTAGTTTATTGGTCTACCTGAGGTTCTTGTAATGCCATAGTTTCCTACACAGGACTTTCTTGAACTAGGAGAGAGTATGAACATGTTTGTAGAGCCTTTTCAGTTTTTTTCTTCTATGATCTGAAAAAGCAATCTTGCATCCTCTTCCTCCTTCCCCTCTCTTGACAATTCAATGTCAGTCAGTTCAACCAATTCTTCTAAGGTGAGGGAGATGATATTATCAATATTATAGTTTATGGTCTGTAAGTATGCAATCCTGACTGCCCTTAACTCATCATTTTGAGTGTTTGGTTTGGGGGCAACCCTGATTGCAACTTCTATGAAGCCAACAGACCCTGTAGAGGAACTTTCTGCCCTTAGCTTCCTTTTCCTTTCTCTATCCTCCTCCTCAATCTCCTCAGGAGTCATATTCCTTCCCCTTTGTCACTCATGGACCTTTGTTACTCAGGGTGGAGAGAGCTTTGACCTTCATTGCATGGAGAAGCATCCTCGCTCTGGCTAGAAAAAGGTTAAGATACACCTTCACTAGTAGGTGTCTCATCAAGGGAATGGAGTTTTGAAGCAGTTGAGGTGTGATAAGGCTCTCAGGTTCCATCACTGGGCCTTGAGTCAAGGTTTTCCCTTTAAGGCTAATCCTAGGGTTGGCCTTAACATCTAGTTGACCAATGACATTGCCTGGTTGCCTTTGTCTCCTTCTGAGGCTGAACTCTTTAGTAATCCTATCTTGAATACTTTGAACCAACTTATTATCTTTTCTAGATTGGCTTGGGTTGACAAGTGGCATGTTGATAAGGTCAAGACCTTCATAGTAGTTCGAGGTCTGACAATTAAAGATCTCTTACGGCCTTTGAACTCTTTGAAGAATAAGGGCTCTTCTATCAGCATCATACATCCACCCTATGATACAGTTGGATGTTCCTTGAGGTGGAGATGACACAACCCTTGGTATGCCTTCCTCAAAGAGACTCTGAATGGGAGAGTCTATAAAGTCTACATCAATGTGAACTTGAGGAAGTTACTGATACAAGTGAGGATCATGGGTCCTCAGTGTCCATACTCTGTGAAGAACTCCTAGGTTCTGTGATTGTAATGACTTTCTCCCCCTTGTTGGTAGAATCACCTTCTTGCATAGGTAAGCTAGGAGTTAGGTCAATCACATTCACAAGTTCTTGGATGGGCTCTTCTTAGAGGTCTCCTAGCTAGTTTCTCTTTGAGATAAGATATCTCAAGTTGCTGATCATTGACCCTATTGTATAACGTAGTCACCTAAGATTCCAAGTGACTAACCTTAGAGACCAAAGACATTTTTTGCACCTTTAGTCTCAAATTCCCCTTATCTTCATTAAAAGAGTCATTGGGGGATGAGATAATTGGACCAAAGTCCTCAGTCTCACCACCAACATCATGTTCTTGGCTGCTGGTTTCCTCTGCTTAGTCACCACTTTAGATGGTGTGTCAGTGGACTAAGTTGCCATGGTTGAGATCTTAAAGATATAATCACTTGTAGAAGTGAGAGTCTCTTCCATATGGACCTCCTGAATAGGGTCAGGGAGATCCACATCAATGGTAGGTAGATGATGTGGGCTAGACATGGGAGAGTTAAGAGCACTCATTTCTCTTTGAGTGGGGGAAGAGTAGAGAGACTCATGTTACTCACTGAATCCTAAATCCTCATCATCATAGTAGTTAAGGCTGGGGATTGGTTGGTTAATATCTAAAGGCTGGGATGGTAGCTTTCCTTTGAAGGTTGCTCACTTAAGTGTTGAGACTCAGAGTGAAGGCTTAACGCTGTTAGGCTAGTGAGCTGATCAGGCTGAGCATGAGGAACCTCAGCACTGATTTTTGAAGAGATTGGAGTGGTTTGCTCCTCAGCGGAAGTGGGAGCTCTAGTGTCTACTTCCTCTTGTGTGGATAGTAGTATGGGGTCCTGCACAGACTAAGTAGCTTGTGCATGGGTTTGTTTGGATTTTCATAGGTAGATGAGGTTGATTTGTGGCTATTTTGGTGGTTAAGAGGTAGAAGGTGTGGGTTCAACACTAGCTTGTGTTGCTAGGTTGTCACCTTGAGCAATGGGCTCTAACATTTTGGGGACAAGGGCTGTTTCTACCCTAGAGAAGCCGAGAGTTGGCTTCTTCAAAATTTTAAAGATGCTAGGTTTCATCTGTCCCAATTTAGGAACATTACCTATTTCCCTCAACTGTGAGCCCATTTAACAGTTGAAAATGTGTTAAACATATCTAGGAAGCATGTAATATTCTAAGGATTCCAAGTTAGAAGCAAATTTGTATAAACAAAGTAAGAATTTCTGAACATGACCCCCTAAACTATCCTATGCACTATGAAGGAGAGATCTTCAGAAATCCGGTCCCAACCCCCATGCTTGTTGGACAAGTTGTGGATGACCACATAAAGTAAGTAAACTCCTAAAATTCTCTAAAACCGCCTTTGTTCTTTATTTCCTTCACCTCAAAGCTATCTAAAATGGCCAACCTCAACTGCAGAAATGACCTAAACTTCTCCATGCGGCTACACAGGCAACACAATCAGGTTGATATGTTAAACTGAGAAAGATCCTCATTTCTTAGAGGTTTGTTAGTTTTTTGCTCTGTCTAACTACCTCCCTTACCATTGATTCTGTTCTTTATGAGGATCATCTACTTGATTTTTAGAAGACCTACCAAGAGGTCATTATGGATAGGGAGAAGGCACTATCTACTATAATGCAGAGAAGGACAATCTTCATCACTCTAACTATCATCAACACCCACCTTTAGCTCGATGATAAGGAAGGTGAATTGTCCTTTCCCAAATAAGTTGTAAACCACTCCTTTGAGTAGATGGGCTATGAAGGAGATTTCTCTATCAAGACCTTCAGGAACGCAAGGGTAGTTTTCTTGGAAGTCACAAATATTTCAAAGGTAAATTAACTTTGGAAGTTTAGAGAAGAAAGCTTCCGAAGCCAAAGTGACTTCGAAAAAGATTTCAAAGATTTTAGAGAATTTAGCCTTGGAAGAAATTAACCATCAGAAGTTGTAAAAACTTCTGAGAATTAATTTCTTGTGAAGAAAAAGGTTCTTTGAAACATACAAGTATTTAGAAACAAATTTAAGCTTTGGAAGATACATTAGAGATTTCTTCCGAATGTAAATGTTCTGTGATAGTTGTTTGTTTTAAAGACTTAAATTTCTTCAGAAGGTAAGTTCTATCTTTTGAAGAGAAATTTTCTAAAATCTATGAAAAGTCTTCAAAAAGGATTTTGCTTCCAAATAAAAAAAGGGCTTATCAAGATGATAGATATAAACAAATTAAGGACACACACATTTTTTTAAATAAGATATGATTAAGTTTTTAAGAAAAGCTACTCAAAGTTAATCATCCCATTAGCTGATGCAAGATATTTCAATCTCTATTCATCAAATGCTTTGGCGAACAGATCAACATATTATTCATTTTGTTAACCTTGACTAATTTGATTAATCTTTTTCTCAAAGTTATCTCTAATCAAATGATACCTGATATTGTTGTGTTTTGTCCTTGAGTGTTGCACATGATTCTCTATGATAGAGATAACACTATTGTTGTCTATGTGAATGGGAGTTTCCTTAAAGTTGAACCCATAGTCTAGCATCTGATTCAGAATCCAAAGCACTTGAGCACAACAACTTGCAAAAACAATGTATTCAGCTTTAGCAGTTGATGCAGAGACACAAGATTGCTTCTTGCATTGCCATGAGACTAATCTTCTTCCAAGAAACTGACATCCCCCTAATGTAGACTTTGCATTCATATTTCATCCATCGTAGTCACTATCTATATATGCATAGAGACTAAAGTCAGAATTCTTTGGATATCAAAGGCCAAGTTTTGAGGCACCTTGACATATCTTAAAATTCTCTTAACAGTGATAAGATGTGACATCTTGGGGATGGCTTGATATCTTGAACAAACACATGTGGCAAACATGATATCAGGCCTACTAGTTGTGAGATATATAAGAGACCTAATCATAGCCCTGTAAAGGTGTTCATCCACACACTTCCCTTCAAGGTCAGGCCCAAGAAAGTGGTAACCTGCTATGGGTGTCCTTGCAACCTTACAATCAGTCATGTTGAATCTCTTGAGTATGTCTTGAACATACATTGACTGACTTATGAAGATGCCATCTTTAACTTGCTTCACTTGAATTCCCAGAAAGAAATTGAGTTCCCTCGTGGCACTAATTTCAACTCTATCCTTCATCAACTTCTCAAAGTCTTTATAGAGTTTTGGATTAGTTGAACCGAAGATGATATCATCTACATACACTTGAAATAGCATCAAGTCATTTCTTGTTCCATAGTTGAACAGAGTTCCATCTATAGTACCTCTTATGTATCCATGCTTGTAGAGATACTAAGATAGAGTCTCATACCACTTCCTTGGTGCTTGATGCAACCCGTATAGAGTTTTATCAAGCCTGCAGACATAATCAGGATGATCAGGATCTATAAAGCCAGGTGGTTGTTTGACAAACACCTTTTTATCAATCACCCCATAGAGAAAAGCACACTTGACATCAAGTTGGTAGAACTTGAAGTTCTTGGATGCAACACAAGCTTAGAATATCCTAACAGCTACTAGTCTTGCTACAGGAGCAAAAACATTTGTGTTGTCAATTCCTTCCTCTTGTGTGTACCCTTGAACAACTAGTCTTGCCTTGTTTTTGATGACAAGTCCTCTATCATCCTTCTTATTCCTAAAAATCCATTTGGTTCTTATAGTGGTCTTCCTATGAGCAAGAGGACATAGGTTCCAAACCTTTTTCCTTTTGAATTGAACCAGCTCCTCTTGCATAGGTTCAACCTAACTTCCATCCTTCAGAGCCTCATCAATCTTATTAGGCTTTATCTGAGATAAGAAACAGGAGTGAATACAAACATTTGAATCATTGGTTTCTTCTCTTGTTCTTACCCCTAAATAAACATCTCCAATGATGTTTGAGGTGGGATGAGACTTGTGGATCCTTAGCAGAGAGATCACAACACGTTGCTGAGATAGATTGAAATTAGAGAAATTTAGATCTGGCATTAAGGTTTCTCCCAACATATTAGCACACTTATCAAGTGAAACTTGATCCTATGAGTGTGTGACATCATTGATGTTGTCTTTAATGGAGTGGTTATCAACATCAACACATTCTTGATCACTTTCACCACCACCATGATCTTTTACATTTGAAGCTTCTTTATCTGGCTGTTGAGCCTCTGAGCTGGAATTTGAAGACATCTTAGATGTATCAGCTGAATTTGTTATTGTTGTGCTGATTGAAACTTCATTTGTAGAGTTAGTTACAACTGGAGCTGAAGTAGTGCTACTTGAGGATCTTATCAGCTCAAATCATGGATCAGGATCACTTGAGGGTAAAATATTTGTAGATCTTGAAACATTCTAACAATATTTGTTAAAACAGTTGGTAGCTAAATCAAGATCAAATAGCCAATCATGACCCGAACCATTTACACTGGGTGTGTGTTCATTGAAGGTCACATTAGATGACTCCTCAACTATTCTAGTTCTAAGATTGTATACTCTATAAGCCTTAGCTTAGGAAGAGTATCCAATGAAGCGTCCATTATCTGATTTCTCAGCAAACTTGGCAAATTGATATTTGGTATTCAAGATGGTGCAAGGACATCCAAATGACCTAATAAACCAATGAAGGGTTTCGTCTTGTGCCAAAATTCATATGGAGTCCTATCATGTGTCTTAACCACTAAAACTCTATTCTGCACATAACATGCAGTGTTGACTTCCACTTCCCAAAAGGTGATAGGCGACTTAGAGACATACAACATAGTTATTGCAGCTTCAATCAATGTCATGTTTCTCCTATAAGCAACACCATTTTGTTGAACAGTCCTGGGAGCACTGTATGGTCATGTAATACCCTTTTCATCACAAAATGTATCAAATACTTGGTTCTTAAATTCAGATCCTTGATCACATCTTATGGTTTTGACCTTGTGATCACATTGATTTTCAATCTTCAAGATGAAATTCTTTAGAATCTTAGGGTTCTCATCCTTAGTTCTAAGAAAGAAGACCCATGTGAATCTTGTAAAGTCATCTGTGATCACCAAACAATAAGAGGTCCTTCTCAGACTCATTACACTGGTGGGGCCAAAGAGATCCATATGTAGCAAGTGTAGCGGGTAGAGATGGAGTTTCTTTCCTTTGGCTCGTGAGATACCTTGTGTTGCTTCCTTTTCAGGCATGCCACACAATGGTCATCCAATATTAATAGATCATATAGTTATGTTTTGAGGATCATTTGCTAATATTGGTGGAGAACTTTCAATCACTTGGTCTTTCTTTGTCCTCCACACCACCTTTGGAAGCTTAGACATGACCTTCAATACTTTGAAAGTTTTACTAACTTTAGAAGTTTAGATGAATGGACCTTCGGAAGATCTTGCTAACAATGCAGCAGGCTTTAGTGCTTTCGAAGTATTCCCTTCTCCTGAGATGAAATTTTCTTCCGAAGGCAATTCTCCACTTGCCTTCATTTTCATTTTGGAGCTTCTAGAAGGAAATTTTTTTCCTTTTGAATCTTGCTTCTTCTTGAAATTCTTAGAAGTCTCTTTCTTGGTCTTGTGGAGAGTGCCTTTTATATTTTAAGGACAATCCTTAGCAAATGAAATGTACTTTCACACATAACACATTCCATTTTCTTCTTCCTAAGAGCTTTCTTCTATGAACAAGGCTGAACTTGATCACTTTCCTTCTCCACCATTATCTTTGCACATGCAATGGAAGTCCTTTTTGGGTGAGAACTTCCTTAAGAGTTTGATGGTTTAGGTTGTGCAACAATGGTACACAACTAATCTGCCTTCTTCATGCTGCTGAGATGAGTTGACACTGAACTAGAACTCTTGGTACTAGAGTTCAAGTGAGTATCCTCAGTCTGTACCATTTCCGTTGGACCAAAAGAACCAATGAGCCAGATCAGAAAAAACCTTTAAGTCCCACAGACATCAAAACAACTGAAGTGATCTACATCTGCTGAAGACAAAGTCTGAAGACAACTGCTGAAGACAAAGTCTGAAGACAACTGCTGAAGACAAGTCTGAAGACAAAGTCTGAAGACAACTGCTGAAGACAAAGTCTGAAGATCAAGTTCTCAGAAGTTGTCACAACAGCTGAAGTAGTTCTCTTCTGTAGTCGTGATGGTTTATATTTCAGTAGTTTGTAATCAGTAGTTTTATATTATGTAAAACATATGAAGTTCTTATACTTCAGATGTTATAACTTCAGTAGTTATAATGTTAGTTTATACTTAGCTTCTAATGAAGGTGTCCTCAGTTGTTGTGGACATCTTCAGTAGTTTAGTTTAATTTCAGTTGTTTGTAAAAATCGGAACGTCAGCTGATGTCACATTCCTTATAAAAGGAATGTTGACCTAATTTCCTAGACGGGAAGATTGTGCATGAATGAAAACATTCTTTTTGTAGAAAACTCTCTCTTTATAACTGTTATTGTTTGATTGAATATTCATATTATTCTTGCTAGAATTTCATCTAATTCGTGTGCTATTCCGCTACAAATCCTAATCTAATTGATCAAACTAGATCTCGATCCCTTCAGATGGTCTCAGAGCAGGTTAATCATTGATCGATTTAACAATTGATCATTGAAGCTGTTCTTTTGATATCTCAGTTTGATCGAATTGGCAAATTTGCAAGAATTGGTTATAGAGTTTGTTTTTCTGTTGCTTCCTGTGAATCAATTTGAGATTCTTCTTATTTCAAATTGTGTTGTTGAGTTTTTGAGTTAGGTTCGTTAAACTCTTATTGAACCTGTTTGAATTGGTGAAAATGGCTACATCAATCAATGATCCTCACAATACTGGCTCCTCAACAAAGCCTTCAATGCTTGTTAGGAGTGAGTACAACATATGGCAACGATGAATGCTCCATCACCTGTCTGTTAATAGTTCAGGTTGTTGGAAATCTGTGGTTCATGGACCATATAAGCCTATGGTGAGAAATCCAGAAACCAATGTGATGGTTCCGAAGAAGAAAGAGCAATATTCAGATGAAGATCTGAAACTGTTTGAACTTGATGCTAAAGCCCATGGAATTCTGGCCATGGCACTGCCTAGTGAAATCTATTCAGGACTTATGCATCATGAATCTGCTCATGACCTCTGGGTTGCTCTGAAAGAACAAATTGGAGGAACTAATGAGGTCTTAGCAAACAATAGAGAAATCCTTGCCCAGCAATATGAGACATTCTCTCATAGAAAGGGTGAGTCACTGACTCAATAGTTTGAGCATTCTCCTGTTTGATATCTGAGTTGAAAATGGTTAAACATGAATATACAAAAAGTCAGATGAACAATAGATTTCTCAGATCCCTACCTGAGAGATGGGACACATATACCATTGTCCTACGCTCCAGTGCAAATCTAGATAATCTATCTCTCACCCAACTTTATGGGAAACTGCTTACATTTGAAAGAGAGATAGAACAGAAAAGAAAACTGACTTCATCTGGGAAGCTCACTGATGACTTTGTACTAGGAATGCTGCTTTGGTTGGTCATGAGTCAGAATATGCTACATCAGAAAGTTCCTATGATGAGCATATTGATTTTTCTTCAAATAGTGGAGATCATGCTTTTGCTGGTATTGATGGTAATTCAGGATGTAATAGTGACAATCTATGCTTTTTGATGGATGATTTGAAAGGAATTGCTGATGATGATTTGGAAGAGATGGATATTTTGAGCCAAATGGCATTAGTTAATATCAGATCTCAAATTTTTACAAAAGGACAGGTAGAAAACTCCCTGGTCTCTCTGGAAAAACCAAAGTTGGTTTTGACAAGAGCAAGTTGAGGTGTCACAAGTGCCATAGACTTGGACATTTTGCAAGAGAGTGTAGATCATCTGGATCTAACTCTTCGGCACCCTTTGTGAGTTTTCCAAGCAATAATTCACAAAACAAAGGGCAACATTCTACTAGTTCTGGTCATCATTCACAAAATTAATCATCTCCTGCATACTTGTTCCTCAAGGTCAAATGCCATATCCTTATCCCTATTTTTACATGCCACAGTCCAATCAGGTTCTTGTACCCATAGCTCAACAATCACATGCCCTACCTGAGCTTCAACCACCTCAATCAAGTCAACAATCTCAATCTCAATCTCAATCACATCAAAGCTTTTTCACTCCTGGTGTTGTTGACTGGAGTAGTTTACCAGATGATCTTTCTGGTTATTCTGAACAAATGTTTTCTGGTGCTGGTCAACATGGTGGTGAAAATCCTTTTGGAAACCTTGCTCTTATGGCCCTGGAGTTACTGGTGGTTCAAGCTCAAATGCTTCATCATCACAGGTACGACAAATATCTTCTGAGGCTAAGGCCAAGTTGTGTTTTGAGTCATGCATAGCTGCTTTTGCCTTAATTAGAGCAGCAAATGTAGCTTTAATTAATCATAATCTTGACCTAGAGAAAGTGATTTCCAAAGAAAAGCTGAGTTTCAGTTTGTTTTAAAAGAAAAAGATGATGAGATTTACAAATTAAAATGCCAAATCATTGATGAAAAGGCTAAGGTAGAGGTCATCTTAGAAAATCACAAGAGTGTCAAAGAAACACTTGCAGCTACTCAAGTGGAGTGTGAACGCTGGGTAACATCTTGCAAGGGGTTTGAAATGCTTCTTAGTAAGCAAACTGCTTCAAATGTGAAGTTTGGGATTGGATATAATCACACTGAACCTCCTACAGATTTTACTCCCAAGACAGAAGTAAACTCTGAAGGTGAAATCAATTCCCAAACTACATCATCATGTGTCTCATCCTCAAGTGATAAGGTACAATCAGAGGATGAAGTCAGTAATAGTACCTCGGCTAATCAGTTTGCTGATGGTCCTACTGCTGATGAACACATGATCAAAGAAAAGCTGAGTCCTTCAGGTGTTGTCTCAAAAGGTATTCAAAGTACTGAAGAGCAAGTAACAACACCTAAAGAACATTTCAAGCGAAATGGAACCAAACATGGTTTGACAACTGCTGAAGAATCTATTAGGAAATCCAAATGTACTGATAGAAAATCTTTGAAGAACAAGTCTTCAGTTGTTACAAATCCTTCAGTACTACACATAAGTACTGAAAGGAAGAAAGTACTGAAGAACACACCTTCAGTAGTTTCATCTTCTTCAGCAGCTGATCAACAAAAGATGAAGAAAAAGCCATGTGAAATTTGTGGTCTATTCAATCATCTCACTGATGAATGTTGGTACAGAAAGGGTTCCAAATTTAACAAGGATAAAATCATCAAAAAGAAAATTAATGAAATGAAAGATGAATTTGAAACCAGGTTTGTACCACAAACATCTCAACCTGATAAACCAAAGTCTTCACAAAAATCTAAACAGAAGAAAGAAGTTTATCTTTAAACAGCTGAAAAATACTCCTCAAAGAGTATCAAAAATACAGACTAAGTCTGTGTCTTTCAAAAAGGAGGACATGGTGTCTCACAGGAATCATTCACAAACAAGTTCTGATATGTCTGCTGAACTGAAAGCTTTAACAACTAATCAGACACAACTTGTTATGATGGTTCAACATCTATTAGGGAGAGTTAACCAAATAGATGTACCTGTGATTAAACCACTGAAAAGGAAACCTAAGCCAAAATCAAAGGAATCCTTTTCAGCACCATCTCCTTCTTCAAAGGTTGTTAATCATGACAAATCAGTTAGTATAAAAGCTGTTGATGAGAACATACCCAAAACCAAAAAGGTTTGGGTCTCAAAAGCTAACTAGTTGTTGTGATATATGCAGGGTTATTCAACATGCCATAGAAGCATCTGGTATGTGGACAGTGGAGGATCTATGCATATGACTGGAAGCAGATCTCTTCTTCATGACTACTCTCAAGGAAAGAAGGGATTTGTATCTTTTGGTAATGATGCTAAGGGTTACATCATCGGCAAAGGCTTTGTTTCAAATGGTGAAATAGGGTTTGATAATGTCAACCATGTGGAGAATCTCAAGTATAATTTGTTGAGTGTCAGTCAAATGTGTGATAAAGGGCATGTTGCACTTTTCACCAGTCAGAACTGTCGAATTCTGTCTTTCAATGTTTTGAATATGATTGACAAGATATTAGATGAACATACTCTCCTCAAAGCCAACAGGGTTGGAAGAGTATATGCCTTAGACTTATCAAAGAAAATTGATCTAAAAGGCCATCCATGTCTGTTCTCCAAGGCCTCTCCTCAGGAATCTGAGCTTTGGCACAGAAGGCTTGGTCATGTGAATCTTAGAAACATGAACCGGCTGATCCTTCATGGGTTAGTGAGAGGTCTGCCATTAAAGGAGTTCAAATGTGATGACAACTGCTCTGCTTGTTTAAAAGGAAAGCAACATAAAGTATCATTCCGTCCAATAGAAGAACCAAAGTCCACTGCCTGCTTGCAATTACTGCATATGGATCTTTTTGGTCCAGTAAGAGTGATGAGTATGGCAAAGAAAAAATACTGTCTGGTAATTGTGGATGATTATTCCAGATTTGTATGGACCTTCTTCTTACATTCAAAAGATGAAGCTGGTCAAATTATCATCTACTTTGTGTTGCATATGGAAAAGCAGTATTCTCTTTCTGTCAAGTGTGTGAGAAGTGATAATGGCACATAGTTTAGAAATCACACACTTGATGAATATTATTTCTCTAAGGGAATCAAGAGGCAGTTTAGCATTCCTAGAACTATGAACAAAATGGAGTGGTGGAGAGAAAGAACAGGACCCTTATTGAAGCTGCAAGGTCAATGTTAGCTGCATCTGGTTGCCACTAACCTTTGGGCTGAAGCTGTTAACACAGCTTGTTATGTACAAATCGAGTATCGGTAAATCAAAGGTTGATGAAGACTCCTTATGAAGTGTTACATCATTTGGCTCCTCTGATTTCCTTCTTTAGAGCATTTGGGTGTCCCTGTTATATTCTCAACACAAAAGATCCACTTCAAAAGTTTAAATCAAAGGTGGATGCAGGGTACTTTGTTGGATATCCTCTACTTGAAAGGCATACAGAGTTTTTAATTGCAGATCAAAGATATAGAAGAAAGCTTGCATGTAAAGTTTAATGAATCTCCAAAGGAGAAAATCCCACAAAATCCTGTGGAGTTCTTTGATCTGGACATACTGCAATATGTTCCTTATCAGTCTCCAAATGTTGCAGATTCTGTGAATCCATCATCTTCTGCAACATGTTATCCATCTGTTGTATCAATGCAAGTTTTAGTGATCAACTGCCTGAGTCTACTAAACTTGATGTTCCTGTAGCTTCAGCAGTTCCATCCACAACTACTGATGAGATCTCTGAATCCTCTACTTCATTTGAATTGTCATCTCAATCTACGTTTCAAGAATCTGAATCACCATCTGTTGCTACTGAATCACCTACAAACACTTGGCACAGATCTTATTGAGTATCAAGAACTGAAGAATCATCCCATGTCTCAGATCATTGGTGATATCAATGCTGGGGTTTCAACCAGAAGTCAATTGTCCAACTTTTGCTTCTATCTCCTCATCAGTCAGCAAGAGCCAAAGAATTATCATATTGCATTAGAGACAATGGATGGGTTGAAGCTATGCAACTTGAGCTTCTTCAGTTTCAAAAGCAGTAAGTGTGGGAACCGGTTCCTCTTCCCCAAGGTAAGTGTGCAATAGGCACTAAATGGGTGTTTAGGAATAAAACTGATGAAAAAGGCCAAATTGTCAAGAACAAGGCCAGACTGGTTGTACAGGGGTTTTCACCAGAAGAAGGTATTGATTATGATGAAACCTTTGCCCCTGTAGCCAGACTGGAAGCAATCAGATTGTTTTTAGCTTATGCTGCTTTTCATAATCTCAAAGTTTTTCAAATGGATGTTAAAAGTGCATTCTTATATGGTAAAATAAAAGAAGAAGTTTATGTGTGCTAACCACCAGGTTTTGAAGATCATAAACATCCAGATTGGGTGTATAAGCTTGATAAGGCTCTTTATGGACTAAAACAAGCACCTAGAGCCTGGTATGAAACACTGTCCAACTTTCTTCTTCAAATAATTTCACTAGAGGCTCCATAGATAAAACCTTGTTCATTAAGAAAGTAGGCATGCGTAACTCCTTGTTCAAATTATGTTGATTATTTTTATTTTTTGCATCCTCTGATCCACAGTTGTGTGATGCCTTTACTAAGTTGAAGCAACAAAAGTTTGAAATGAGTGCCATGGGAGAATTACAGTTCTTTCTGGGGTTGCAAATCAAACAAAAGGCTAATGGAACTTTCATTCATCAGTCAAAATATACAAAGGATTTGTTGAAAAAATTGATTTACAATACTTTAAGCCCTGTTCTACTCCCATGTGCAGCACCACACAACTGGATGCTGATCAAAAAGGTAAAGCAGTTGATGAAACTCTTTACAGATGTATGATTGGTTCCTTGATGTATCTTACAGCTTCTAGACCAGACATTATGTTTGCAACTTGTGTCTGTGCTAGATTTCAGGCTGCACCTAAAGTATCCCATATGATTGCAGTCAAAAGGATCTTTAGATATTTGCAAGGAACTCAATCTCTAGGACTTTGGTATTCCACTGGGCACTATTGAAAATTAGTTGCTTTCTCTGATAGTGACTATGCTAGGTGTAAATTACCATAAATCCACCTCTGGTGGATGCCAATTTCTAGGCAACTGTTTGGTTTCTTGGCAGAGTAAGAAACAAACCTCTGTTGCTACATCCACTGCTGAAGCAGAGTACATTGCTGCTGCAAGTTGTACATCTCAGGTACTCTGGCTTCAGAATCAATTACTGGATTGACATTACAGAGACTAAGACTTCTTTACTAATGGGCAGTGCTTCAGCTTTTGTATTTTTAAGAATCCTGTCCAGCATTCTAGGACCAAACATATTGAGATCAGACATCACTTTATCAGGGATTGTTATGAAAAAATCTGATTGATTCAAAGTTTGTTCCTAGTGCTGATGAGCTTGCAGATATATTTACTAACCTTTAGCTAGTGCAATTTTTCAAAATCTTGTGCCAAGGCTTGGTATGCTACAGCTTGAACAAAATGACAACTAGTGATGATCTCAACTCCCAAGTACTGATGAGCATTAGTATACAGCTGTCACAAATAGGTACTGAAGCTATTTTATCTTCTGCAGTTTTCATAACTATTGAACTAAATTCCTTAAAGTACTGAAGTACTTTATCTATTGCAAAGTACTGAAGTGGTTACAACTACTACGTCTATTATAACAGATAAGTACTGATGACCAATGAAACATCTGAAAATCAGATAATCTCTGAAGTAAGTGTTATGGTCAAATGAAACAACTGAGATATGTGAATTGACGACAACAACTGATGAGTAAGTTTCTTCTTCAATTGTTCTAACAACTGCTATTTCATTTCAAAACAACTGAAGCCAAACCAAGTATTCAGTAGTTTTTTCAACTACTGATGACAAACACCAAGTCTTCAGTTGTTACAACACCTGAAAGTTAAAACCATGTCTTCAGTCGTTTTCTAACAACGATGACTAAAACCAAAACTTTTAGCTATTTTCTTTCAGTCGTTCATAACCTATAAATACCTAACCCTAACTTCAACTTTTCATAAATCGATTTCCGAACGTTCATCTCCCATTAATGGCGACCATGCAAATCAAACCTCGACACAACTGTGTTGCTTACTTCACAAAATCGACCTTTTGGACTAAGTTTGATGATGCTATTGATCTGATGGCTGATTCCCAGTATCGAACTGCTTTTCTTCTTCTGAATCCTACCATCTATCCCGACTCTCTTCATCATTCTGGACAAATGTCACCATCCATACTGGTGAGAATGATGTTGCGATCACTCTCCAGTCATTTGTAAACAGAAAAGGTGATTGTCACTCCTACTATCATTCACCAATCACTTGATCTGAATGATGCTACCTTTATCACCAAATACCCGAAGGGCACCATTGATCTCTCATTCATTAATCATGGCTATGAGGGCAACCTAAGTGCTACTACCATTCTGAAGAAGCACTTTCATGATGCTGAACGCCTAATCTTTCACATGATCAATGTTTGTCTTGCCCCCAAAACCTCTTCATGGGATCAAATGTCATCCAGGTGGCAGCAGGTATTGTATTCTATTCTTGAACGACAAAGCTTAATTTTTCTGAAATTATATTTTTAGAATTAAAAGATCTGGCAATAAAACCTATAGCTAACAGATGGCTATTATATCCAAGGTTTCTTATGGCCATAATCATGAACAAGTTACAATCTGATGGCCCTGTTGGCCTTGGAGTCCTGCTGTGCTAGTTTTGCCAGAGGTATACTCCAGGCACAACTCTGACCCACACCTCAAAGAGGCTGCCAAACTGCTAAAACCCAAGCTGAAGGTACCCACAGCCTCATCCTCCAGATCCAAAGTCCCGTCCAAACCTCTCTCCAAACAACCCAAAAAGGCTACCAGGGAGTTGAGTCCCTTGCTGATGCCCCTACAACACAAAGGCAGGATGAAACTATGGGTAGTAATCTCCTTGTAGTTTCCAGGACTGTACCAGCTGAAACCGCTCAGGTATCCTCTCAACAGGTTCCTGATGCAACCAAAAATGGGGAAACCACATTACTGGAATCTCTCTCACTTGAGCGGATTGCCATTGAAGAGCACCATTCTCCCCAGGTGCAATCCTTTTCACACCTATCTCCTACTGAAGCCACCCCTACAAGCCCAACCTGGTTATTGCACAAGTGTTGACTCAACTACATTCCTCTACCCCTCCCCAGAAACCTCTTACTACTGGGAAAACCTCAACCGTTGAGGGAGAGGATTATAATGTAGCTGATAACCCACAACACAGGGATTACAGAGTTCAATCTCCCAGTGTAGAGGAGGAGATTAGAACATCTGGTGAGGCTGCCTCTTCTCCTTGTTCAACACATGATCAGGATGAAGCTGGTATCATTTCTAAGTCCTCACCAGAGGCAACTGCTAATGAAGGACATTATCCTGAGGCAGGAAGTCCCCAGTTCCGAGATATAGGGGCACATATGAATACTGATCTACACTCAGCACATGTTCATCCTGATTTCATCAGGAGGTCAGCTCATTCAGCATAGACTGATGATGACCTGGGCTTTTTCTTTGATGTTCTACCCACAATACTATTCTTGAGACTGAGATGTAGTAGATACAAGAACTGCTGCAAAATGTCACAAGAATCAAGTCCATCTGCCCACATTCACCCATAGATGGCAGTTTCTCCTGAAACTATCCCAAATACTGAGTCACTCTCAACAAACTTGCCACTGGCCTCTGCTTCAGGTGCCATTTCTCAGGGACAGAACCCCTCTGAGCAAATGGTTGCTGCCTTTCAAACATCCTTACCTCTCATCACTTCCATAATCACAAACATATACATCAAGCCATTGATGAGAGGCTTTCCTTAACTCTTCAATCTTTAGTTGATGCTGCAGTTCTAAGAAACTTTCTGACATTCACACCCCGAACCCAATGCAACCAAAAAGGGAGAGTCTAAGTCAGTGAAAGTAGACAAAGAAAAAAAAGCTGAAGAGGAAGCAGAAAAAGAGCAGAAAGAAAAGGAGATGATCACCTACAAAAGAAGAAGAAATCCTCTCAAAAGACTAAAGGTGAGAAAAAGTTGGAAGAATTGATCAAAGAATGATGAGCAACATAGCAGATCTATGAATAAGATTATTGATCAACTATTCAAACAAGGATTTGACACTGCCAAACTTGACTCTGAGATCAGACGGTTAGAGATTCATGAAATTGAACAAAGATGGGCAAGTTTGAGTGAGAAAGAAAGAGAAAGGCTGGAAACTATGGCAAGATTTATATCAAAACATCTGGGAGGTCGATCATTGAAGTAAAGTCATGGTCCAGAGACAGTATTTTGGAGCTAACCACCAGAATCTATTCTTCTGAAGTATTAACAAAGGATTGATCATAGAAGCTCTTGATGAAGCTGGTGTTGTGGGAAAAGGATGATATGGCAAAACTATCCAAAGCTTCACTCAATCCAAGATGCTAGAGCAGCCAGCACTATCACCAAAACCAAACAACCACCTTCACAACCCTCAAAACCAATCCTTTATCTAAGAAACCTACTGAACCCATTACAATGATGCACCTAAGAGGAAGAGAAGGGTGTTGAGGATGGAAGAAGAAGAAGAAGATGATGAGGATGATAGTCTGCCACTCTCTACTGTTCTCAAAATCAAAATTCCTGAGCCTAGGAGTCAACCAAAACAATCACACCTGACTTTCAAAGGCAAATGGTAAAAGTCAAACTTGAAGAGAACAACAACACAAACAACATGATGAGCAACTATTAAGGATGATTGATAAAGAGTTTCCCAATCTTCATCCATACAACTATAAAGAAACATGCTCAGAGGTTGTATGCTCTCAGATTTACATTCCAATATCAGAAAGAAAGAGTGAGAATTTGGAATGACCCCAGAGTAAGTGACAAAATTTACAAAATGAAGATTCCAAGCAGATACAATGGCCAAGTAAAGAAGATTGTAGATGCTGTGATAATGCTTGCCATTGTAGTGTCACCCTGGGAAATTCTTGATGACTTCAAGAGAGCTTACAAGTCTAAAATGACGCCATAAACTTTACTAAAAACAAATGGTAAAGAAGGGGTTAATCTACAGAAGCTTGAAGAATAAGAAGAAATGAGCTCCAGTTACTGCTTGAAGGCACTCATCCTGAGTTTGCATATAGAGATACAACTGTGGAGCTGAAAAATGGAAAGCATATTAAGTACTAATCTGAGTACTATGGGCCTGAGTTCTTCTTTGAAAATGGAGCTGAAGAACTCACAATAGAAGAACAGTTGTTTTCCTTGAGGCCTATTTCAGAGAGTCTTACAGACTCATTATTGGGAAGTAGGTTTCATGGATGGGGTAACAGCTCTGTATCCAATTCCCCAAGACAGAGTTCCCCTTCATCCTTGCCAATCAAACCTTCTGAAATCTCTTCCCTGGCCTGAGCTTATAATTGAAGAAATCTGAGCTGATCTCAGATTTTGTTTCTACCAATAAGTGGACATCAATAATTTTAAAGGTTTTGGCTGCATTGGTTCAGGGGAGTTTGTTGGACCAAAAGAACCAATGAGCCAGATCAGAAAAAACTTTAAGTCCCACAGACATCAAAACAACTGAAGTGATCTACATCTGTTGAAGACAAAGTCTGAAGACAACTGTTGAAGACAAAGTCTAAAGACGACTGCTGAAGACAAAGTCTGAAGACAAAGTCTGAAGACAAGTCTGAAGACAATGTCTGAAGACAAAGTCTGAAGACAACTGCTAAAGACAAAGTCTGAAGACAAAGTCTGAAGACAAAGTCTGAAGACAACTGCTGAAGACAAAGTCTGAAGATCAGTCTCAGAAGTTGTAGTTGTCAACAGCTGAAGTAGTTCTTTTCAGTAGTTGTGAATGTATATTTTAGTAGTTTGTAATGAGTAGTTTTATATTATGTAAAACATCTAAAGTTCTTATACTTAGATGTTATAACTTCAGTAGTTATAATGTTAGTTATACTTAGCTTCTAATGAAGGTGTCCTCAGTTGTTGTGGACATCTTCGGTAGTTTAGTTTAATTGTAGTTGTTTGTATAAATGAGTAGATGTCACTATCATGTGACGTCAGCTGATGTCACATTCCTTATAAAAGGAATGTTGACCTAATTTCCTAGACGGAAGCTTGTGCATGAATGAAAACATTCTTTTGCAGAAAACTCTCTCTTTATAACTGTTACTGTTTGATTGAATATTCATATTATTCTTGCTAGAATTTCGTCTAATTCGTGTGCTATTCTGCTGCAAATCCTAATCTAATTGATCAAACTAGATCTAGATCCCTTCAATTTCAAATCCTACAAATATGAAAAATTGTTTCTGCTTAGAGTTGAAGGTGGTCTTGATCTCTTGTGCTTTCTTTTTTTTCCTCTTGCTCTTCTTGATCAAGTTCTTTCTTATAGACTTGGTCATCAAGTCTTCTTAATCTCTTTAAAAGGATAGTGACCCTTCTTAGAATCCTTTTCTTCACTCTTCTTAGATCCATTCTCCACTACCACTTCTGCATCCCCTTCAGTCAAGGGGTTTATGAGAGGAAGCTCATATTCATAAGTTTCACACCTGGGAGATCTTATAGACAAGATGGTGTGTGGAGGAGCTATCTCACTAGATCTCACTCCCTTCTTATTCTGATAATAAAATTTTTCATGCAAGGATAAGGATATAAGTTTTTGAAGGTCTCTTATTCAAGAACACAATTTTCTGCCCTGGCATTGCTGAGCACAAGCTTAGCCTGGCATTCAGTTAACTTGGTTATGAGATCTTTGATCTGAGTCCTGTAGTTGGTGTGTTCATGTTAAGAGATGAAATGGTTTTTCTAAATCCTCTATTTTAGTTTGTAATCATTTTCAGCTCTTTTGAAATCAGATTTTAAGATTTTTAAGGACTCAAGATCGGACCTCATCTCTAAGTTGTTGGACCTATATCTATTTACTTTAGCAATACATTCTATTGTACAGAGATGTTCCAATACCTTTGATAGCCATCAGTGCTTGGTATGGAGATGCATCTTCCACCTAAAAGCTCTAGTCAAAGCCTCCTTCTTCAATAGCAACTGCAACTTGCTGCTTTGGCTTATGATTCTGTGGCTTTCTCAGTGTAGCTTGGTCTGGTTTGTACTTGGCCATCATTTGTCCTTGGTGCCTTGCACTCCCTTGCAAAGTGGCCTATTTGGTTTGTTGAACCTGAAAGGATTATACATGCCAATTCAACTGGTGAGTTGATGGTTGTTCTGCTAAAATCCCCATAAGTCCAAGTGTCAATGCGGATGAAGACCCTGCAGTAAAAGAACAAGTATTGGCTTACCACATTTGTTAATGCCGAAGGCAAAGAACAAATGTTGACAAGTGTTTGTTCTTCCGCGTTAACAAATGCGGAAGACCAGAAGAGATGCGGACAAGATTTTGTTCATCCGCATTTGCCAATGCAGATGACCGAACAATAATGCGCATAACTATTTGTTCATCCGCATTACCCAATGCCGATGATCAACATACTAATGTGGAAGACCAAGTGAAGAAATGCTGATCAAGTCCAACTCATCGACGTTTGCCAATGCGGATGAACAAGAAGAAATGCTAATGAAGACTAAAACTAGTTCTGATATATAGGCCAGGAGGTAGTTTAGTCATTTTGTAAAAATGCAACTTGTCATCCTATAAATAGAATAGAAAACCTCATACCTAAGGTGACACAACATAGACAATCAGAATATTTTGTATTACTTATTCTCTAGGTGCATTATTACTATTCTTTCTAAAACCCTAGCATTTATTGTAATCAATCACCTTCATCAATATATACAAAGCATTTATGAGTATATTCTTGCATTAAATGTTTATTGATTATTTGTTTCCGCCATTCAATCTCTGACTTGATCACCATATTTGATCCAAAGTGAGATTCTCATTCTCATCAACCGGTCAATTCGTATCAGAGCTTTGGCTCTTAGTTCTTTTTTAGATCTACCCTAGATCCGAATAGAACTTGCTTAATCTGGTGATTGAGTTGCTAATAGAGTGTTTTATCACCTCTATTTAGTGAACAAGCAAATAATACTCATCAACAATTACTGTTCAACCTCTTTCTTTCAAGAACACATCAACAATTGAAACCGTGAACAGTTGATATAGCAAACATTAACAACAAGAAACTCAGAAAAATAACAGATCTGATTTTGAAACCTGTTTTGGATGATTTGGACCAGTTGGACTAATTGAACCTAAAACTCATCTAATCTATACTTAAATAAGTTATACCTGTTAAAATGGATTCTCATACTTTTTCAGAACTTGTCATACACCAAAACCTCCCATGCTTAAACATAAATCTGAGTTTAAGCAGTGGAAAATCAGATTCAGAAACTACATTAAAGGTGTGGATCCTAACTTTTGGATCTCAATATGCAAGGGGCCGCACATCCCTGTCATTCTATCTACAGATCAAGCTGCCATCTTCAAGGCAGCAAGAATACCCATTGAAGATCCGACTCTTGATGATGAAGGTTACAAGAAAATCAAGGTTGATCTCAAAGCTTACTCCATCCTCACTCAAGCACTCAAGATGGATGTACTGAAAAACACTGGAGAAGTATGGTACTGCTAAAGCAGTATGAGATGCACTGTGAATTATGTGTGACGGAAGTGGTGAAGTTGCAGAAATTAACAAGGAGAAACTTGTTAATCGGTACGAAACATTTCATCACTCCAAGGGGGAATTCATATCTAAACAACTGCATAGATTTGTACAGTTGGTAAATGACTTGTAAATCGTGGGAGTCACTTACAAAGTGAAGGAGTTAAACAAGAAAATGTTGCATAGTCTTCTAGATACCTGGAAACAAAATATGACCATGTTAAAGAACACACTTGATCTTGAGAGTACAACTCTGGATATAATGATAGCCAAGATAGAAGCACTGGAGCTAGATGAAAGAAGCAGAAACTTGGGAGGACCCAAAGTGATTGAGGCATACTAGTTTCCATCAGAATCTCATTCTGTGGAAAATGCCTTCATTACTGAGGAGGATGATTTCATCTTTTCAAGAGATCAACTGAATACCACTAGGTTCATTTGTAAGGCCCCGTTCCCGGGACGCTTACAGCTGGCCAATCATTGCTCACAAAACATGCAATTACATTTAACTTTCATAAAAACATCGTAGCGGAACATTAAAATAACTTTTCATTTCAAAATACCTTCTTTTGCAAGTTAATACAATTATTCATTACACATTTTCATTTGTTCACACTACAATGCAAAAACATTAACAAAAGAATGACATCCAAAATGCCAAGTAGCTGCCCTGAGCCATCCTCAGCAATGCTCACCTGCCAACTGGAAAATGCATAAAAAGTCAGTGTTGCTGAGTGAGTTCTAGTTTTATACTAAAACATATTTTACTTTCATTAAAACCATTCTTTACTTTTGCATGTGATCACATATCATACATACACATAGATAATATCATTATTATCTTCATCATTCGTTTGTTAACTTTCATTCATTCATCGTACGTCATTTCCATTCACTTTCATTACTTCCATTCTCATTCATTCATACTTTCTTACATTCATTCATACGTTCATCATTACATCTTTTCATTCCATCAAAGACCATGAACTTTACCCTACCATCATGCATAAAGCTGGTACTGGGTCAAAGTCTATCATAGACCTTCCGTCATGGTGCACAGCAGCCTGGCCACAGTACCTAGGGTAATTTAAGGTGTCCCATTGTCATGTGCTATACCCACGTCATGCATAAAGCGGATACTGGGCCGAAGTCTATCATAGACCTTCCGTCATGGCACACAATAGCCTTGCCACGGTATCTAGGGCAAGTGACAAAGGTTCTATACAAATGGTCAATCACAAAGAAAGACCCCGATATGACAAATACCCTACATTGGGGCGTGTTCCACGTACAAGGCTTGCAAGGCCTTCTTTACTTTTCATCATTCATTTATGCATGCATTCATTCATCATGTTTCTCTTTTCATTATCTTCCACTTTACGTTACATAATACTTTCATTTCATTCATTAACATTCAACGTAAAGCCATGGGAAAATAAGCATACATAATAAGGAAATCATCATACACAATCAACATCATCATACAGGGCATCATACATACATAACAAACTTATACATACCATCATGCATAATATCATACACATCATGCCAAAGCATCAAACATCCATGTTAACATCATGCCCATCACATCATCTGTGACCTCAAAAAGACAACTTACATAGGCTCTAGGAATCTCCCAAGTCAAAGCCTAAATTTCACTTTTTCCCCAAAAGTCAGAAAATTCTCTAAGTGTCATCCGCATTTGTTTTAGTTCATCCAAATTTGTTTTAGTTCATCCGCATTGACTTTACTCATCCGCATTTCCCCTAATACTCATCCGCATTTATCATACATAGTCAATGTTCATCCGCATTTCCATACATAGTCAATGCTCATCCGCATTAACTGTTCATCCGCATTGACTTCCAATACTCATTTGCATTGGCTTACTTAGTAGTTAATGCTCATCCGCATTAATTGTTCATCTGCATTGACTTCCAATACTCATCCGCCTTGTCTTACTTAGTAGTTAATGCTCAATCGCATTAACTGTTCATCCGCATTAACTTTCAATACTCATCCACATTTCTTCTGCATACTTAGGTAGATTCTAAAACCTTAAAATACGAGCACTAAACATCATATCTCAGTTCCCAATCACCATGTAATATGTTCTAAGCTTAATTTTATGAAGTCGGCTGGATCGATTAACATCCGAGCATGTTCTTGACCGAAGGATAAACAACAGTAAAAAACCAAGAGACAATCAATAATACGAACTAAAATTGAATGGTTTCATTGATAAAACCTAACGATTACAAGCTCGTTACAACATAAGAATCAAGACTTTTGGCAAGGGGAAAATCGAGCATGATCTCCCCTCTCATTCGGCAGCCCTAGGCTCCCAGGCAGACTCTCTCTAAAACCCTTAACCTCTCTACACATTGAAACTGGTATATATAGGCCTCGGCCCATATTAGATACGACTGGGCCCATTCGTGCCATTGGACCATGCGTATGGTTCAATCTTATGATTGGACCATGCGTATGGTTCAATCATATGACTGGAGCATACTTATGGTTCAGTCTTACGAATGTCCCAATCGCATCTCTCAGTCGCACGGCTTGTCCATTAGCATGACTCAGTCGTACGACTGAGTCTCATTCGTATATGCTCCTGCGAATGACCCAGTTTCATGTATTACAACATATTAGGTGTATTACATTAAGCCTAGACTATTCGACAAGAGACGAACACACTATAGATGACTATATATGCTCCAACAAATTCCACCTGGACGTTGCTTGCGAATAGTAGATAACACCTCATACAATCTTTAGTCAATCTTTGCTCTGGTTTCCAATAGAATCAAACAAAAAACCATATTAGCCAACGTTTCCGATCTGTCAGGTTGCTACGATATCCCTGAAAATGAATTTAGGCACAACAGCTTTCGTTTACTTTGCAGAACACCATCACAGCAGCAAGATTCCCCATATGACTGATTTTTCCAGATAATGACATGAACAGTTTTCCATTGCTTCAATCTTCACACAAGCTAACCTGATTAACATCAACACCTACAGAAATTCCCCTCACATTCAGCATATCCTAATATATAGACATTGTGCTCTCCTGGCATCTTCACACGGTGTATTGCGCAAAAGGTTGAAGGTTCCAATCCATAGCTGACAATATCAAACAAATTAGCATGCATGAAGATTAATCATCAGAAACCTGCTCACATCATCAATTTTGATTGCGTCTTTAATTTCTCTATACATGGATTCCCCATAAGAATGAGAATCCTCTTCGTGCGGATAGATATAACCTGGTTGGCCCATAAATAGTCAGATGCTCCTGACTACCCCACAAAATCAACATCGACTATTGACATCTTCTCTTCTCTTTTTCGTGTTTCAATTACATTCACTTATTCTGGAAGTCCAATGAATAATAGGCTATACATCGAACTTATTTGACAAAAGAACCTCCGGGCGAATATGCTTTGCTCATCCTCAAATCTATGCAAGAGGCAGTTCTAGACTCTTTTTTTTGTCTGGAACAAATGCAGATGAGTCAATGTGATTGGCTCATTCGTGCGATTGAACATACGATTGGTCCAGTCGCACGACTGAACATATAATTGGTCCAGTCGTACGAATGGTCCATTCGGATGGTCCAGTCATATGAATGCTCCATTCACATGGCCCAGTCGCATGAACTGGTCTGCACGTAGAATTCAGATCTGCAGCTGCCAGGGCTGCCCAAAACCCTAATCTGACGAATTTTATATGAACCGAAACAAAGTAGGCATCATCAGCTTCAAAAGGGTGATCAGAACGTGGTTTCAAGTTCAATTTTAACATAGAAACACCACACGTAACAAGATCTGAGCAAAACACGAAGTGGGTTTAACATCAAAATCTGAAATTTGATCCAGAAATCAAGAGCTCGGGTTGCTAGAATGATTGTTAGATCATTTCAGTAGTAACCGCCTCTGATACCATTTGTTAGAATCTGGTATTTGAATGAAACACCAACTGATTATCGTGTTAAACCAAACAAATAGTGTGGAATCTTATTTGATTGGTGATCCAATCAGTGAGAACGCACGTAGACACAATAATGAATTGAATCTAACATCGAGAATCGATTAGGAATCAATCTATAGTGTTCTATGAAGTTGGAGTACGAACTTAAAGGCTTCTGGACGGCTAGGGTACGTCTGGAGTCGAAGTGGATCCAATGCTTCTTAATTGTTATCTTTTTCCACGAATTAAGTGGTATTTATAGGTTAGGGTTGCTCATTCGGACGACTGAACCATGAGCTTGGTTCATTCGTGCGATTGAGCGATGCGGTTGGTCCATTCGTACGACTGAATGTTCAGTCATGCGACTGAGTCAGACGCACGAAGCTGTTCAGGTGTATGGACTATTTAGGCACATGGACACTCAGTCGCATGGCCATTCGGACGCATGACCACTATTTAGGCGCATGGTCCAGTTGGATGCATGTGAACTTTACTTAGCCGAAGTTTGAATGTATTCTTATTATAACATTATGTATATCAATTCAAACAACGAGAAACCTATATAATTTAGCCAATAAGCGTTATCCAACTCACTAATGAAATATTAGACATTATGAATCACAACCAAACATTATCATTTCATTAAGTACCTAATATTACATAAGTGCAAGACATTCAAGACATATTACATTGAGATCAGGATCTAGGTGCATAAGTGTATCAACAAACTCCCCCTTGGACCTATATCTATCTATTGTCTTACATCTTTCAAATTTTCCTCAAATTTATTGTACTTAGCTTGTTTGGTGACTCCCGTATTTATCTCGAAAGCAAAACCGAGTCGTATTACATTCTGAAATTGTAAAGCTTGTACTACATCTCTTGAGTCATAGAACAGTGACCACTTGTATAATGTGTAAACATCATTAGCTGACAAGTTAGTAAGCCACATTGGGTCAAATACCCTTATGGTTTTCATTTTACCATTTTTGTTCAAGACTATCACGGCCTCTCCCGTTCTCCAAATGTAGTACCACCATTTGAAATGTGGAGTGAAGTCCTGTGGCATCTCATGTAGTGGGATCTTTGACATTGCATGTGGTGGACTCCACTTCAACACAACTTTTGGTTTTCCAGTTATAGCGTTAACCTCAGATCTTCTGATTTACCTTGTTGGTTGTTGAGGTTTGAAGTTGACCCATCTGGTGTGGTACTCCCTCTTTAGAGCTACTTCAAACCAGCCTGACATCTTACAAGGGTCAGCATATAGCAATTTTAACTTTGCTAACTGGTTAAGCTCAAAACCTTGAAGAGTCTTTAGGTCATGTGGAAACCTGAAATACTCAATTCCCTTCTCACGTTTAACAACATAAACATTGAGGTCTTCAAAATGTGCCCATGCTATGATCATCCTTTGTGCCCTTAAGTTTGAGCAGGATGGTCCTCTTAGCATCCTCTAACTCCTCAATCTTCTTAGTAGATAACATATTTTGCTCCTTGAGTTGGGAAATCTCTTGACTCTGAACAGCCATTTGTTGGGCTTGCTCTTCAATCTGTTATGCCTGTTGAGAGATCTGCTGTGATTGTGCAGCAGTAAGCTCCACTAACTGTCTGAGTTGAGCAGTCTTCTCGTCATTAGCTGCTAACAGCTTCAGCACCATACGATTTAGTGCTGAAAGCTGTTCCTCTACCCCATTGGGAGGTAGAGATGATCCTAAGGGAAAGGATGGGGGATCTGACGGTCCTGTCTGGTGGCTAGAGGTGGTGGTGGTGGCAGTGGTGAATATGGGAGGTGGTATGTGTGTGGGTGGTGATAGGTAAGTAGAAGTGGTGGTGGATGCACTGTGGATTGGGGGTGGAACAACTGGTGGAGATGTAGCTGCTGTAGTGAAGGGTGGAGGCGTACCCGTTAAAGTGGGTGGTATGGTAGTGGTGGTAGTCGTGGTGGTGGTAGTGGTGGCAGAAGTAGTGGTGGTGGAAGTAGTAATGAAGGTGAGTCTTTTTTCTTCTTCTTCATCCCATGGGGCTGAGCCATCCTCTTCTTCCTCGATCCTGTCGAGGAGGATGCTCCCCCTAGGGCACGACTTGGCTGATCGGGAGTATACGTGGGATCGGTATCATCCTCTCCCGATCTCCTGGGGCGTTCACCAACAACCCTGAGCCCCCTTCTGTGGCAACGACTTTGCTTCCCACAGTAAGGGTTAGTGGCTCCTCATCTGACTTCTCCTCTTCCTCACCAGGTATGAATTCCCAATGGAATCCAGCAGTCTCTGCTACATCTCTAGTGGGGGTAGATGCTGGAGATGCACTAGCCGTAATGGGGCCCCTTGGTTGAGTGGGCTTTTCATCTCCAGCATCCCCGCTATCATCATCATCATCATCATCAGAGTCGTGCTCTGGGAGCTATAGTGCTCATCATCTGAGTCGCTGTCTACGTGACGCCACTTACGCCTGCCTGGCGCCACGTAGTTCTCCTTGGCCAGATGGCCTATAAGCCTCTTTACCTGGGGCTTTGCCTACTTACCCAGGTAAACTGTCATACGACCTAGAGTCGTATCGTCCATGATCTCCAAAGCCACTGCATCGTGGCGCTCCTTTGGAAGCGAGGGCAGCTTCTTATCAAAAATCAGCTGCAATAATCTGGGGTACATACAAAAATCCTCTTTTCCCTTGGCCTCCAGATTCTCCATGAGGTAAGAGAAGATCATGCTAGAGAAGTTGAAAGGGTAGTTCAGCACCAGTGCCATATAGGCATTTTGTATCTGGTCTGATAGGTCGTCGAACCCACCCCTTCTGGAAGCTATGCACTTCAGAATAACATGTGCCAAGTACTTATATTAGGGGCACAGGTTGCTCTTGTTGAGCACACCTAAGTTGATGTCCCCAGCGTACTTAATCCTCAGAAAACAGCCTCTCACTGTCAGCGGGTGTAGCTTGGTGGGGTATCCAGCATGATCTCCCAACCTAAGTACACGTTGAATGTCTTCAGCAGTAATCTCTATGTCCATACCAATGATGGAGCTTCGAATGCTGTATAGCTCTCGTGATCTATCCACTGATGCATTCTCCTAGAAGACCTGGTGCATAGACCTATGGGGAGTGCATGGAGTAGAGATGGCTTTGTGTATCCTTGATCACTTGAGAAAAGCGATGATCTCTGCAAACTCGGCACCATTCCGAGTTGTGTGGTCTAAATGAGCACAAATGTTGTGCTTGGGATTGATAGACCATCTATCAGCCATCGATCTGTAACACAAGATATATAAATGTTAGATACTCACATAACACAAATTAGTTCTAAGTAACTTGATAGAATTCATTCTGATTCATTCATGCGAATGAATCATGTGACTGTGTTCAGTCAGTTGTCCTATCATGTGACTGGACTCAATTGGTGAATGAACAGGTGACTGAGTTCAATCGGTTGACTAATTTTGCGATTGGTTCAGTCGGCCGACTGAGCTCATTCGCATGATTCACTCGGCCGATTGAGCTATTCGGCCAGCTCAATCGTGCGATTGGAGTTCATCCAGATGACCGGTCGCATGACTTCCTGTTCCGTCGACTTAGGTTCGAATCTTGACCAATTCATGAAATTAAACATTTGTATAGATTCTTTAGACTCGCAATCACTTAACTAATAACCTAATAACGTTATTTTTAACATTTTACATGGTTTCAGTAGGTCATTAGTCCATTGAGTGGTTCGGTTCTTGTTTCAGTCGTGAATCACTAATTAGGGCACCATAACTTCTGATTTCTATGAGATTTTATCACATTATACCTGTATAAATGCACACACACGTCAGAAAATCAATAGGAATGTATAATCGAGGTCTAATGAAATTTTGGCAGCTTAACGGTAGGATGTGCGATATAAGGGCGATTAGAAGTGATTAGCTGAATGCGATCGACTGTGGCCCTATTATACTAACTCTGAGCTCAATCGCCCGACTGGACTCATTCGCTCGGTTCATTCGGGCGAGTGGAACTCAGTCGGGCGATTGGCTCAGTCATGCACTTTCAGTCGGCCGAATGGAGCTCAGTCGGTCGACTAACTCATTCGCACACTCACATTTGGTCGAATAGGTCATTCTGATAAGCCATTTGGATGAATGGTTCATACTCATGTCCATCGGCTGTTTAATGCATGAGTATGGTCCATTCGTGCAAATGGGTCAGACTCATGAATTTGACTTTATGACCATTTTACAAATTACACCCTTTTAACTTTTGAATAAACGTTATGTGCCCTTGATCATCTCAGACATGATCATTTTATCTTGAAACAACTTTGATCGCCTCAGACGTGATCCTTTTAATTTGAAAGCACGTGTGGTCACCTCAGACGTGACCTTTTGAATGATAAGGTCCCTTATCAACTTCCATGACATAGTCCGATACTACACAAAACTGAAATTTACAGACTTTGTGCAGAAATAAAAGAAATATTATTGAAACTTAAAACTAGGACATGTTTTTGTGTTTTTCTGAGGGTTAATTCCTATGACGTAATTCTAAGGAATAATTTTTCTGAGAGAGCAGCCTTATTCATTTAAACCATACATGGACTAATTCAAGTTGGAATCATACATTATATACAAATCATTCAAGAAAAGATATTTAAAAACTTTGATGCTCTATTCTTGTATTTCATTTGAAGTCAGTTAGCAAATCTAGGAAATCATGCTAGTACTCTCAGGTCCCCATACTGATTTGAACTTTCAAGAATGGTAGCCACAATGATTTATTTGTCCTCTAAAATTCATACATAGACTTTCAACACAGTTTGGCGACAGTTTAAGGTTTGTTTATTTCAACCAGCATTTGTGGATCCCACACTTATATGGTAATCAACATTCCTCAGGAGATTTTTGAGCGGTCTAAGGGTCGTGTTCAAGAAGAGCCTATTCTTAGAACTTTCAAAGAGAAGCCAATCCTCAGGTCAGTGCCACTGCACAGCAGAGAGGCGGCAAACAACAATGAGTTCTAGAATATATAGATTATGCTTATCCTCAGGTCAGTGCCACCGCACAGCAGAGAGGCACATAACCCATCTTCTTGTTTGAGCATTTTCATTCTTTTTGCACAGATCTCACCAACAACATAAGTTATCAGTTGATTGCATTGTTTTATGTGCTTTTGCTCATGCTTTGGTCTTACGCACACATTTGTGGCGTTTAGAAAATTTTAAAAAATAATGAAACTAGACACGACGCATCGGACTATACATGGTCATCTTCAGGAATGACCTCACTTTTCTTTTAAACTCCATTGATCTCTAACAAATATAGAAAACGTGGTTTGTCAAATGCCTTTGTATAGAGGTCAGCGCGTTGAAAATCCGTATTTTGTTACCACATCGATTAAGTTCTTTTCAAAGCAATCACGAATAAAGTGATACTTAATACCGATGTGTTTGGTCTTTGGATGTTGGACCGGGTTCTTAGTAACTACAATTGCAGCAGAGTTATCAACAAAGATTGGAGTAGAAGAGAAGTTCAAACCGTAATCCCGCATTTGCTGTTGAATCCATATGATTTGAGAACAGCGGCTTGCAGCAGCAACGTATTCAGCTTCACTAGTTGATAATGCAACCAAGGTCTGCTTCTTACACTGCCAGGTTACTACTCTTCTTCAAAAGAACTGACACGCTGTTGATGTAGACTTGTAGTTCATCTTGCAGCCACCGTAATCCGAGTTGCTATATGCTGTAAGCTCAAAGTCATCATCATAAGGGTACCACAACCCAAGTGTGGGTGTGCCCTTCAGATAACGAAAAATCCTTTTGACCCCAATAAGATGGTTCACCTTAGGCTTTTCCTCTTATCGTGAGCATAAAAATGTAGCATACTTGATATCAGGTCGGGAGGCAGTGAGGAACATGAGAGATCCGATCATCCCTCGGTACATAGTGGCATCTACCAGATCACCATTCTCATCGGGTGCTACATCATGGTTTGTAGCAAGTGGAGTACCAGTTGTAGAAGCGTTCTCCATATCAAACCGACTGAGAATATCCCTACATACTTGGTCTGATTTAGGAAGATCCCATTTGGTGTTTCATCCACCTGTAACCCAAGAAAGAACTTCATCTCCTCCATTACACCCATCTCAAACTCAGCCTTCATTACTACTTCAAACTCTTTGCATAATTCTTCGTTCTTTGAACCAAAGATTATGTCATCGACATAGATTTGTACGAGCAGTAAATCTCCATCCTTTTCTTTGATAAACAATGTGCAGTCAATGATTCCCCTATGAAAATCGTGTTTCACAAGATGAGTCGAGGGTTTCTCATACCAGGCCCTCAGAGCTTGATGAAGCCCATATAGTGCCTTGGCGAGTTTGTAAACTCTGTCCCGATGATATGGATCCTCAAATCCCTTAGGTTGACTGACATACACTGTGTCTCGAATCTCACCATAAAGGAACGCACTCTTCACATCTAGTTGATAAACATTGATTTTCATATACGATGCATAGGCAAGGAAGATACGGATTGCTTCCATCTGTGCCACTGGTGTAACACTTCATTGTAGTCGATACCCTCAACTTGTCAAAAACCTTTAACAACAAGCCGAGCTTGTTTTTGATGATCCTTCCCTGATCATCTTTCTTGCATTTCAAGACCCATTTGGTACCGATGACTTTTGCACCTTTAGGTCTATCTAGTAGAGTCCATACACCTAACTTCTTAAACTGAAGAAGTTCTTCCTGGATGGCACTCACCCAAGCCTCATCATTCAGTGCTTCACTTACATACTTTGGCTCAAACTGAGACACAAAGCAGCGATAGGCACCATCGTGAAGGTATCCTTTTTCCATCACAGAGGCATAATAAGCCGAGTACAGCTACTTTCTAGTCTGAACCCCTGATCTCACATCTCCAATAACATTATCCAAAGGATGATAGACGTTTAGACGTGAGCTGGGAGTTGTTGGAACAACTACCTCAGAATCAAGATTGTAAACATTTGGTTCTGAATCTGAGGCTATAGGAGTCTGAGGTTCTAATATCTCAGACGCATCATTATGAGATACTTGTGGACTTGAGGTAAGAGGAACATGTGCATCCTGGTTGTTCTTATCATTTTCCATATTTTCTTCATCAGAGGAGGAGTCACTCACCTCAAGTGCTCCCCTGAATTGGTAGATGATGAACTTTGTGAACTGGATGGTGTTGAGTCTTAAGACGGTGTGTTCAAGACATCATACATCATCTTGTATGTCAACTCATCTTCTGTAGCAGAAAAAGGAATATTGAAGGATTTAAAGAATCCATCATAGTTAAAGAAGTAAGCAGATCCTTTTCCAGCAGGCGGTGTGATGTATCTCTGAACATCAACGTTACACC
This sequence comes from Flaveria trinervia, assembly GCA_025506515.1. Taxonomy (NCBI): domain Eukaryota; kingdom Viridiplantae; phylum Streptophyta; class Magnoliopsida; order Asterales; family Asteraceae; genus Flaveria; species Flaveria trinervia. The sequence continues at coordinate 24,695,510 of CM046443.1, forward strand.
ACACCTCTACTTGACCTGTTGAGTTGTTGTAAACTCTCTTGTTTGGTATATTGTATCCTAGAAAAATCCCTTCATCAACCTTCTCACTAAGTTTTCCTTCCTGAGTCTTCTTCAGTAGGGCGCATGGAGCACCAAATGGCTCGAGATACTCTAAGTTAGGTTTACGTTGTTGTAGTAACTCGTAACATGTTTTTCCATGGCGTTTCACTACCAGAACTCGATTAAAAATGTAACATGCATTTGCTACTGCTTCATTCCAGAATTGACTAGGCAGTTTCGAGTCTGCCAACATAGTGCATGCCGTCTCTATCAAGCTGCGATTCTTCCATTCAGCAACCCTGTTCATCTAAGGAGTGTAGGCAGAGGTGAATTGATGCACAATTCCATTTTCGTTGCAATAGGCCTCCATCCACTGATTCCTGAACTCGGTTCCGTTGTCTGAGTGCACATGTAGTACCTTCAGCTTGTATAGGGATTCAAGTGTAGTTACTAATTCCTTGAAAGATTCAAATGTTTCTGATTTGGATTTTTGAAACATTACCCAAAAGAATCTCGAGTAGTCACATAGCAATACAAGTCGCCTGCGATGCTTCTTGTACTGATTGGACCAAACAGATCCATGTGAAGGAGCTCAAGAGGAAGTTCTATAGAATGAACTTTCTTTTCCTTATGAGACTTCTTCGTCTATTTGCCCTTTTTGCACGCAAAACAGAAATTCGGGAGTTGGATGTTTTTGACATTTACTCCCCTCACTAGATCATTCTGGACCAAGTGATTCATCTTCCTTGGATTTATGTGTCCCATTCTCCTATGTCAGGAGATGGAGTCCTTCTCAGTGGGTTTGGACAAGAAGCACTGAACTTCCTGATCCGTTGTGGAGGCCTTTGAGAGGTCCAAAACATAAAGATCATTATATCTTGAAGCTGACATCAAGATTTGGTCCTCCGAAATCACGTAGTCCTTCTTTAGAACATAGCACTTCTTGTTGTCAAAGGCTACCTTGAATCCTTTAATCACCAATTTGAGAAACCAAAAGCAAGTTATTTTGTAGTTGTTGGATGTAGTTTACCTTATCAAACTTAACCTTCTTATTTCCTACTTCCCATTGGGCTATGATGTACCCGCCTTTGTTTCCAGTAAATGAAACATGCCCTCCTTGATTTTTCTAACGTTTGATAAGACAGCTCTGTTCCCTATCATGTGCATGGATGCTCCGCTATCTACAATCCACGTGTTAGTCTAAGCACTATAGCGTACACCCTACACATCCAATGAAAACATTAGTTCATGTTAGGAACCCAAGCCTTCACTAGCTTGGGTTTCCCTGAGGCATCACACATCATACACTTAACCCATTGACCATTTGAGGTTGAGGGAAGCTCAATTTTTGTTTGTTCTCATTTTCAGATACGGAGGCGGATTTTTCTTTCCATAAACCAGCTTTGTGTAAGGCCTGTTTGTGATAGACAGACGATTGGCTGATGGATTGAACTTTTGGTTCACTAGCCCTTTTCGGAGGCATCACTGAGTTCCTCTTAAAAGATCTTGGTGTAGATATGGAAAGTTCTACTTTCCTCCTTGGTGTCTCATAATAAGGACATTGAGACACTATGTGACCATACTCTCCACAATTATAGCAGGATCTGCTTTCAACTTTACAGTTTATATGTTTTGATGGAGATGTAAAAGTCACGCAGTTGACCTTATTATGTTTGGATTGAGACACTTTTTTATTAGATGTTTGATTTGGTTTTACAAACTTAATTGCTTTACCTAGTTTTACATCTTTTATCTCTTGTTTACCTTGACTACGACATGACATTCGTGATTGATTAGGTTTTATACTCCTTTTGGGTTCTGGTTTGACTTGGTTTGACCAGACTTCAAATTTACCTTTTCAAACTCAGTTTCCAGGTTAACACAAGGCATCTTTCCTTTTGCCTTTGAACTGGCCTCCTTTTGTTTAGAGTCAGATTCATTTTATATACTTACGGAATCTGGATCACTAAACAGAGGAGTGGAAACCACGTGATCCTTGATGGGGTTATCATTAATCGGTTTACTTTTGGCTTTCATCAAGGTCTAGGTGGTGGTGGAACCACTTTGATCCCATCCCCTGTGACATCCGTCACCTTAAGGTCCGTCAAACGACATAAATAAGCATAGAATTAATTTAATTATTCTTCCTTTTCTTCATGAACTCCTGCTTTAAGGAATCATGTCTGCTTTATTTTCCCTTGTGCCTGTACTTCCTCCGAGAACGTGTGCTAAGCATAAACCTTTTATAAATTTCATCACCATTACCACCAAATTTATCATTTTTAAATTTTAACCATTGTCATTAATAAAACCATTTTAGACTATCAATTACCATTAAACACGCTTTTAACCTTAATATAACGAACATTTTAAGGTCGTAATCAACTGAAACAAATTTTGGGAAACTCGAGGGTTAAGTGCAGGGACTAAACTCGTCATTTTGCAAGCTTGGGCTGGGTATATAAGCCCATACTCCAGCCCTTAATCTCATTTCATCTTCATCTCCTTCATCCTCTTCACCTTCTTCTTCAACATCTTCTTCATTCTAGCACCAAATCAAACCCGCTTGGTCTTGTTCTTGTCGTCTAGACTTCATCTACGGCCTAGTCTACTCCATTCTAGCAGGTAGACGACCTTGGTTGTCCCTTTCCTTGCTTATTCACGGCTGTCCAAACTAGGGTTTCGGGTGTTCGGGTTCAACTCGAACACATAAGGTCGTGTGGGTGCGTGTGAGGTCTTTCTGCTTGTGTTTCATGTTTGTGTATGTTTGTAGAGTGTTTCTGGAAGTCCTTGTTGTGTAAAACCCATGCTCGGAGCAGCGAAGGCTGCTCTGCACTTCTGCAGTTGCGAACCTGCAGTTCAGGCGACTGGGTCTGTCATGCTACTGAGCCGTGCGACTGGGTGAGTCATGCGACTGAGTCATATGATTGTGTCTTTCGGGCGACTGAATCGTGCGACTACGGATGTCATGCGACTGAGTTGTGAAATCAAATGAATGTGTGTGCGATTGAGTCAATGCAGATGAGTGTGTGTGAGATTGAGTCAGGTGACCGACTGAATGTATGTGATTGTGCGTGTTTCGCATGACTGGGGTCCAATCACATGAATGAAGGTTCAATCGCACGAAAGTAGCTAATTCGCACAATTGAGGGTTGATTCGTGCGCATGGAGGTTGGGTCGTGCGAATGTGTGTTACGTGGTACGACTGAATGCCAGTCACGCGAATGAAGACTCAATCGTACGAATGAAGCTGATTCGTACGATTGAAGGTTGATTCGTACGGATGGAGCGTTGAGTCGAACGTCTGGTACTGTTGTGTGACCGATGATGTTGAGTGTGAATTTTCCCCTTGAACGTCTGATGATTATAAGGTAACATCAGTAAAAGTGTCATTGCTTGACCACAAAGATTAAAGTCAACGCTATCAACATGCACATATTATTTCAATTGAAAACAACCTAACATTTTACAATTATCGACAATCCAATTGGAACTCCAAATACTAACAAGTGCTAACTTTCATAACCACGAGATCATTTCACGGATGTCATAAGCAATGATGACTAATCGTAGTACTTAGATCTACATAAGATCTGATACGTGTGTCCGCTGTGTGTGTGCTACCTACGACCGAACCGATACAACCCGAACCGACCAAACATTACTATACGCTTTATACACGTCATTAATGCTTAACAATAACTGTCAATAGTTGTTTGACTGTTCTCTGCATTCAACTGTTGGGAATCCCGATCATTCATACCTACCACTAACATGTGAGTTTTGTGGCCCCTTTTTGTGCTTATACTACTTTGCAAACATTTACAAACATGGGGGAAAAGTATGCTTACGCGTTTTCTATGATGTAGAACATACATACAATTTACATACTTAGAATCAATGTGCTACTGTTTTATGGGCATTTATCTGATACATGCTTGAGTCTGCTTTGTGGTTCTTTCTTACAACCATTTAATTCCAGTGTGGAACTGACAGTTAGGTATTGGTAGAACTACTGGGTTGACACCCCCACCCTCGTGTTGGTATACTAGTTAGTACCAACAAAATCCAGGAATGGGGCTTGGGTGAATATATTCCGACAAGATTCTTTGTGTACGTCATTAGGTTTTGTTGTAAAGCTCTTGTCATGTGATTTTGCTTACTTATAACTGTATGCACGGTATTCTGCAACCACTTTATACAACATCATACTTATTTACTTTTAAATCTGCGAGCTCACAACAATTTTGTTGACCATTTTGAGCATATCTTTTCAGGTGATCATGCTAGCTGAGGTTCTAGGTGTGCTGCCTTAGTGGAGACCCTAGGATGCATTTTCGGGCCAAACTTGTCATTTTGAAATCAATCGATGTATCTATTTCAAACAACATTATACTTTGTAACTTGTTCCCGGGTTGTGGGAATTGCATACAATGTTATCATCTATGTATTATGATTTATGTATCATGTTTATTCTTATGGCTATGTTTTCGTGAATACTGACTAAACACGACACAAGTCCCCTTGTTGTCGGGTGTTGTCATGACACGCCTGTCATCATTATTATTATTGCATCTCTTTCACTTACCATGTGTTATGACGATTCCCGTCTGGTTACGCCCCCGTGTTTCTGCTCTTAGCGGGGGTGTGACAGACTGGTATCAGAGCCATTGGTTATAGAGAATCAGGCAATACACTTGACCTAGAGTATAACCTAGGAACCTTCATGTAGATTTGCATGCCAGGGTTCTGTGCATTTTGTATCTGATACGTGTTCCTCATTACTTGTCGATTAACTATCTGTTTCGTGATCATTTCACCCCGTGAGGAAGCCCTTGTGCTCAGTCTTTACGAGATGTTATATTGGATCTTCCGTTTCCTTCTGCACATCGAGTTGCTTTATCAATCCGGGTATTGAACCCAAGAGATCTTCATAGATCATGCTATTAAGTTTGACCTTAAGCACTAGGATTTACCCCGAGGAGGTTATGTCTGAGACATTGAGAGAGGAGGAAATAGGCAACCTCCGCTAGACTAAACTTGACTTCATGCATGGACATGCCATCATTTTGATGGACTATGTTTGGACATTACTTATACATGGTGTGAGAAATTCACGATTTGTATGCGATGTGTGACAACCATAAGTATGGTCTTAACTCGGAAGGTTAGACCTTAATGTGACATGGATAATGTGTCCTGCAATGGTTAAAACTTATGCATTTGCTATTATTCTGATTAGAACATGCCGCCTCGAAGAGTTACCCGCAGCAACAGTGGCGGAAGTGAAGCCCCGAGAGGCAGAGAGGTAGAGCACCGAGAACAAGTGATGGTCCTACAAATGTCACTCCAGGAGCAGGAAACGCTGATATGGCAGCCTTAATCACTCAACAACTGACCGCACTAATTCCGACTATCGTGGCCCAAGTGAGCGATGCTCTTCAGAATTTTCACCCCACGGGGATGGTGGCCATGATAACGAGGATAACGGGAACCCCACTGGGAACGAAAGCAATCAGGAGACCGGAAATGGTGGTACAGCCAGTAATGAAACTGGAATTGTGAATGTTAGACGGGGATGTTCATACAAGGAATTTGTGGCTTGTAAACCACGAGAGTTTGATGGCAAAGGTGGAGCCATAGCCCTGACCATATGGCTTTAAAAGATGTAGGTCGTGATCGACATCAGTGAATGCCTCTATAGTCAAAGGATTAAGTACGCCACTTGCTCACTACAGGGCAAGGCACTAACGTGGGCTGAGTTCAAGGCCCTAATCACCGAGGAGTACTGTCCTCTCAATGAGATACAAAAACTTGAGCATGAGTTCTGGAATCATGCCATGGTGGGGGCTAGGCACGCAACTTACACCGATCGTTTTCACGAGCTAGCAAGGTTGGTTCCGCATCTAGTCACCCCGGAATCAAAAAGGATAGAGAGGTACATTTGGGGACTTGCGCCTCAAATCCGGGCAATGGTAACCGCTACTGCTCCTCCTACTGTTCAGAGCGCGATTCTGAAGGCTGGCGCTCTAACTGATGAAATGGTGAGAACAAGGGTATTGGGCAGGGGAGCAGAGAAAAGGAAAGAAGTTGGGGAAACGAGCCGGTCGAGTGCCGGGAAATTCGAGAAAAAGGCCAAGACAACCAGAAATTTTGTGGTCGTGACCCAGGGCTGGCGAGAATATGTGGGTCCACACCCCCGATGCGATAGGTGCAACTTTCATCATCCCCCAGCTATGCCGTGCCGGGTGTGCGCTAACTGTAGACGCCCAGGACATTTAGCAAGAGACTGCTAAACAGCGCCGAATATGGTCGCACCAGTTAACGCGGTTAACCCCGCCGGGAACGCCAGGGGCTGTTATGAGTGTGGAAGCCCTGATCACTACCGGAACATGGGCCCCAAACTGAATCGGGCATCGGGCCAACAAGGGAACAACCAGCATCAAACTATGGCTATAGCTGGAAATCAAAGCCTGATAAACCAGAGGAACATGGCTCGGGGACGCGCTTTTGTCATTGGAGCCAATGATGCCCGTCAGGACCCAAATGTTGTCACGGGTACGCACTTACTCAATAATCACTTTGCATCTGTATTATTTGACACTAGAGCAGACAATAGCTTTATATCTTCTGAATTTGTGCAATTGCTCGATTTGAGTCCTAGTAAGCTAGAAACTAGCTACTCAGTAGAAATGGCCAATGGTAGGATTGTTCAGGCCGACAAGATTATTAGAAAGTGCTTGATAATATTAGAGAATCACGCCTTCGATATAGACTTGATACCCTTCGAGTTAGGAAGTTTCGACGTGATTGTGGGAATGGATTGGTTGTCGAAACACGGAGCCGAGATTGTTTGTCGAGACAAGGTAGTGCGAATCCCTATGTCAGACGGGGGAGTACTCAGAATTCAAGGAGAAAGACCGGGGAGAAACTTAAAGCTTATTTCCTGCATGAAAGCACGCCAGAGTTTACAAAAACAGTGCTACTCTTTTCTGGCTCATGTGGTGGAAAAGAAGGAAGAGGAGCAGAAATTGGCAGATATCCTGTAGTGGGGATTACCCAGATGTATTCCTGATGACTTGCCTGGTTTGCCTCCTCCACGGCAGGTGGAATTTCGTATTGAGTTGGTTCCTGGAGCTACATCGGTAGCAAAGACACCGTATCGGTTGGCACCGTCTGAAATGCAAGAGTTATCTAGTCAGTTACAGATATCCTCTCCCCGGGATCGACGACCTGTTTGATCAGTTACAAGGAGCTTCGTATTTTTCCAAGATCGACCTTCGATTTGGATATCACCAACTAAGGGTTTTCGAGGAGGACGTACCAAAGACAGCGTTTAGAACTCGTTATGGGCACTATGAGTTCTTGGTCATGCCGTTCGGATTGACTAACGCACCAGCTGTGTTCATGGACCTGATGAATCGGGTGTGCAAACCTTACTTGGATAAGTTTGTGATCGTATTCATTGACGACATATTTATCTACTCTCGATCAAAAGAGGATCATGAAGAACACCTTTGGGCAATACTGGAACTATTAAGAGAAGAGAAACTTTTCGCCAATTTCCCGAAGTGTGAATTTTGGCTGCGAGAGGTGTAGTTTTTCGGTCATGTGGTTAACAAGGATGGGATTCATGTAGATCCCAGCAAGATCGAAGCGGTAAATAAATGGGATACACCCAAGACACCTTCAGAGATACGACAGTTCTTAGGATTAGCCGGATACTATCGTCGTTTCATTGCGAACTTTTCAAAGATCGCTCAACCGTTGACGTTGCTGACTAAGAAAGACAAGAAGTTTGATTGGGGAGATGCGCAAGAACGGGCGTTCCAAATGCTGAAAGATAAGCTGTGCAATGCACCGATATTGTCCCTCCCAAACGGAACTGATGATTTTGTGGTGTACTTTGATGCTTCGCATCAAGGGTTGGGATGTGTGCTAATGCAGAAAGATAAGGTGATTGCCTACGTTTCGCGACAACTTAAGGTGCACGAGAAGAACTACACAACTCATGAACTTGAGTTGGGCGCTGTAGTATTCGCACTAAAATATGGAGGCATTACCTGTATGGAACCAAATGCATCATATATACAGATCATAAAAGCCTTGAACATATTCTGGATCAGAAGGAACTCAATATGCGACAGCGACGCTGGGTAGAGCTTCTTAGTCACTACGATTGTGAAATCTGGTATCATCCGGGGAAAGCTAATGTGGTGGCTGATGCTCTAAGCCGCAAAGAACGCGTGAAACCACTACGTGCTAGAGCTTTGGGATTGACCATTCAAACAAATTTGAAAGCTCAGATCCAAATTGCACAAAGTGAGGCGTTGAAAGAAGAAAACCTTGCGGGAGAAGAATTCCGAGGGTTGGATAAACAACATATGTGCAAGGACGATGGCGTACAGTACTTCGTGGACCGTATATGGGTACCCAAGTGGGGAGGTGTACGTACCTTGGTCATGGATGAAGCACATAAGACGTGATATTCTATTCATCCTGGCGCAGACAAGATGTACCACGATCTCAAAGATCTGTACTGGTGGCTAGGCCTAAAGAAAGACATTGCCACGTACGTCAGCAGATGCTTGACATGCTCGAACGTTAAAGCTGAACATCAGAAACCATCGGGACTGTTACAGCAACCTGAGATTCCCGAATGGAAATGGGAGAACATAGCCATGGACTTCATTACCAAACTCCCTCGAGCGAACAACGGGCATGACTCGATATGGGTCGTAGTGGATCGAATGACGAAATTAGCACACTTCTTGCCAATCCGAGAAGACTACAAAATGGACACGTTGGCGAGATTATACATAAAAGAGGTCGTGACAAGACACGGAGTGCCGGTGTCAATCATATCCGACCGTGACGGCCGATTCACTTCACGATTTTGGCAAACACTACAGAAAGCGATGGGCACTCGATTAGACATGAGTACCGCCTATCACCCTCAAACAAATGGCCAAAGTGAACGAACCATACAAACGCTAGAAGACATGCTGAGAGCGTGTGTAATCGACTTTGGTGGTAGTTGGGATACTCATTTGCCATCGATTGAGTTCTCTTACAATAATAGCTACCACACCAGCATTGGGTGTGCTCTGTTCGAAGCTTTGTACAAAAGGAAGTGTAGATCACCCGTTTGTTGGGCCGAGATTGGTGAAAGTCAGTTAACAGGCCCAGAGATCATCCAGGAAACAACCGACAAGATCTTCCAAATCAAGATAGGCTGAAAGCCGCTAGAGATCGCCAAAAGAGCTACGCCGACAATCGTCGAAAGCCTCTAGAATTCAACGTTGGGGACCGAGTGTTACTCAAAGTCTCTCCTTGGAAAGGAGCTGTTCGGTTTGGAAAGAAAGGGAAGTTAGCCCCAAGATACGTTGGACCATTCGTGATTACAGAAAGAATTGGTCTAGTGGCTTACCGATTAAGGTTACCACAAAAACTCAACGGTGTGCATGATACTTTCCATGTGTCGAACCTCAAGAAGTGTTTGGCTGTCGAATCACTTCACATACCCATTGACGATATCAAAATCGACGAAAAGCTTCATTTTATTGAGGAACTCATTGAGGTCATGGATCGTAAGGTCAAACAGTTGAAGCGCATCAGAATACCAATTGTTCGCATAAGGTGGAATTCAAAACGAGGGCCAGAGTTTACATGGGAACGGGAAGATCAAATGAAACTCAAATACCCACACCTATTCGTGGATGACACTCTTGGACCTAACTCCAGCTGAATTTCAGGACGAAATTCTCTCAACTGGGGGATACTATGACATCCGTCACCTTAAGGTCCATCGAACGACATAAATAAGCATAGAATTATTTTAATTATTCTTCCTTTTCTTCATGAACTCCTGCTTTAAGGAATCATGTCTGCTTTATTTTCCTTTGTGCATGTACTTCCTTCGAGAACGTGTGCTAAGCATAAACCTTTTATAAATTTCATCACCATTACCACCAAATATATCATTTTTAAATTTTAACCATTGTCATTAATAAAATCATTTTAGACTATCAATTACCATTAAACACGCTTTTAACCTTAATATAACGAACATTTTAAGTTCGTAATCAAACAAAACAAATTTTGGGGAACTCGAGGGTTAAGTGCAGGGACTAAACTCGTCATTTTGCAAACTTGGGCTGGGTATATAAGCCCATACTCCAGCCCTTAATCTCATTTCATCTTTATCTCCTTCATCCTCTTCACCTTCTTCTTCACATCTTCTTCATTCTAGCACCAAATCCAACCCGCTTGGTCTTGTTCTTGTCGTCTAGACTTCATCTACTGCCTAGTCTACTCTATTCTAGCAGGTAGACGACCTTGGTTGTCCCTTTCCTTGCTTAATCATGGCTGTCCAAACTAGGGTTTCGGGTGTTCGGGTTCAACTCGAACACATAAGGTCGTGTGGGTGCGTGTGAGGTCTTTCTGCTTGAGTTTCATGTTTGTGTATGTTTGTAGAGTGTTTCTGGAAGTCCTTGTTGTGTAAAACCCATGCTCGCTGCTCTGCACTTCTGCAGTTGCGAACCTGCAGTTCAGGCGACTGGGGTCCAATCACACGAATGAAGGTTCAATCGCACGAAAGTAGCTAATTCGCACGATTGAGGGTTGATTCGTGCGCATGGAGGTTGGGTCATGCGAATGTGTGTTATTTGGTACGACTGAATGCCAGTCATGCGAATAAAGACTCAATCGTACGAATGAAGCTGATTCGTACGATTGAAGGTTGATTCGTACGGATGGAGCGTTGAGTCGAACGTCTGGTCTTGTTGTGTGACTGATGATGTTGAGTGTGAATTTTCCCCTTGAACGTCTGATGATGATAAGGTAACATCAGTAAAAGTGTCATTGCTTGACCACAAAGATTAAAGTCAATGCTATCAACATGCACATATTATTTCAATTGAAAACAACCTAACATTTTACAATTATCAACAATCCAATTGGAACTCCAAATACTTAACAAGTGCTAGCTTTCATAACCACGAGATCATTTCACGGATGTCATAAGCAATGATGACTAATCGTAGTACTTTGATCTACATAAGATCTGATACGTGTGTCCGCTTGTGTGTGTGTGCTACCCACGACCGAAGCGATACAACCCGAACTGACCAAACATTACTATATGCTTTATACAGGTCATTAATGCTTAAGAATAACTTTCAATAGGTGTTTGACTGTTCTCTGCATACAACTGTTGGGAATCCCGATCATTCATACCTACCACTAACATGTGAGTTTCGTGGCCCCTTTTTGTGCTTATACTACTTTGCAAACATTTACAAACATGGGGGAAAAGTATGCTCGCTCGTTTTCTATGATGTACAACATACATACAATTTACATACTTAGAATCAACGTGCTACTGTTTTATCGGTATTTATCAGATACATGCTTGAGTCTGCTTTGTGGTTCTTTCATACAACCGTTTAATTCCAGTGTAGAACTGACGGTTAGGTATTGGTAGAACTACTGGGTTGATACCCCCACCCTCGTGTTGGTATACTAGTTAGTACCAACAAAAGCCAGGAACGGGCCTTGGGTGAATATATTCCGACAAGATTCTTTGTGTACGTCATTAGGTTTGGTTGTAAAGCTCTTGTCATGTGATTTTGCTTACTTATAACTATATGCACGGTATTCTGCAACAACTTTATACATCATCATTACTTCTTTACTTTTAAACCTGCAAGCTCACTAACAATTTTGTTGACCATTTTGAGCATATCTTTTCAGGTGATCATGCTAGCTGAGGTTCTAGGTGTGCTGCCTTAGTGGAGACCCTAAGATGCATTTTCGAGCCAAACTTGTCATTTTGAAATCAATCGATGTATCTCTTTCAAACAACATTATACTTTGTAACTTGTTCTCGGGTTGTGAGAATTGCATACAATGTTATCATCTATGTATTATGATTTATGTATCATGTTTATGCTTATGGCTATGTTGTCATGAATACTGACTAAACACGACAGAAGTCCCCTTGTTGTCGGGTGTTGTCATGACACACCTGTCATCATTATTATTATTGCATCTCTGTCGCTTACCATGTGTTATGACGATTCCCATCTCGTTACGCCCCCGTGTTTCCGCTCTTAGCAGGGGTGTGACAGCCCCTCCCTATTATTTCTCTCTCTCACTAAGTGTTGCACAATGTGTGATGAGCTTGTCCAACTATGCAGTTTCTGTTTCAAAGAGTTGTCTTCTATTTCTAAAACTGCTTTCTGCTTCTTAGTGTCCTTTAGGGAGTTCAGATAGTACCTAATGTCATTTGTTTGGTCAAAGGCGACTACCTTTGTTTCCCTAAGCTGTTTATTCAATAGGTCTATCTTTTCTTTATAACTGTGCTTGTTTTGTTTTAACACTCTATTTGGCTCAATGCACAGTTCCAGGTCCTTTACTAAGCTATCATTATGATTTAATAACCTAGCAAATTTGAAATCTATACTTTCTCTAAATTTATTACACTCTAAACAAGAATGATTAGTAAACAACTGGTCAGTAGTACTTACCTGAGATGTTGAAGATGAATCAGCCATGAGTACAAAATCTGTTGATTCTGGTTCTGGTGAATCTGACGTTGATGCAGAATTTTCTTCTTTATGTAGGTGGTTGACCACAGGTGCAGTGTCTTCAGAATTTGACATCGCAAGCTCTACTGCTATGTCTCCCTCACTAGCAGAATCGTCATCAATATCCTTCACATTAGCTATGTTGGACTCTCCCGATGACACGAACCGAAAGCTCCAGTCATGTCCTTCATCCTCATTAGAAGTCAAGGCTTTAGGGTCCTTGCTTGATGAAGTAGAACTGTTAGATGTGGCTTTGTCCATACGATTGAATGACGAGAAGGGATTGTCGTTGCCAGTTTTCTTAGGCTTTAAACACTCCCTCTTGAAGTGCCCCTTCTCGCCACAGTTGAAAGAGGTAACTTTTGACTTGTCGAAGCCAAAGGTTGTGTCTTTGGTCACAACCAAGGTCTGTCCGGTCTTTTTGACAAACTTTTTAGCACGTCGGGCAGCACTTGCCAAAGCCCACATTATGTCCATACGTTCCAACTCCATTTCATCCACCTGTTCATAATCTTCATCTGCCAGGTGACAATTGCCTATCTTTCCAGCAACTAGTCCATCATAGGAGTGGACTACAGCAGCTAAGAGGTCCATGTGTTCTTTGGCCACCTCCACTGTCATATTCCCGAAGTTTTCGGTTTTCAGTTTTGCTGAATTAGCTTCAGGTATCATATACTGGGTGCTAGATGACCCTGGCAATTCAGACCCTGAAGTTGACGGTTGTTCTAGAATTGTTGCGCTTGAGACAAAGGCAGTTTGAAGTGGTGCTCCAGATGTCTTGACCGAAGGAGTTACATTGTAGAGTGTAGGATTCTGATCGTAGTTGGCCTTTTGGGCTATGTACTTCATCCTAAGCTCCTCTTCCCTCAATTTCAGAATGAAGTCATTTATGTCTAACTTCGAGAGCATCCCATTCTGTCTGAGATTTGAAACGAAGGAAGCCCATTTCTCCGGTAGACCATCTGCAAAATTGGATACCTTATCCTCCATCGACGTAGTTACACCATGAGTGTGTATCTCACTTATCAAGTGGTAGAATATGTCGATCACACCATCTAGACCTTCCTTTCCCATTGAAGAGAAGTTGTCGAACTCCTTCTTCAAAGCTTTGGCCTTAATGGCCTTGAGTGAAGATTTCTGTCATACCTTTTCTCCAACGCATCCCATAGTTTCTTTGCTTGAGTATACTCCGAATTGATGGAAGATGTCCTTCGAATAGACTGAGTGAGCAAAGCGTATACTTTCTTCTTAGCATTGTGTTTTACCTTTGGAGCATCCGACATTTCACTTAGAGTAAGTTTAACTCAATTGCTCCTATGGGCATCCTGTATCCCGACTCTATTGCCTCCCACAGATTTGTATCTACTCCATTTAAGTAGATTTCAAAACGTTGCTTCCATTGTGGGTACTCGTCTAATGTTATAAGCTTCGGGGATTTATTGTGAATTCTCACTTCGTTCTCCAACAACAGCAGATTCTCGATACGAGTACCTCTACTTGCTGTGTATGCTGAAAACTGGTCCTCCATTTCACTTAACTTTACTATTTAACAAACTGTTGATGTATGCGAATGAAGGTATGCGATTGAACTTATTCGGGCGATTGAACAAATGGGGATGGTTCAATTCGTCCGACTGAGCAAATGCGGATGAGCCAATCGGCCGAATGAACTAATGCGGTTGAACAGTCCTAATGAGGTTCTCAATCGTACGAATGAGCGTACGAATGAGTCCAATCGTGCGGTTGAAGAATGCGAATGAAATCAGTCGTGCTATTGAGCCAATCGTGCCACCGAACTTGCTGAAGTTTGATAATTCGTAGGTTAAACGTGTTTTGGCCGTACAAACTCGAATTTTACCAAACCCTAACCGTCATATGCCGGAAAAACTAAACTTTTAGGTCAGGAAACGTCTAAGACTCTGTAAGACACAAAAAGATTGTGTTTTTGAAGAAGAAACAGAACTTTTGTTTCAATACTATTGAATCAACAAGTAATCAAGAGCCAAGGCTCTGATACCACTTGTGAAGTCGGCTGGATCGATAAACATCCGAGCATGTTCTTGATGGAAGGATAAACAATAGCAAAAAACCAAGAGACAATCAATAATACAAACTATAATTGAATGGTTTCATTGATAAATCCTAACGTTTACAAGCTCGTTACAACATAAGAATCAAGACTCTTGGCAAGGGGAAGATCTAGCATGATCTCCCCTCTCATCCGGCAGCCCTAGGCTCCTGGGCACACTCTCTCTAAAACCCTTAATCTCTCTACCCATTGAAACTGGTATATATAGTCCTCAGCCAATATTAGATGCAACTGGGCCCATTCGTGCGATTGGACCATGCGTATGGTTACATCGTATGACTGGACCATGCGTATGGTTCAATCATACAACTGGAGCATACTTATGGTTCAATCATACGAATGTCCCAATCGCAACTCTCAGTTGCACGGCTTGTCCATTAGGATGGCTCAGTCGTACGACTGAGTCTCATTCGCATAAGCTCCTTCGAATGACCCAGTTTCATGTGTTTACAACATATCAGGTGTATTACATTAAGCCTAAACTATTCGACAAGTGACGAAACACATATATTTATATATGCTCCAACAAATCTTACATTCTAAGCCTTAGAAACTCAACCATAACATCAACCAGCATGAACATAGCCCAACATCACATCATAATCATAACATACACACATTCATACATACGGTTAAAAAACCCAGTTTCATAAAAACATCAGTTCATGCATTTCCAGGCCCAAAATCAGTTAAAAACCCGTAAAAGAGGGGTTCTAGAACTCACCTTTGCAGCTCTTGAGTATGGCTTCTTTCAAACTCGTTTGCAGTTGAGTTCAACCACCTAGAAACCCACTAAAAGCACATACATCCGAACATACAAACACACATAAGCAAACACCCGATGCAAGGCCAGTTAAGAACACCATAAAACCATGAATTCTTACCTTGAATTTGATTTTTCTTATTCTTCTTTCTAAAACTAAGAGTTTCTACTCTCCTTCCTTCTCTCTCTAAAATATCCGAGGATTTGTGTGTAGAGAGAGTGATGGGTGGCCATGCCACCTTTATCACCAACATTTCAAAGATGTCCTTTTTGTCACTTTTAACCCCTAGACTTGGGTTTTATTTCTTTTCCTTCTTTTTCTTCACTTTATTCTTCTTTCTTGACTGTGAAATAACTTGGTGTTACATCATTGCAACTCCATCAATTAATCATCCATCCATATCATCCCAAGCATCCGGATTCACTACTACTCCTACAACCACTCCTGATGCCACAAGATCCAAAGAACAAAAGGCAACTTACAATGCCTTTGTTGCAAGCTACAGATACATGTGTTCCTAGTTTATGTGCTTAATGTAAAGTCTTCCATTTATTATATATGTGTAATTTAAAGAAGAAATGAATATGATATATGATTTTGATGCTTATTTATCTTTATATCATATGTATGAACTTCTTATATATTATTGAGGTTGTTGTACACAATTCTAAGTTAATAATTATTGAGTAATATGTTCAACCTAGTCAGGTGAGTATTCATGCTAATGGCCCATATTATGGACCATACGCATGAATATATCATGCTTATGGACCAGTCGCACGATTGAACCAGGATACTGGAACAGTCGTATGATGAGACGTAAGATTGATTCAGTCGTGTTGATACATATGTACCTAGTTTAGAAGCTTAATGTAAAATGTCTATCATGTCTTACATATATGTAATTTAATAGGTATGAATGAAATACAATATGTTATTGAAGCTTATATGTTTAATATTTCATTATTTATTGTGTGATAATCAATAGTGAACTAACTATATAGGTTTGTGGTTGTTGTACATAATTCTTAGTCAATAATGATTGAGAAATGTGTTCAAATTTAATTGTATGAAGTCCTCATGCGAATAGACAATGCTAATGGACCATACGCATGAGTACTTCATGCTAATGGGCCAGTCGCACGATTGAACCAGGAGAGTGGATCAGTCGCATGATTAAGACATAAGATTTACTCAATCGCACTACTGGACCTTCAGTCTTGCGGTTGGATCAATCGCATGATTCAGTTGCACGACTGAACCATGCTAATGGTTAGTCGTACGATTGGAAGACCCTAACCTATAAATACCCCCTAATTTGTGGAAGATTGTAACAATTCGAACACCTATGCACATAATCGTACCCTAGCAATCCAGAGACTCAAGAAAACATGTTCCATGTTCATAGTTCATAGTTGATCGTGTTCTAATCGTTCTTAACATTTTCTTTAGTCGTTAGATTGATCTGAACTGTGTTCTCCCTCATTAGATCGCTAATCAAATAGGATTCCACACTATTTGATCTGGTATACGCACAGAATCAGTTAGTACTCCGTCGTACACGGTCCTCCTAACAAGTGGTATCAGAGCCTTGGCTCTTGATTTTGCATGTGATTCGATCGGTTTTGGTGTAAAAATCACATTTTTCATTCAAAAACACCATTTTTTTAGTAAAATAGTTTTTTTGACATCTACAGATCTAAAAGTTCACATTTTTCGGCTTACAGCAGATTAGGGTTCATGAAAAATCGTATGTTTGTGTCAAAGTACCAAAAACCCTCGAATTTTCAAAACCAGCAGCCTTCAGTTGCACGATTGACTCAATCGCATGACTGAACTCACTCGCACCTCCCATACGCATGATTGAACTCAGTTGCCTATCCATTCGTATGACTGAACAATCCCATTCGCGTTTTTCATCCGCATTTGTCCAATCACATGATTGGCTCATCCGCATTTGTTCAATCACACAATTGATTTATTCGGACCTCTCCATTCGCACGACTGAATAAGTTTCAGTTTGAAGTTCAAAGTTAATTGAAATGGAAGATCAGTACTCAGTGTTTACTACCGGTAAGGACTCACGGATCTAGAACCTTTTACTTCTGGAAAATGAAATTGGGAATCATAATAAACCCCCTAAACTCATAACATTAGATGATTACCCACATTGGAAGCAAAGGTTCGAGATATACCTAAATGGAGTTGATCCCAATCTGTGGGAATTAATCGAGACAGGTTATAGTATACCAGTTGGTGCTAATGGGGTTAAACTTACCCTTGGCGGCATGACTGATAGCCAGAAGGTGAAATACAAGGCTGAGAAGAAGGTGTATGCTTTGTTGACTCAGTCAATACCTATGAATATATTCCATCAGTTTATTTAGAACAAACAAGCCAAGAAGTTATGGGAGGCTCTGGAAAAATGATATGACGGGAATGCAATGTTGAAGGCATTAAAGGCAAAGGCTCTGAGGAAGGAGTTTGATAACTTCTCTTCGATAGGAAAAGAGAGCCTGGATGACATCATCGACTATTTCTACCACTTGATGAGTGAGCTGCACACTCATGGGGTAACCATGTCAATGGAAGACAAGGTGTCAAGTTTTGGAGATGGCTTGCTAGAGAAGTGGGTTTCGTTTGTGTCAAATCTAAGACAAAATGATATGCTGGCGAAGTTCGATACTGATGATTTCACTCTGAAGCTGAGAGAGAAAGAATTAAGGATGAAGTACAGGCCTCAAAAAGGATCATACGATCAGGACCCGTCACTTTAAACTCATCTCCCACTCCAACAAGTTCCGGAGCACCTCTTCAAACGGCATTCGCGTCTAGTTTAGCAACTCCTTCCCAAGCCACTACTTCAGGATCGGACACGTCAGGGTCATCTTGCACCCAATATATAGCACCTGAAGCAAAAACTACGAAGTTGAAGACCGAGAATCTCGGTAATATTACTTTGGAGGTGGCAAAGGAGCATATGGATCTCCTGGCAGTGGTAGTTCACTCCTATGATGGCTTGGTTACAGGGAAGATTGGAAACTACCATCTCACGGATGAAGATCATGAGCAGGTGGATGAAACTGAACTCGAAAGAATGGAATCATGTGGGCATTGGCTAGTGTTGTTCGGAGGGCGAAGAAGTTTGTGAAAAAGACTGGATAGAACTTGATAGCCACAAAAGACACTACCTTTGGTTTCGATAAAACCAAAGTTACCTGCTTTAACGGTGGAGAGAATGGGCATTTTAAACGTGAATGTGTTAAGCCCAAGAAGATAGGTAATGGTAATCCATTCTCCACCTTCAATCATCAAGATAAACCCACAAGTGGTGCTACCTCGTCAAGCAAGGACACTAAGGCCTTGACTGCACAAGACGATGAAGGGGAAGTTGGACCTTTCGTTTTGTATCTCTAGGAGAATCCAACATTGCTTGTGTTGAGGGTTTGGATGATGACTCTGCAAGCGAAGGTGAAATTGCAGTGGAACTAGTGATGTCAAATAATGAAGATGCTGCGAATGTGGTCAATCAACTGAGTGAAGAAGGTCTCAGAACAACTTGTTCAGAATCACCAGCACCCGAACAGTCAAACTCTGCTATGATGGTTTATTCAACCGAATCTTCACAGGTATGTACCAAAGACCAACTTTTTGAATGCCATGCTTGTATTGAATGTAATAAATATAGAGATAGCATAGATTCAAAATTTGCTAGGTTATTAGATCACAATGATAGCTTAGTAAATGACTTACAACTGTGCACAGAAGCTAACGAGATTTTAAAACAAAATGAGCACAGTTATGAAGAGAAGATAGAACTTTTAAACAAACAACTACGGGAAACTAAGGTTGTTGCTTTTAACCAAGAAAATGACATAAAGTTCTATTTAAACTCCCTGGAAGAAACTAAGAAAGAAAAAGTAGTTTTCGAAGTCGAAGTCAACTCATTAAAACAAAAACTACATAGTTGGACAAGTTCTTCTCACATAGTCCAGCACTTGGTGAAAGAACGTAACACAGGGAGGGATTGGGTTACAAAGTGGTTCCACCACCATATTAGATCTTTTTGAATGCTAAATATAGACCAATAAATAACAATCCAATCAAGGATCATGTGGTGTCCACTCCTCTAGTTAGTGATCCAGATTCCATGAGTGAATCGGTGGAATTTGTCATTAAACAGAAAGAGGCCACTTTAAAATCTAAACGTAAGATGCCTATTGTCAATTTGGATGAACAATTTGAAAAGGTTAAGGTAAATTCACGTTCAAACATGTCTATTTCTGAACCCAAAATGACCAAGAAAGTTAACCAACCACGTGCACCAAGTCTTAGTCCAAATAAACAAAAGGGTAAAGATGTTAAAAATGTTCAAACAATAAATTTTGTTAAAGAAGCTAAAGCATCTAAACAAGAAGTGTCCAAACCCAAACAGACTAAAGTCACACCTGTGTCACACAATTCCCCACAGAAACAGTTCCATCAATATGTAGAAAGTAGATCATGCTACAATTGTGGAAAGTATGGACATATCGCTTCTAACTGTCCTTATTATCAAACACCAAGAAAGAAAATTGAACTTCGTGATACTAAAACAAGTTCTTCGGAAAGGAGTTCTATCACTCCACCAAAAAGAATTAGTGAACATAAAGTTCAAACCGTAAGCCAGTCGTCTGTTTATCACAAATAGGCCTTACATTATGGAAAGATAAGTCAAGTCCAGTGTCGAATAAGGAGAACAAGAAGAAGAATGATTTGACTACACCCTCAAATGGATAGTGGGTTGAGTTTATGATATGTGATTCCTCCAGGTGACCCAAGCAAGTTAAGGCTTGGGTCCCTAACCTAAACTAATCATTTCCTTTGAATGTGCAGGGTGTCCACTATAGTGCTACTACAAATACCTGGATTGTTGATAGCGGGGCATCAAGGCACATGACTGGAAACTTGTCCCTCCTATCAAATGTCAAACAAATTAAAGGAGGACACGTTTCATTTGCTGGAAATAAAGGAGGATATATCACTGCACAAAGGGAAGTGGGAAACCAGAAAGTGAAGTTGATAAGGTAAACTATGTTCAACAACTTCAAAATAACTTGCTTTCTATCTCGCAGATATGTGACAAAGAATTCAAGGTTGTATTTGACAACAAGAAGTGCTATGTCTGAAAAAGGACTATGTCATCCGGAGGACCAAGTTTTAATGTCAGCTTCAAGATATAACGATTTGAATATCTTGGACCAATCAAAGGCCTCCACAACTGATCATAATGTACAATGCTTTTGTCAAAGGCAACAGAGAAAGACTCCATCTCCTGGCCTAGGAGAATGGGACACATTAATCCACGGAAGATGAATCACTTGATCCAGAATGATCTAGTGCGTGGAGTAAATGTTAAGAATTTCCAATTATCGGATCTTTATGTCGTATGTAAGAAAGGGGAACAGACAAAGAAGTCTGATAAGGCAACGAAAGTTCACTCAATTGACCTGCCTCTTGAGCTTGTTCACATGGATTTGTTTGTCCTAGTTACTACAAAGAGCATTGCCGGCGATTTATACTACTATGTAGTTATGAATGGTTACTCAAGATTTTCTTGGGTGATGTTTCTGAAATCGAAATCAGAGACATTTGAATCATTCAAAGAGCTGGTAACTACAATGGAGTCACTCTACAAGCTTAAGGTAAGGCAAGTTCGCTCAGACAACGGTACCGAGTTCAAGAACTAGTGGATGGAGGAATTCTGCAAGGAAAAAGGAATTGTGCACAGGTTCACATCTGCCTACACTCCTTAAATGAACGGGGTACTGAGAGAAAGAATCGAAACTTGATAGAGACAGCCCGGACGATGCTTGCAGACTCGAAACTGCCTATCGAATTTTGGAACAAGGTAGTAGCTAGCGCATGTTATACCCTCAATCGAGTCTTAGTGGTCAAACGTCATGGTAAAACGTGCTATAAGTTGCTCCAACGACGTAAACCAAATCTGGAGTACCTCGAACCACTTGGCGCACCATGTACGCTGCTGAAGAAAACTCAGTCAGGAAGGTTCAGCGAGAAGGCCAAAGAAGGACTTTTCTTAGGATACAGCATACCGAATAAGAGAGTTTATAACAACTCAACGGGTCAAGTAGAAGTGTGGTGCAACACTGATGTACAGAGATACACCACCCCCTTGCTGGAAAAGAACCCTCATTCTTTTTTGACTATGATGGATTATTTAAGTTCTTCAACATCCCTCTCTCCCCTCTCGAGGGTGAGTTCGACTAGAATAATGTATGATGTGTTAAATACACCATCACTGGACTCGACGACCTCAGCATCACAAGATGAGTCTTCTAGTTCTTAGGGGGAGCACTTGAGGTAAGTGACCCTCCTCTGATGACGAAGATGTGGCAAATGATAAGGTGGATTAGGAGGAACAGGTTCCTACTACTGCAAGTACACAAGTATCTGATGTTGATGCCTCTAACACTTCGAAACCTCACACTCCCACTTCCTCGGATACTGAACTTGGTGTTCACAATCAGGATAATGAGGTAGTTGTACCCACCACTCCTAGGTCACAACTAAATGTTTATCATCCTTTGGAAAATGTCATTGGAGATGTTCGATCAAGAATACAAACAAGAAATCAGCTATACTCAGTTATCTTCATGATGGTGCGTATCGGTGTTTTGTGTCTCAATTTAAGCCAAAATATGTAAGTGAAGCCCTAAATGATGAGGCATGGGTGAGTGCCATGCAAGAGGAACTTCTTCAATTCAAGAAGTTAGGAGTACGGACACTGGTGGATAGACCAAAAGGTGCTAAGGTCATTGGCACCAAATGGGTCTTGAAGTGCAAGAAAGATGACCAAGGGGTCATAATAAGAAACAAGGCTCGAATTGTAGTTCAAGGATTTCGACAAGTCGATGGTATTGATTACAATGAAGTGTATGCGCCTGTGGCGAGAATAGAAGAAATTCATATCTCCTAGCCTATACATCGTATATGAAGACTAAAGTTTATCAACTAGATTTAAAGAGTGCATTCCTTCTTGGTGAAATCTTGGAGACAATGTATGTCAATCAACCCCAAGGATTTGAGGATCCATATCATCTAGACAGAGTTTACGAGCTGGATAAGGCTCTCTACGGGCTCCACCATGCCCCAAGAGTATGGTATGAAAAACTCTTGCCTGATCTTGTGAAACACGGATTACGTAGAGGAGTGATTGACTGTACACTGTTCATCAAAGAGAAGGATGGTGACTTACTACTAGTTCAGATCTATGTTGATGACATAATATTTGGTTCCAAAAATGAAGAATTATGTAGAGAATTTGAAGCAGTAATGAAAGCTGATTTGAGATGAGTGCCATGGGAGAGATGAATTTTTTCTCGGGTTGTTGGTGGATCAGACACCAAAGGGGATATTTCCACATCAGACCAAGTATGTAGGATATTCTAAGTTGGTTCGATATGGGAACGCTTCGGAAGCTAGGACTCCACTGACTACAAACCACGATGTGGCACCTGGCAAAAATGGTGATCTGGTGGATGCCACCATGTATTGAGGAATGATCGGATCCCTCATGTACCTCACTACCTCACGACCTGATATCATGTATGCGACGTGTCTCTGCTCTAGATATCAGGTGTAGAGATTAATGAATGCTGATGCAACCAAAACATCTTAAGTCTATCCTGCATGTTGCACAATTACATTAAAGAAGAAGCATAGGAAGTTTCACACATAAAACAGAAAATAATCTAAGTGTGAAATCTTCTGAAGCGAAGACCAATATCTTCTAAAGCCAAACATGAAGTCTTCCGAAGCCTCAGAGACAATGTCTTCCGAAGCTTCAAGATCATGAAGATAGATTTCTTCTGAAGGCTTTTAGTAACATGCCTTATCCGATGTACTATTGCATAAAGTTGGACACATTTCCGCTACATCTCTGCAAGTCACCAACTTACATGAGTTGGTGAAAAGATCCATGCTTTTGGTAACTGTACATTGAGTTCTTGAGTCTATAACTTTCTACTTTATGTACTTTATATTTTTTGTAATAGATAAGGATGTGAGCTATGGCATGTCATAGTCACAAGTCAAAAGGCAATCTGTGTTTTGACTCTACAATTGATTTTGTTTGTGTTTAGTCAATTGTATCCAGTTGGCTTTCAAAGTATAGCCGGTTGTTGGATATAGTGTAAGTATCTCATGTTCTTGAATCTTTCAATTATGCTTTGTAACACTTGTAATAGAACATAGAGAAAACAATATACTGCATTCTTGAATACCATACAATTGTGTACTTTGTGTTCTGTCTCTCTTGCATTACTTGTGTTCTTAGTCTCTCAACTTGTTAATCCAGTTTACTATTTGATTAAAGTTTAGTTAATCTCCTCTTTGTGTTGTTGTGTTGTACCTTACACCCTTCAACGATCCTGCATTTGGTATTAGAGTTCTAAGAAGATTCAAGCTTAGGAAGGAAAACCTGTTTCCTTCGGAAGCTCCATGTCTAAGAAGAAGGGAGTGGAAATCACCCTCGAAAGAGAAATTGGTCTCGGAAGAAAGGAGTTGTTCCGAAGCACTAAAGTCTGCTGCAGTGTCTGCAGAATCTTCCGAATGTTTAGTCATTAAAACATCCAAAGTTCCAAAAGCTTCTGAAGTTTTGAAGGTCAAGTCCAAGACTCCAAAGGTGGTTGTGGATGTCTAAGAAATAACAAGTGACTGAGAATTCTCCATCAACACACTCAGATCCTCTTAGAACAACCATAGGATCTATTATTGTTAAATTACCTTCTGCAATGAGCCCAAGACAAGCAAGGCTTGGGTTTCGAAATGTAACAAATCTTTCTCTTTGTGCAGGGACAGCTGAAGACAGACAAAAATGTCTGGATCATAGACAGTGTTGTTCCAGGCACATGGCAAGCAATAGGTCATTACTCCAGAACTTTGAAGGATTGATGGAGGCCCAGTTGCTTTTGGAGGAGATGAAGGTGGTTGCATTTCTGGAAGGGGAAAGGTCATAAATGGTAAGCTTAGAATAGAAAAGCTAAACTTTGTTATGGAGCTTGGATACAATCTTCTGAGTGTATCTCATTTTGTGATTAGAGTCATAACATGCTCTTTTCTGAGCATGATGCATTGTTCTTAAGCCTGGTGTGGTCATTCCTCATGAGCATATCATGCTTAGAGCCCCCAGGAAAGGAAACATGTACAAGATGGATTTGCAAGAAACCTCCCCCTCTAGAGAAGTTTCATGCTTTCTGTCTAAAGCCAACAGTGATGAGTCTTTCCTATGGCATAAAAGAATGTGCCATGTAATCTTAAGAACATGAATAAATTAATTAAGCATGATTTGGTAACTGGAATGCGAAAGAAAGAGTTTACAAGTGATGACCATTGTGTTGCATGCCTGAAAGGGAAACAACATAAGATATCTCTTAAGCCTAAGGAAACGAACTCCATCACTACATCCCTACACTTGTTACATATGGAAATCTTCGGCCCCACCAGTGTAATGAGTTTAGGAAGGACCTTATACTGTCTAGTGATCACATTGAAAAAAGATGAGTTTACAAGATTCACTTGGGTTTTCTTCCTTAGAACTAAGGATGAGACTCCTGAGATTCTGAAGATTTCATCTTAAAGATTGAGAATCAGTCTAATCACAAGGTCAAAATCATAAGATATGATCATGGAACTGAATTTAAGAACCAAATCCTTGATACATTTTAGGATGAAAAGGGTATTACAAGACAATTCAGTGCTCCCAGGACTCCTCAGCAAAATGGTGTTGCTGAGAGGAGAAACATGACACTGATTGAAGCTGCAAGAACCATGCTGTCTCACTCTAAACTGCCCCTCACCTTCTGGGCAGGGCAGTCAACACTGCCTGCTATGTGCCTAACAGAGTTTTAGTAGTTAAGATTCATGGCAAGACTCCTTAGGAACTTTGGCACAAGAGAAACCTTTTATTGGTTTTCTCAGGTCATTTGGATGTCCTTGCACCATCTTGAATACCAAAGATCAAATTGCCAAGTTTGTTGAGAAATCAGATGACAGACACTTTATTGGATACTCTTCCCAAGCTAAGGCTTATAGAGTGTACAATATCAGAACTAGAATTGTTGAGGAGTCAGCCAATGTGACTTTTAATGAACACACACCCTGTGTTGCTGGTTCTGGTCCAGATTGGTTATTTGATCTTGATTTAGTTACCAACTGTTTTAACAAATCTTGTGAGAATATTTCAGGATCTAAAGAAAATTTAAATATTGGTGATCCTGATCCAAGATTTGAGCTAGGAAGACCTTCAAGTCATACATCTTCAGCTCCAATTGGAACTACTTCTGCAAATGAGGTTTCTATCAGCACAACAATGACAAACTCAGCTGATACATCTGGTCTACCTTCAAATTCCAACTCAGAGGCTCCACGACCAGATAAGAACCCTCATTGTGAAAGACAACAATGGTGGTAGTGACAGTGACCAAGAATTTCTTGATGCCACTAACCACACCATAGATGAGAACATCAATGATGCCACACACTGCTTGGATCAAGTTTCACTTCAAAAGTGTGCTAATGTGGGGGGGAGAATCATCAATGCCGATCTAAATTTTTCTAATTTAGATCTTTCTCAACAACTTGCTGTGATCCTCAGCTTAGGATCCACAAGTCTCACCCTACCCAAAACATCATTAGAGATGTTGTCTCAGGGGTAAAGACAAGAGGACAAACCCATGAAGCAATGTTTGTCTTCACTCTGCTTTCTATCCCAGATAGAGCCAAAGTAAATTGATGAAGCTCTAAAGGATGGAAGTTGGGTTGAAGCTATGCAACAAGAGCTGCTTCAATTCAAAAGGTAGAAAGTTTGGAACCTTTGTCCTCTTCCTTCTAGGAAGACTACCATTGGAACCAAATGGGTGTTTAGGAACAATAAAGATGATAGAGGCATCATCATCAAGAAAAAAGCTAGACTGGTTGTTCAAGGATACATACAAGAAAAAGGGATTCACTACACTGATGTCTTTGCTCCAGTGGCAAGATTAGAAGTTGTTAGGATATTCCTGGCATTTGCTGCATCCAGGAAATTCAAGGTCTTTCAACTTGATGTGAAGTGTGCCTTTTTGTATGGAGTGATAGATGAAGAGGTTTATGTCAAACAGCCACCTGGTTTTGTAGATCCCGATCATCCTGATTATGTCTGCAAGCTTGACAAAGCTCACTATGGGCTATATCAGGCACCCAGAAAATGGTATGAGACACTATCTAAGTATCTTTGTTAACATGGATACAGGAGAGGTATTATAGATGGAACTCTCTCATCAAAGGACAAGGAAAAGACATATGCTAGTTCAAGTATATGTGGATGACATCATCTTTGGTTCAACTAATCCAAAGCTCTACAAAGACATTGAGAAGCTGATGAAAGAAAGATTTGAAATGAGTGCCATGGGGGAACTCAATTATTTTGGGAATTCAAGTGAAGCAAGTTGAAGATGGCATCTTCATAAGTTAGTCAAAGTATGTTCAAGACATACATAAGAGGTTCAACATGACTGACTATTAATATTGCTAAGACACCCATAGCTAGGAACCACTCCTTGGTCTGATCTTAAGAGGGAGTATGTAGATGAGCACTATACAGGCTATGATTGGGTCTCTTATGTATCTTACTGCTAGCAGGCCTGATATCATGTTTGCTACTTGCATCTGTGCAAGATATCAAGCCAACCCTAAGATGTCTCACCTTATCACTATCAAGAGGATCCTAAGATACCTCAAAGGTGTATCAACACTGGGTTATGGTATCCAAGAATCTTGACTTCAATCTGTATGCCTATAAGATAGTGATTATGGTGGTTGCAATACGATTGCAAAGCTACATCTAGGGGATGTCAATTTTTTGGTGGAAGGGTGTCTTATGGCAATGCAAGAAACCAATCCTGTGTCTCTGTATCAACTGTGAAGCTGAATACATTGCTGCTGCAAGTGCTGTGTCAAGTACTCGGATTCAAAATCAGATGCTAGACTATGGGTTAAACTTCAAGGAGACTCCCATTCACATAGACAACAGCAGTGCTATCTCAATCACCAGAGAAACCCTGTGCAGCACTCAAGGACAAAGCACATCAATATCAGGTATCATTTAATAGAGGATAACCATGAAAATGGATTAATAAACTAGTAAAAGTTCACATAGATGAAGAATGTGCTGATCTATTACAAAGGCTTTTGATGAACAGAGATTTAAATATCTAATATCAGCTATTAGGATGATAAACTTTGAGTAAGCTTTTCTTAAAACTAATTCTTATTATTTCTTAAAAAATTATGTGTGTCCTAAGTTGTCTAGTTCATCACTTTCATAAGCTCATGTTTTCTTTGGATGAAAATTTCTTTTGAAGACTCCTTAGATTTTTAAAATTTTTGATACTTCGGAAGTTATGCTTTTAACTTCGGAAGCAAATCATGCATTCAAAATAAATAATTGTCTAAGAAATTTACCTTCGAAAGAGCTTTCAAATTTATCTTCCGATGCTAAATACTTGTCTCAGACACTTACTTATTTTCAAGGACCATTACTTCCGAAGAAAAATTAACTCTCCGAGCTTTGTTGTTTTATACAAAGCACTCAATTTTATTTTTCTTCCGAAGCAAAGTTCTCAAAACTCTCAGGAATTCTTCCGAAGTCATTTTAGCTTCGGAAGCTTTTTAATTAAAACTTCCGAAGATAATTAACCTTCGGAAGCTTTTTGACTTCCAAGAAAACTACTTTTGAACAAAAGTAGACTATTTTTCAGAGATGGGACCGACATCGGATTTCAAAGTTTATCCTCTTTCATTAACGTTATCTGAAATCCTTTTCACATATAACCCAACGGTTTCCCCTCTTTCTATCATCTGCTTTTCTCAAACCTAAAACCCAAATTTCTCTCTAAAATTTCTTTCTCTCTTCTTTCTTCGTCTTAAGCTACTTCAAAATGGCCAACCTTGCTCACAGAAATGATCCCACCTTTACCATGCAGCTACACAGACAACACAATCAGGTTGCTCTGTTAAGCACTGAGAAAGATCCTCATTTCTAGAGGTTTGCCTTTCTAACTCTGTCAAACTACTTCACCTCCCTAACCATTGATCCTCCACTCTATGAGGATCAGCTGCTTGAATTTGGAAGACCTGCCAAGAGGTCATTATGGACGGGGAGAAGGCACTGTATGCCAGAGTGCAGGGGAGAACAATCTTCATCACTCCGGCCATCATCAATAGACATATTCAGTTGGATGATGAAGAAGGTGAGGTGTTTTTCCCAAAGGAAGCTGTTAGTCATTCCTTTGAGAAGATGGGATATGAGAGAGATTTCTCTGTAAAGACCATTAGGAAAGGGAAGGTCTCATCCTAATGGAGATTTCTGCTCCATATGGTCATCCATAGCTTATCAAACAAGGATGGTGGATGGGACCAGATTCCTGAGGATCTCTCCTTCATAATCCATGGAATGGCTCAGGGGGTGGAATTCATGTATTCTCAATTTGTTTATACAAATTACTTGCTAATTTAGACTTCTTAGAGTATTACATGTTTCCTAGATATGTCCAGTACATTCTTAACTGTGATCTAGGCTCACAGTTGATGGAAACAGGTATCACTCTTAAATTGGGACAGATGAAGCCCAGCATCTTTAAAATTCTAAGAAAGCCCACTGTTGGATTCTCTGGGGTAGAAACAACTCTAGTTCCCAAAATGTTAGAGCTTATTGCTCAAGGTGACAAGCTAGCAGCACAAGCTAGTGTTGAGCCCACACCTGCTATCTCCCGACCACTCTCACAGCCTCAAATCATGATCAAATACCAAAGAAAATCCAACTGAACCCCTGCTCAGGCTATTCAGTCTGTTGAGGCTCCCATATACTCACCCATACAGGAAGAAGTGGACACTGGAGCTCCCACTTATCCTGAGGTGCAGACCACTCCCATCTCTTCAAGAATCAGTGCTGAGGTTCCTCATGCCCAGCCGGATGAGCTCATTAGCCCAACTGTCTTAAGCCATCACTCTGAGTCTCAACACTCAAGTGATCAACCTTCAGGGGACAGTTACCATCCCCAGCCTATAGATCTCAACCAACCAATTGCCAACCTTGACTTCTATACTGATGAAGATCTCGGTTTCAGTGACTATAATAAGTCTCTCTTCTTTTCCCCTACTCAAAGAAAGATGAATATCCTAAATCTCCTACATCTATCCCACATCAGTCACCTACTGAGGGGCCTTAACCTGTTCAGGATGTCCATATGGAAGAGGCTCTCACTTCTGAAAGTGATTACATCACTCAGACCTCAACCATGGCAACTCAGCCCACTGACATGTCAACTGAGACTGCCAGTAAGCAGAGGAAACCAAAGCCAAGAACCTCAAGCTGGTGGTGAGAGATAGGACTTGGTTCAATCATCTGATCCCCCAATGATCTTCTGATGAAGATCAGGGGAATCTGAGACTACTGGTGCAAAAACTATCTAAAACATGCACTTATTAGTCTCAAAGGTCAGTCACATTGAATCTCAGGTGACTACCTTACACAACAGGATCAATGATTAGCAACTTGAGATTTCATATCTGAAGGAAAAACTAGATGGGAGATCCTTAAGAAGAGCTCAACCAGGAACACAAGAACCTGTGGATGTGATTGACCTATCTTCCAGCTCACCTATGCAAGTGGGTAATGCTACCAAAAAGGGGGAGAAAGTCAATACAGCCACAGAATCTAGGAGTTATTCAAAGAGAATGGACATTGAGGACTCACCATCCTCACTTGCAATTGTGCATTCTCAGCAACCTACTCAAGTTCACATTGATATAGCTACATAGACTCCTTCATACAGAGTTTGTTTGAGGATGGGATACCAAGGCTATGTCACCTTCACCATCTTCCAATAACATCATTGGTGGAGGTATGACAACATCAGGAAAGCTTAATCATCATAAGAGTTCAAGGGCAAAAAGAAGTCTTCAATTTTAGACCTTGGACTATTATGAAGGTTTGGATCTAGTCAACATGCCACTTATCAACCCAAGCCAATCAAGACAAGCTGACAGACTAGCTAAAAGAATCCAAGACAGGATCACTGCAGAGTTCAGCTTAAGAAGGAGACTTAGGCAATCAGGCAATGCCATCGGTCAACTGGATGTTGAGGAGGACCCTAAGATTAGCTTCATAGGGGAATCCTTGACTGAAACCCAATGGCAAAACCTGAGAGCCTTGTCTTCATCATCAACAACTGATGTAGAGATCCACACTCCTTTTGAGACACCGCTGGTGAAGGGCTTCTCATCCTCTCTTGGCCTGAGCTCAGATGCTGCAACAAGCAATTAAGGCCAAAGCTCTCTCCATCATGAGTCATAAAGGTCTGTGAGTGATAAGGGAAAAAAAAATAACAACTGCGGAGATTGAGGAGGAGGAGAGAGAGAGGAAAGGAGGCTAAGGGGAGAAAGTTCCTTTGCTGAGTCTTCAAGACTCATGGAGTCTGCTATCAGGGCTACCCCCAGACCAGATACTCATAATAATGAGTTAAGGGCAGTCAGGATAAACTATTTGCAGACTAGGAACTATGACATAGACAATGTCAATTCTCTCCCCTTAGATGAGTTGAATGAACTGGTTGACCTGGAAAGGTCAAGGAAGAAGAGGGAGGCAGAAGATGCAAAATTCCTAGTGCAAGTCAAAGAAGAGAGAAGAAGAAAAAGACTGTACAAGGATCTGCCTACCCTCTCCCCAGTTCAGGAAAGTCATGCACAAGAAGATGTGGTTCAACAAGAACCTCAGGTAGACAAAGAAGAAGAAGGATCAAGATGATCAACTACCTGAGTGCCACAGGCTTCTATCATGTAGACGCACTCCTTCCCTTGTCCTATGATTATGTTGGGTTTGAGTAGTTAAAACAGCTTGAACTTGAGATAATCAAGGAGAGAAAGACAACTAAGAAGAAACTAAGGGAAGAAGCTGCAAAATCAAGAGCCATCATCCGGAAGAGCATGAAGAAGTCTACTGATAGGCAGAGGATGATGAGCTTCTTGAAGCTATATGGATTCTCCAGAAGGAGACTGGCACCCATGTCTGTATCCACTATGGATGAGCTTATTAGGGTGATCAAGTAGAAGATCAAAAGTGGAGAGCTCATTGACTTACACTCCACTCCAACTCAAGCCCCACCTAAAGTGGAGGTTAAGGTGAACAACCAGAGACAACACAACCTAGACATCCTGCTGAAACTCAGCAAGCTTCATCTTCTGATCCACAGCAGGGTCAACCTCCCTCTCCTTCTGAGCCTGAGAGAGAGGAAGTCTCAACTGAGAAGACAATGAAGATCAATCTAGTGTTGCAGGCTAGTGTTCTCAGTTAAAATCTGGTATGAGAAAGAAGAGGATGGCTTCTAAACCAAAGCCAAAGAAAAGAAGACTACACCCTCTTCTAAATCCCCGGATGAGTCAAACATCTTAAGATTGTGCAGCCAGAGGATGCTACATCAACTCTAATTCAAACAGCTCCTCGAGCATCAGGAAGACCCATCTTGTCATGGACATACACCACAATCTAAAAAGATGGCATGTCATTAGAGATCAAGGTATTGAAGACACTTACACATGGCAAGATATGTTTCAGTTGCCTCTGCATGACCTTTTTGATATGAGAAGACGCTTTGACAGTCTGAAGGATCCTGATCACCTTATGAAGAAAGGATTGGTGACCATCCTAATGAGGATTGTTGATATCTGAAGTCTTCTAAGTGTTTTGGTAGCATCAGCCTAGGGGGAGTTTGTGGAGATAATGAAGAGGCTGATGCAACCTACACATCTTAAGTCTATCCTGCATGCTACAAAGTACATTAAGAAGAAGCTTAGGAAGTTTCACACATGAAACAAAATACTCTAAGTGAGAAATCTTCCGAAGCCAAGACAATATCTTCTGAAGCCAAACATGAAGTCTTCCGAAGCCTCAGAGACAAAGTCTTCTAAAGCTTCAAGATCATGAAGACAGATTTCTTCCGAAGACTTTTAGAAACATGTTTTATCTGATGTATTGTTCCATAAAGCTGGACACCTTTTTGCTGCATCCTGCAAGTCACCAACTTACTGAGTTGGTGAAAAGTCCATGCTTTTGGTAACTGTACATTGAGTTTTGAGTCTGTAACTTTCTACTTTATGTACTTTATCCTGTTTGTAATAGATAACCATGTGAGCTATGGCATGTCATAGTCACAAGTCAAAAGGCAATCTGTCTTTTGACTCTACAATTGATTTTGTTTGTGTCTAGTCAATTGTATCTAGTTGGCTTTCAAAGTATAGCTGGCTGTAGGATGTAGTATAGTATCTCATGTTCTTGTATCTTTCAATTATGCTTTGTAACACTTGTTATAGACATAGAGAAAGCAAAATATTGCATTCTTGAAAACCATACACTTGTGTTCTTTGTGTTCTGTCTCTCTTGAATTACTTGTATTCTTAGTATCTCAACTTGGTTAATCTAGTTTACTGTTTTGTTAAAGTTTAGTTAATCTCCTATTTGTTTTGTTGTGTTGTAACTTACACCGTTCAACGATCCTGTATCAAGCGAAACCGAAAGTCAACCATCTCATACGAGTCAAAAGGATATTTTGTTATCTGAAGGGTACTTCAACACTTGGGTTGTGTTATCCTTATAACGATGATTTGAGCTTACATCGTATAGCGATTCGAATTATGGCGGCTGCAAAATGAACTAGAAGTCAACATCTGCATGATGTCAATTCTTTGGGAGAAGATTAGTCACTTGGCAGTGTAAAGTAGACATCGGTTGCTCTGTCAACTTGTGAAGCTAAACACGTTGCTTCTACAAGCTGCTGTTCACAAATCATCTGAATTCAACAGCAAATGCGGGACTACGGTTTGAAATCTCTAACACTCCTATTTTGCTGATAATTCTGCTGCTATAGCCATAACTAAAAATCTTGTCCAACATCCAAAAACCAAAGACATCGGAATTAAATATCACTTTATACATGATTGTTTTGAAAAGAATTTAATCGATGTAATTAAAATTATTACGACTTTCAACGCACTGACCTCTACACAAATGCTTTTGATAAACCAACATTTTCTTATATGTTAGAGGTCAATAGCGTGAAAAAGAAATGTGAAGTGATTCCAGAAGATGACATTACATAGTCCAACAAGTAAGTTATTTTTTTTTTATTTTATTCTATTTTGTTTTATTTTATTTCTTCGCCTATTAAAATTTAAAACGCAAAAACATTTTCGGCTTTAGAATTTTAGGGGGAGAATAGGTTAGATTAGTATTAATTAGTAGTTTTATTTAATTACTTAAAAAAGAGAGAGAGGAGGACAGCTTAGCTAAAAGGAAAGAAATCAAATCTGTGAACATTTAACGAATTTGGAAAATGATAGTACACAGTGAATATATTATTTGGGACTTTAAAAGGTTTAACTACTTGTGATGCAAAATTCAAAGTTAAGTCTGAATAGTCAAAGCAAAAAAAAGGAAGATGATAGTTAAACTAGTATGATACTATGGTAACATAGAGAAAGTACACATAGAAGTAGTTAGCTCACAGATGATGTGTCGGTAGATTCAACACCATAGATAAGTAGACCTCATTGGTGATTTCAAGCTCAAACTAAGTTGTTCAACAAGCTGTGAGTACCCACCTTATCCCTGGTTAACACAATCAACGAAGTTCCAATAATGGGTGACAAGCAAAATAAACACCACAAATGTGTGCAGATGACCATAAAATATGAGCAAAGCACATGAAAATTGCAAAAAAGCAATCAAGCAAATAACCAATGTTGTTGGTGCGATATGTGCAAAAAGAAAATAGTTGCTCAAACAAGAAGATAGGTTGTGCGCCTCTCTGCTTTGCGGTGGCACTGACCTGAGGATAAACATAACCTGAATATTCTAGAATTCATTGTTGTTTGCGCCTCTGTGCTATGTTGTGTCACTAACCTTAGGCTTAGCATCTCTTTGAAAGCTCTTAGAATAGTTTCTTCTTGTAATATACCCGTAGACCGCTCAAAAATCTCCTGAGGAACCTTGATTACCATATAAGCATGGGATCCACAAATGCTTGCTGAAATAATTAAACCTTAAATCATCACCAATGTGTGTCAAAAATCTATGTATGGATTTAAGAGGACAAGTATACTGACAATCATCATGAGCTGCAATTGTTGAAAGTTAAAATCAGTGTGTGCATCTTGTAGCTCTAGTATGATTTCCTAAAAATGCTATTGACTATTAGTGAAAACAAGGATCAAGTATCAAAACTGTTTATTAAAGTGTCCCAAGTGAGTCTGATATAAATGTATGATTCCAAAATGAGTCGTACAAGAAATGATTAACTACAATTGAAGCTATGCTATTCCAGGCGTATTAAAATCAATTTGAATTATTCTAATAGGTTGTTTTCATCTCTAATAAAAAATACAAAATATGTCTTGTTATTGTTATTAATTTCAAATTTGATTTGTTTAATTTTAGTAAATTGTAAGGTAAGAGTCGGACTCCACAACTCGTCGTAATCTGTGAATCACTCACTCAAAAGGGTCACGTCTGAGTTGACCAAAACATTTTAAAAAAATAAAATGAGTTACGTTTCAGGTGGCAAGTTCGTTTTAAGTAAAAGGATCATGTCTGAGGTGATCAACAGTGTGTTAAAATAAAAAAAGGTCATGTCTGAGATGATCATCGCTCATAATGTTATGCGTAATTGTTAAAAAGATAAGTGCTTGAATGTGCATAAGTCAATGAACAAGTCAGAGTCATTCGCACGACTGGACCATGAGTATGGACTAGTCGCACAAATGGAGCATGAGATTTACCATTTGCACGATTGGATCATGAGTATGAACCACAGTCGCATGAATGGAGGTGACCAACTGAGTCAGTCATATGACTGAACCCTAGTCGCACGAATGGAGCTGAACAAATGAGTCAGTCGCACGACTGAAACCTACTCGCACGACTGACTGTGACCGACTGAGCAAGTCGCATGACTGAGCCCCAGTCGCACGAATCAAGAGTGCGAATAGATTCAGTCACACGACTGAAGGTAACCCTAGTATAAATAGAGGGGGAGTCGGTCGCAGACATTCATCACCTCAAATCGTACCTAAAATGCACGAAAGCAAAATTACTCTGCCTAAATTTCATATCTGTGATTTAGCACCTGGTCTGTGATACTAATCAATTACATTCATTTCTACAGGTAATGCAGGACTAGAATCGACCAAAATGCACAGATTAATCTAGCCCTAAGTTCAAATCGGTTCAAAACAAAACCAAGACAAAACCGAGACAAACCTTCTAAATAAACCACTAATATGTACCAAATCGTCAAATTATGTAGTACTAAGTGTTATTTTGATGGATTGCGAGTCCAATGAGACTAACCTGAATGTTTAACATCAAGTATAGACCAAGAATCGATTCTACATTCTGAACAGAGAAGCCTGCGAATGGACACACCGATGAACTTCAATCGCATGACTACAATGGGCAAATGACTCAATCACACGAATGAACCATGTGTATGAATTCGGTCACACGAATCATTCAACCGCATAGAATAACATACGACTCAGTTAAGTCACAGGTTCATTCGCATGACTGAGCTCATTCGCATGACTAAGACTCAGTCGGACTGTCCATTTGCATGACAGAACAGAATGATTCAAGTCCATTAAATTCAAGTGTCATTCTCTTACACAAAATCTAACGTTTATTTATCTTGTATAACAGAAACATGACGAGTCAATGGACTATGAGCACAAAGCATAACCACTTTGCTCATCTGGACGTCACCTCCCAGAATGCCTCTGATTTTGCTGGGTTTATCGCCTTCCTACGGAGATCGAGGATCTTCAAGGCTATATCTACCCTATGCACACCATATAGATTGATTCAGTAGGCGTTCTAGGAAAGTGCGATAGTCGATAGGTCTGCTGACCGCATCGTATTAGGAGTACCATATTTGGACAGAGATGGAGATTAGTGAGGAAGACCTGCGGAGGGTGTTAGAGTTGGGAGATGATAGTGACTGTCCCACCAGACTGCATCCACTGATAGTCCGAGGTTGTTTTCTTTGGGCTAAGTACGCGGGGACATAAACGCAGGTGTGCTCAACAAGAGCAACCTGTGCCCCCAACTCAAGTATTTAGCCCATGTGCTGCTAAAGTGCATAGCCTTGAGCAAAAGAGGCTTTGATGAGCTGTCTGATTAGATCCATAATGCCCATGTGGCTCTGGTACTGAATCATCCATTCAGCTTCTCACAGATGATCTTCAACTACTGGGTCGAGAACCTAGAAGCCAAGGAAAGGAGGTTTTCTACATGTACCCGTGTTTCCTTCAGCTGATTATCGACCAAAAGCTTCCCTCGCTGCCCAAAGAAAGTGATGATGTAGTTACACTGGAGGTCATGGATGACACCATACTTGGGAGGATGAGGTCCAACGGGGCTAGCAAGTGAAGCCCCGGTGAGGAGGTTTTTGGGCATCTGGACTGGGATGACTATGTGGCGCTAGCAAGGAGGAAGTGGCGCTATGACGATAGTGATTCTGATGTTGAGCAGATTGCTCTACCCGCCGATGATTCTGACGGTGATGACCACGATGCTGGCCAAGGAGGTGATGGTCAGGGTGGATCTGAGTCTGCTCCCATTCACCTTGATTTGTAGATAGAGGAGGAGGAGGATTCTGACGAAGAGCCTCTGGTGCGAATGGTGGGGAGCCGGGTCGTAGCCATGAAGAGAGGTCTCAGGGCGGTTGGTGGATGCGAAGGGGAGTCTAGTGGTGCCACTACTGCAGATATAGATCCATCTTATACCCCGGACCCGTCCAGCAGCCAAGGGGAAGCCACAGTTTGTAAAGGCTCTAGGAAGAAGAGAATGGCTCACCCTTATGGCAAAAACTGTAAGAGGCCAAGTTTACAGTGATCACATTCACTCCTACTGCCACAGCCACCACCACATCCCCCCCACAGCTACCACCACCACTACCATACCCCCTACCACACTCCACTCTCCCATCCACCACTATACAGCCAACCCTTCACCCCATCCATCATATGCCACCACCCATATTCACCACAGCCACCACTACCACCACTAGCACCGAGCACGACCATCATCCCACACCACAATCACCACAGGACCCATTCTACCCTCCATCGGGGGTAGAAGGAACAGCTGGCTGCTCTAAGCGCATGGTGCTGAAGTGTTAGCAACTGATGAAGAAAAAGCTACTTAGCTAAGGTAGCTTGTGGAGCTAAATGCAACCTAAGCACAACAGATTGCCTAGCAAGCACAATAGATCTCCCAACTCCAGGAGCGAAATGACCAATTAGTGAAGAGAATAGAGGAGTTGGAGGCCCTAACAGGACAATCATGCTCAAACTAAAGGGATTGAAAGATGAGCCACTAAAGAGTAGAGAGGGTGATGATGATGATGATGAAGATGATGATGATAGTGATGATGAGGAGACTAGTGAAGATGAAGGGCCAAGGGCAAAGAAAGATGATGATAATGATGAAGAAGGAGATGCAGTGCATCTGCCTCAGCTCAAGGGTCAAGAGAGAAGGACAAGAGAAAAAGAAGACCAAGGAGCATCATCTTCTGTCCCACTGCTACAAGCCTGCCATTCAAGACAAAAGTAATGCTTAGATTTTTATGTATTTGAAAACCTTTGTACTTGAATCTTTTATTAAAATTATGTAATTAATGTTTATGTTGTTTTATCAAATGTTTGAATGTCTTGATTAATTACTAACAATTGTTGTGTTTTTAAATGTATAAATCAGCAGATCAAACATCTCAACAAGATGAATATGATGTTGTTCCCTTACAGCAAATCAAGTCTCAACTCATAATGATTCTTGATTTGCAAGGGACAGTCAGAAGTCGGTGAGCTATACTCCCGAAGAAGGAGAAATCATACATGACCTGACTAACGAGCAACTTGCTAAGATGTTCAGGCTAAACCAAGATGAGATTGTCAAAGACGCGCCTACTTTTGATGTGACAAGTGATGATGAGCTCAACGATGTAGATGAAATAGAGATTGAGGGCAATTTGGTCCCCAGCTTGGGTGATACTCTCGGCAGTGATACATTTGACAACCTGGATGAGATGGAGAAAGAGACTGAGAAGAATGAGAGTCAAGCCCAAGCCTCAGACGCTGATGGTGACATCAGAAGGCTGAATGGGTGGCTTGTTTTGCTGACATCCGAGCCCTACGCACAGCACAAAAGCCAAATGCCTACACCAAGCTATACAAAGTCAAGAAACACCTAAAGGTGTCGTCCAAGATCATTGCATTGGCGTATTTTGATGATCTGAGTGGTATGCAGTTAAGAGAGAGAATGGAATTGAGTACTTCAGATTCCCATACGATCTGGAAGACTCTCCCTAGTTTGAGCTCAACCAGCTAGCACGTCAAAAGTTGTTATATGTGATCCGGTAAAAATGCCAGGCTCGTTTGAGGCTGCACTAAGGAAAGAATACCACACCGTGGGGTAACTTCAGACCCAACACCCAAAGAGGTACATCAGGAGCTCTGAAGTGGATCCCATTCTTGAAAGCCTAAGGTAGTGCTGAAGTGGAGTCCTTCGCGTACGATGTCCAAAATCCCTCTAAGGGAAATGCCACAGGACTAAGGCGTGACTTGTAGTTCAAAGGGTCATATCAGGAATAAGGCGCGACTTATAGTTCAAGGGTTTTGGTAAGTCGAAGGCATAGATTACAATGAAGTGTTTGCACCGGTGGCACGGATGGAAGCTATTCATATCTTTCTAGCCTATGCATTTTACATGAAGATTAAAGTTTATCAACTAGATGTAAAAACTGCATTCCTTCATGGTGAAATCGTGTGAAACAGTCTATGTCAGTCAAACCAAAGGATTTTAGGATCCCCTTGTGATCGGGATAGAGTTTACAAACTGGACAAGGCTCTTTACGGGCTCCATTAATCCCCTAGAGCCTGGTATGAGAAACTCTCAACTCATCTTGTGAAAAGCTTTCGCAAAGGTTATTAGATACATTGTTCATCAATGATGAGGATGAAGATGAATAGAGGAGATGTTGGTGATGACAAGGAACGGGAGGAAGTGGAAAGGGAAAGGGAGGAGATGATGATGACGACGATGATCGAGAAGGTGATGTGTCTGCATCAGCCTCAAATCCATCAGCGAAGGAGAGGCGCACGAAGAGAAATCAAGATCAAGGAGCCTCGTCCTCAGCTCCTCAAGTTGAAGAGACACCTGACCAAGGCAAAAGTAATGATTAGATGTTTTTGTATTTGAAACTTTTGTACTTGAATTATGCATTACATTAATATAATTAATGATTATTGATGTTTAAATGTCTTGATTAATGATTTATGTGTGATGTGTTAATGTTTAATCAAACAAATGAAGCTCAACAGATAGAAAATATGATGTCGCTCCCCTTCAGCAAGTGAAGACTCAACTTAACATGATTCTTGACTTGCAAGGGATTGTTAGAAGATCTGTGAGCTACACACCTGAGGAAGGAGAGATTATCTATGATCTAAGAGACGAGCAGCTCACTAAAATGTTCAGACTGAAGCCTGACGAGCTTATCAAAGATGCTCCAGAACTTGATGTTATGAGTGATGGATGCGCTAAAAGATGTGGATGAGATTGAGATAGAGGATGTCACAGTAGAGCACTATCCACAGTACACTGATCCGGAAGGACATGCTATCCCTAAGTTGGGTTAAACATTTGATAGTGGTACTTTTGATAAGTTAGAGGAGATGGAGAAAGAGAAAGAGAAAGATGAAAGTATAGCCCAACTTCGGATGCTAATGTTGATATTAAGGAAGTTGAATGGGCAGCTTGTTTTGCTGAGATGAAAGCCCAACATGCAACCCCAAAGCAGAATAGCTACACCAACCTTTATAGTGTCAAAAGACA
The DNA here is from genome assembly GCA_025506515.1 of Flaveria trinervia. Classification (NCBI taxonomy): domain Eukaryota; kingdom Viridiplantae; phylum Streptophyta; class Magnoliopsida; order Asterales; family Asteraceae; genus Flaveria; species Flaveria trinervia. The sequence goes on from CM046443.1 coordinate 24,735,977, forward strand.
TCAGAAAGTGTCAGGCAAGATTATAGCGTGGGCATATTTTGAACACTTGGAAGTATATGCTGTGAAGGGGAGAAAGGGATTGAGTACTTTTGATATCCTAATGATCTGAAGACTCTTCCTGGTTTTGAGCTCAACCAACTGGCATGCATAGATCTGTTATATGCTAACCCAAGAAAGATGTCAGGATGGTTTGAAGCTGCATTGAAGAAAGAATATCACATCAGGTGGGTAAACTTCAGACCTCAACAACCTAAAAGGTTCATTCATAAGTCTAAAGTTGATCCTATATCTAGAAAGCCTAAAGTAGTGCTGAAGTGGAGTCCTCCGCGTACAATGTCCAAGATTCCCTTACAGGAACTGCCTTAGGACTTCATTCCACACTTTAAATGGTGGTATTATAACTTGAGGACAGGGGAAGCGTTCATAGTTTTGAATAGAGATGGGAAAATAGAGACTATCAGGGTATTTGACCCAATGTGGCTCACTAACTTGTCTGCTGAAGATGTCTATACTTTATACAAATGGCCACTATTCTATAACACGCAAGACATTGTACAAGCTTTTTAATTTCAACACGTTATACGGCTCTGCTTTGCATTCAAGATACATGCAGGAGTCTCAAGATAAGAGAAGTACAAGAAGTTCCAAGAGCATGTGAAAAATGTTAGATAATAGAGTAAACTAGGTCCAAGGGGGAGTTTGTAGATACATCTGTTCCTAGTTTATGTGCTTAAATGTAAAAGTCTTTCATGTTTTACATATGTGTAATTTGAAGAAGTAATGAAATATGTATATGATTTGATGTTTATTTATCTTTAATTCATATGTATGAACTTCTTATATAGGTTTGAGGTTGTTGTACATAATTCTAAGTCAATAATGATTGAGTATTGTGTTTAACCTAGTCGGGTGAGCATTCATGCTAATGGCCTATAGTTATGGACCATACGCATGAATATATTATTTTTATGGACCAGTCGCACGACTGACCCAGGAGACTAGATCAGTCGTATGATTGAGACATAAGATTGACTCAGTCGCACGACTGAACCTTCAGTCGTGCGTATGACTCAATCGAATGATTTAGTCGCATGACTGAACCATGCTAATGGTTCAGTTGAATGAATGAAAACCACTAATCTATAAATACCACCTAATTCGTGAAAAAAAGAACACTTGGAGAGATACTTCAAATACACATAAACCCTAGTCGTCCAGAGCGTCGCAAACCTGATATCGAAGTTCATACTTTGTTCCTGATTGATTCCTACTTGTTATTAACGTTTAGTTCAATCTTATATTGATCGGGTCATCATTCTCACTGATTTGATCGCCAATCAAATAGGATTTCGCACTATTTGATCTGGTTCAAACGCGGATCAGTTATTACTCTGTATGTACACGGTCCCTAACACAAGCTTTAAAGCCTATTTGAGAGGAAGACTCACATCAGCACATCTGATCCAGGAAGGCTTAGAAGAAATGGATCCAGATGATGTAGAAAAAATTGATTTGCAATGGCAAATGGCCATGATTACTATGAGAGCAAAGAAGTTTTTTAGATAAGGAAGAAAGCTTAGCCTTAATGAAAACACAAAGCTTGGATATGACAAATCCAACGTGAAGCGCTTCAACTGTGGCATGACTAGCCACCTCTCCAAAGAATGCAATGCCCCCAAAAGAAACAACATTCAAAGGAATTCTCAAAGCCAGTCATCCTCACAGTCATACTCAAGCTTTCACTCTAATAATCATCAGCAGCAGTATCATCATCCATAACAACATCAATCATATCAAAATCAACCTCAACTGACAAACCAAGCTCATGGAAGCAGTCAGTCATCTACAAATGCTCTTGTGATAAAGCAAGATGGAGTATGTGACTGGAGCCTGTATGAAGAGGAAGTCAAGCCTCAATTTCAAAATCTGCACGTATGGCTCACATAAACAATGGTCCATCTCCCATGCCTTACAAGGTAAAATCTAACCTATGTAGTGAAAAATGTATTACTGAATTGCAAGGCTATAGAGAGCATAACCATAAACTTGCAGACAAAATAAAAAAGGAAAAGGTTAAATCAGAGATGCTCACGAGAGAGTTAAAACGGTTTGAAATCAAAATAAAATATCTCATCTCTGACATTGAAAAATTATATGGCGAAAAGTACACTCTTGCAGCTGAGAATGAGCAACTGACCGAAAAGTTGGCTCATTCTAAAGCTGAACATACACTTACTAAAGTGAAACTCGAAAAGTTTCAACTGTCTTCAATTCTCAAAAGGAACCCAAGAACATGTCTGGGATCGGGTATAACACTTGTCCTCCACCATACAATGACAACTATACTGTCATGCCTGACTCTGTTACACTCAATGAGAAAATTGAACCTATACTATTGAACCAAAAACAATAGTAAAAGATCAAAAATCCTCAAAACCAACCAAATGTTTACATTGAAACAAATGAGGATAAAATCAGATTAGGACACCAAATTAAAATCAAAGAGTGTTCAGACAAGGCAGTGAGTGTCATCAAACCCACAAGCCCCATCAAGGCAATTGTTCCATTTGTGAAATTCATAAATTTTATTTTAAAAGGTAAAAATATATTTGTGAAGACAATGAACCACTACTAAAAGCAGTTCTGATAATGAGATTATATCTCTAAACAAATCAAGCAAATCAGATAAGGTTTCACTGCAAAAGAAACAAAAAAGATCACTGATTTCAACATGTAAATCTCTATCAGACCCTCAATCTTCCAAATTAAGACAGGGAGTTGGTTTTGACATATGCAATAAGGAGCATGTTGATCAATTTGAGAAAGAGCTAAAGAAGGGTTGATGAAACAAAAACAGCCCAGAAAATCTAACAAAAAAGCTAATTTTGATTCATCCCCTAAGCAAAAGAAAGTGGCTTAGCAGCAAATGAGAAAATCAGCTGAGTCCCACAAATCAAAATCTGATTGAAGCAACAAACAAATGTATAGTGACATTTGTGATATGTTCAATCACATAACAGAAGAGTGCTTTTACAATCAATATTGCTCTATATATGACATGAACAACCACTCCACCAAAAACTGTTATTTTAACAAATATTGTTTACTTTATGATATGAACAATCATAATAATCTGATTGTACTTAAATCAGAAGGGAGTGAGAATTGCTCAGAACAAACCCATCTCAACAACATCATCTGGCAAAACATAAGTCAGGACTCATTTGCCACCATCAATCTAGGACATCTAGATCACTCAATGACAGGAGTAAAACAAAAGAAATATAGAAGAGTCAAAGAAAACCATCACATTATCAACCAAAAGTTTGACTTTGCAAAACCTAAAATGATTTTTGAAAATCAGAAATGGTTTCAATTTCTTCAAAAAAATAGAGATCAAAGATTTCACTACTTATTTGATTCTTTAGTTGTTGTTGATGAGATGACTCAAGCAAAATATCACAAGCAATCTCCAAGGTCATCTCTAAATAGATCACAATTTAGAGGAAAGTATCAAGAGGTCACCATAGTGGATAGGAACGGGAAACCCAAGACCATCATGGCTTGGGTTCCATATTCTTATTAGTTCTTTTGTGCTTGCAGGGTCATCCATATAGGTCCAATAGCCTATGGTACGTGGACAGTGGATGTTCTCGACACATGACTGGAGATCGTTCCCTCTTTCATCACTTCAAGCAAATACAAGGAACTATTATGGCATTTGGAGGAGATTCACAAGGTGGAAGAATTACAAGTGAAGGATCTATGACAAATGGGATGCCGAGCTTTGATAGTGTGAACTATTGTGAACAACTGAACTTCAATATACTAAGCATGTCTTAGATCTACGACAAGAAATATTCAACTCACTTTACTGACACTCATTGCTATATTCTGAAACCAGGATTTCAGATCTCTAAAGAATGTGTTGTCCTAAAGACTCCGAGGAAGAATAACACCTATGTCCTAAACCTGAATTCTACCACACCTATAGAAGAAACATGCCTTTTGTCAAAAGCATCATTTAATGAGTCCCAGCCTTGGCACAACATTTGAGTCACGCAAACTTTAAAAACATGAATAGATTAGTCAAAGGAAACCATGTCATTAGTCTTCCACAAAAAGAATTTCACTTTGTTGATCACTGTTCAGCGTGCCTCAAAGGAGAACAACATAAATCTTCTCCTAAATCCAAGCTGGTGAACATAAACATTACTCCATTGAAGTTACTTCACTTGGTTTTGTTGGACCAACTCATGTAATGAGCATTGGAAAGAAACAATATTGTTTGGTGATCATTGATGACTTTTCACGATTTACATGGGCTTTCTTCTTGCTTCATAAAAATGAGGCATCCCAAATAATACAAAATTTTATCACAAAAATTGAAAATCAACTTGATCATAAGGTCAAAACAATCAAAAGTGATAATGGAACTGAGTTTAAAAATGAAGACATCAGTTCATTTTGCGTAACCAAAGGCATTGCTCATAAATTTAGTGCAGCTAAAACTCCTCAACAAAATGGGGTAGCTAAAAGGAGAAATAGAACACTAATCGAAGCAACAAGAACAATGTTAGCCGATGCTAAACTGCCTATTACCTTTTGGGCAGAGGCAGTTAACACATCATGCTTTTTGCAAAATCGAACTCTGATTGTAAAAGAAAGTAACATGACTCCATATGAACTGCTCTTTCACACAAAACCATTTATTGGATTCTTTAAATCTCTTGGTAGTCCTTTCTCAATGTTAAACACTCGAGACTATTTGGGAAAGTTTTCATCTAAGTCTGATGTAGGAATCTTTGTAGGTTATTCTTTGGTTTCAAAGGCTTACAGAGTGTTTAATCCTAGATTAAATATTATTGATGAATCAACTAATGTTCAATTCAAGGAACATTGTTTTCCCAAATCTACAAATGGTCCCGACTGGTTGTTTGATATTGACTTATTTACAAAATCAATTTATCAATTTCACTTGTCTGATGCCGAAAATCTACATTCATGTGAAACCTCTAAAGGTGTAGGAAGAAGAGATGAATTTTCATTGATTCCTCCTACATCTAGTGAATACATGAATGAAGATGTTCCTCTCCAAGTTGATCCCATCAGACAACCATTACAAAACCAAAGTGTTTCAACTGAAGGAGGTTGAAGCCTATTACCATCATATTTAGAAGATCTGTCAATAGAGATCAGAATTCAAAAACAAGCTACTCTTCCAACTGAAACAGAAGAATATCAAATGATGAAAGCAATTAAAGTGCTGATGAAGTTGAAGCAGTCAATGAAACGGAGTCTGATTATCTTCATAATTCCCCACCAGTTCAGGATGAAGGTGCCTCTGACCATAATGAACTGAATGTCTCAATCTTGATGTAACCATTGTTGCTGACTCAATTCCAACCACCAGAATACACAAGAATCATCCAGTTGAAACCATTATCGATGAACTTAATAAAAAGGTGACAGGAAGCAAGTCTAGTATTGCAAACATCTATTTTTCTCATGCTTTCTGTGTCAAACAGTACACAAGAACATCAAAGAGGCACTTCAAGACAATAGCTGGATTGAAGCAATGTAGGAAGAATTGCTCCAATTCAAGAAGCAAGAAGTATGGCAACCGGTAGATCTTCCGAAGGACAATACCCTATCGGTACCAAATAGCTGTACATAAACAAGACTCATGATAGAGGGATCATCATTAGAAATAAAGCAAGACTAGTGGCACAAGGATACGCTCAAGAAGAATGAATCGATTATGACGAAGTGTTTGCACCTGTTGCCAGACTAGAAGCAATAAGAACCTTTCTTGCATATTCTGCGTCCATGAAGTTTACTGTTTACCAAATGGATGTGAAGTGTGCTTTCTTATATGGAAAGATTGCTAAAGAATTCTACGTGAGTCAACCACCGGGATTTGAAGATCCAGATTTCCCTCATAGAGTTTACAACCTTGACAAAGCTTTGTATGGTCTTCACTAAGCTCCAAGGAAGTGGTATGAGACTCTATCATCTTTTCTTCTTGAAAATGGATATGAAAGAGGAAAGATTGATCAGACTCTCTTTAGAAAGAGAAGAGGAAAAGACATGTTGTTAGTCCAGATTTATGTGTATGATGTAACACTCGGTTATTTTATAGTCAAAGGAAGAAAATAATAAAGTGAAGGAAAAGAAATAAAACCCAAGTCTAGGGGTAAAAGTGTCCAAAAGGACAAAATGTTTGAAAAATGGGTGTAAAAGGTGGTATGGCCGCCCATATGTCACATACATCACTGATTTTCGGGTTTTAGAGAGAGAAAGGGCAACAAGTTCTCGGCTTTGAAGGAAGAACAAGAAAGAATTCCAATTCAAGGTAAGAATTCATGCTTTTATGGTGTTCTTAGCTGGTCTTATCCTCGGGTTTATGCTTATGTGTTTTTGTATGTGTTTGGGTATGTTTTTAGTGGGTTTCTAAGTAGTTGAATTTAATTACAAACGAGTTTGGAGGAAGCATACTGAGAAGCTGCAAAGGTGAGTTCTAGGACCCCACTTTTACTGGTTTTTAACTGATTTTGGGGCTGGAAATGCAGAATGTATGTTTATATTTAACTGGGTTTCGGACCCGTGTGCTTGAATGTGTGTATGATGATGTTATGATGGGATGTGTGATTATGTTCATGCTTGATGATGTATGATTGTGTTTCTAAGGCTTAGAGGGTAAGAATTGAGCTTAGAACATGATGAATGAATGCATGCATTAATGAATGAATGTAAGAAAGGATTGCAAGCAAATGTATGGATGTTCACACCCAATGAAGGGTGTTAGCTCAACTGTGTGCGTGTTAGCTACCCCGGAAGGATGCACACTGGGGTCTAATCTTTGTGATTGACCATACGAATTGGATCCTTGCCGCTTGCCCTAGGTACTGGAGTCAGCTTCGTGCATAACGTTCAAGGTCTATGAAAGACCTCAGGCCCAGTTACCCGCTTCGTGCATAATGTTCGCGGTAATGTACATGTCACTAGAAGTAATGATGAATGAATGAAAGTATGAACGAAAGAATGACGAAGATAATAATGATATTATCTTTATGTACGTATGATGAATGATCATGAACGAATGTAAAGTATAATATGATTTTTAAGAGAAAGGATGATTTTATGAAGAAAAGTATGTTTTGCTATAAAACTAGAACTCACTCAATAACGCTAACTTTTATGCATTTTCCAGTTGGCAGGTGAGCATTGCTAAGGATGGCACAAGGCGGCTGCTCAGCTCTTTTGGATGTCATCCATTTATTTAAAGCGTTTGTGATGTAATACAACAATGTAATTTTGTAACTCACAAACGATGCATTATTTTGCAAAAGTTTTTTATGAAATGAAATGCCATTTGTGTTATGTTTTCGCTGTAATGTTTTGATGATTAAATGCAAAGTATATGTTTTATGTGCTATGAGTTACCAGCTGTAAGCATCCCGGGAATGGGGCCTTACAAGTTGGTATCATAGCAAAAGTTTAAGTGAACTGGATAAATATTTTGAAAAACCTAATCTTAAACTGAGAATGGGACAAAAAGGAAAATGGATGCAAGTCCTAGTAGCTACATGCCTATAGGTAAAGGTTTTATGTAAATGTTTATAGTAAGTTAACGTTAACCGACATTATGTGTGCATGTTATATGGCTTGTGTACTATTGTGTAGATTTAGATACTAATGTAGTCAGGATAAGAGATGCTTGGGGTATGAAGAGTAAAGTAAGTGGCTAATCACAACTGGCCACTGTAATTAGGGACTTACTATACTTGACATAAACTGAGTTATTACCTTGAATGACCGCGTTAGTGTTTGAATCTTATAGTGTGTTTGAACATGGTTAGCGGTAGATCTTCGAAAGCTTCATGAGGTGGAGGCGGTGGTGGACGTGGTGCTGAACCACGGGTCACAAGAGGAAGGTCTAGGGCTGAAAGAGTAGCCCATGAGGAACCCGAGACCCCTCATTAGGAGGGCGGTGATGAAAATGCTAATCAGAGAGCCTTGATGAGAGAGGCAGTCAGGGAGGAAGTGCATGTGGTCATGCAGACGATCCTACCATCTGTGGTGACCAAAGTTATAAAGGTTGTTAGAGATGAGGAGAGACAAGAAAGGGGTAGACCTTTGGGCGAAAGGAGATGACCCAAGACTGGAACGGTTTTCTTCGATGACGAAGAGGAAGAGCCTGCGCCGGAGGTGGCACGAGGCTGTAATTATGGGGCGTTTCAACGATGCAAGCCCCGAACTTTTGATGGAAACGACACTGTTGCTACAGCTTACTTATGGGTGAGAGAGATGGAAGCAGTATTGAATATCAGCGAGTGTCGGGAGGATCAGAAAGTAAAGTTTGTTGCCCATTCTTTTATGGACTCACCCTTGTGTTGGTGGCACAATATCGTCCAGGTTGAGGGAAGCAGGGCTATCGGAAGGATGAGATGGCCGGAGTTGAAGAGACTGGTGATTGAGGAGTTCTTTCCTCATCATGAGATGGACAAGGTTGAAAGAGGGTTCTTGCAGCTAGAGGCGGGAACAATGACACATTAGCAATATACCGCTAAATTCAACGAGATGGCACATCTGGTGCCGGAAGATCAAGAGGTACATTCAGGGCTTGCCGGTGGACATCCATAGGCACATCATCGCTGCCCGACCGAGCACGTTTAGGTCGGCGGTTGATTTGGCGAGGGGAGATTGTATGATGAATGATTTGTGATGGTGACTGAAAGTAGCAAGAAAGGATAGGGTGATCAAGAATGGAATAGGAAGCGATTGGAACGTGGCGGAGCTGCTCCAGGTGGCAAAGGTGGACGAGTGAATGATAAGCGTGTGGTCATAACTGGTGCGGGGTCGAAAAGGTATGACAAGTGTGGACACAGGCACCCCAGGGAATGTAGATTGGGGGGCAATCTCTGTTTCCGTTGTGGGAGGACCGGACATGTGGCGAAGAATTGCGGTATGGGAAGGTGTTATTCCTATGGTGAGGAAGGTCACATGAGCAGGGATTGCAAGAAGCCGAGGGCGGAAGGTTCGGGAGTGAAGAAGATCGGAGGAAGCTCTGGTACGAGGAAGGAGAACAGAGGGTGAAGGCTAGAGCCTTCGCTATGACCGGGAGGAGGCTAGGTCAGACTCCAAGGTAACGTCAGGTACGTTCTTGCAAGTTTAGATTTATGCATCTATGCTTTAATTGTGAAGCTAGTAGTAGTTTTGTTGCCGCTATTTTCTGTGATGTTGCACGTTAGGGGTAGGAAGATCGATGAGCCCTTTGATGTAAGAATTGTTATTAGTAAGTCTACCAGGTTACCTAATTCCCTAGAGGATTGCGCGATAGAATTGACAGAGAGCGCTTGTTCCTGCTAGGTTGTTCAAGACAGACATAGGTAGGTAGACATGCATCTCCAGGTGATTGATCAGTAGTCTATGACTCAAACCCAAGTGTAGCAAGAAGATGGATTGCTCAACCAAGAGTTTGGCGACGACCTACGACAACGAAGTATGAGGAAGGCTTCGACCAGGAAAGCGGATTGCTTGATTGAAATCAAGTAAAGCTAACACTAAAGTATAGAGGGTCATTCCTAGTTGTTGCTCAGGTAGGAGAAGTGACATCTATTAGAGCTACCCAATGAGTTAAGTGGAATTCATCTGATGTTCCATGCATCTTGTCTAAGAAAGAGCTCAACCGATGAGGATATGATCATGCTACTAGAGAATACTAAGATGGACAGAGCATTCAATCACGAGGAGCAACTGGTGACCATTACTAATAAGAAGAAGAGAATAGGCTAAGGAGGATGATGGTTTCATGTGCGGGTGCAGGTGCAGTGAGCCTAAAGGGATCTAAGTTCAAATGCAAGCTCAAAGAAGAAGTGATACAGTGTTACCCGTAACTGTTCGAGAAGCGACAGGTTTCAGGGACGAAACCTCTTTAAGGGGGGTAGACTTGTAACACCCTGAATTTCTATTCAAACGAAAGGAAAAGAAAAGTAAGTGGAAGCAATAGAAATTGTGCACAAGTGGAGGGGGAAAAAGTGTATAAAGTACAAACCTTTTTACTTTAAGGATTTAAGGGGAATGATTGCCCATTCTTTTTTCTTCATTCTTCTTCACAGCTGAAAAGAAGAAGAGAGAGAGAGACTCTCGGTTCTAGAGAGAGAAAGATGAAGAAGAAGCTATAAAAGGTAAGTCTTCTCTTCTATGAGCTCGGTTTCAGCTGAGTATTGAGTTCTTGACCGAAGTTCTGGTTGTTTGTGTTTGTTTTCGGGATTCAAAGAGATGAATCGAAGTGGGTCTTGAACTGGAAGAGTGTTGCTCAAAGGCTGCTCAAGGTGAGTTTCTAGAACCCCTCTTTTACTGATTTTCAAGTGATTTGGGGCTATTATGCATACTAAGTAAACATTTTGAAAGAAACCATGGGTTTACAGCTTTATGTTCGAATGATGTATGTATGTATGTATGTTATAGTGATGATTATGGGTTAGTGATGACAAATAGCATGCTTAGATGACCTTAGTATGTTAGATCTGTGTTTGGGTATGATTGGAATTGCGATTGGGTGAAATTGATAGCATTTCAGAATGTTTTGATGAGCATGAACAGTGGTCCATGTGTCCAGAGGTGGCTCATGCACCCAAACAGTGGCCCATGCGCCCAGCATGAGTGGCCAGACACCTAAGTGTTGGCCATGCGCCCAAGAGCGGGTCATGCGCCTAAACAGTGGCCCATGCGCCCAACCTGTTGGCCATGCGGCCAAGTGTTGGCCATGTGCCTAAATAGTGCCCATGCGCCCAAGTGATAGAAAAGGCTAAGTGTTGGCCATGCGCCTAAATAGTGCCCATGCGCCCAAGTGATTGAAACGGCTAAGTGTTGTCCATGCACCTAAATAGTACCCATGCACCCAAGTGATTGAAACGGCTAAGTGTTGGTGATGCGCCTGAACAGGGCAGAAGCGCGCAAATAGGGCCATGCGCCCAGACTGTTTTACACTTAGAATTTTTATGCCCATACGCTTGGAAGGTCCCCTCCGCCCAATTTGGACTTGAGGTTTTCTAAGTGATTTTGAAGGAGGTGATATGGGGAGATAGGCCTGTTTATGATGTGATCGCTTATGTTTGATGTGTGTTATGCATGTATGATGTTGCCCATATGGTGATGGTGTGTTTGTGTATGTTCCTTATATGTATGTATGTCTTCCCTGGCTTTGCGTTGAACGTTAATAAGTGTAATGAAAGTATTATGTAATGTAAAGTGGAAGATAATGAAAAGCGGAACATAATGATAGAATGCATGCATTAATAAAGAGAAAGTATAGAAAGGCTTGCAAACAATATGTACAGAGGTGCACGGCACTAAATGCCTTAAGCTCTACCGCGTGAGGTTCAGCTAATCCTAAAGTGGGCACGCAAGGGTTCCTGTCTATGTGACTGACCTTCGGTGTTGTTACCCACTTTGGTGGGGGCGTTGTTACCCACTTCGGTGGGGGCGTTGTTACCCACTTCGGTGGGGGTGTTGCTACCCACTTCGGTGGGGGTGTTGTTACCCACTTCGGTGGGAGTGTTGTTACCCAGTTCGGTGGTGGTGTTGTTACCCACTTCAGTGGGGGTGTTGTTACCCACTTCGGTGGTGGTGTTGTTACCGAGTTACGTATAACTTCGGGGGTGTGGCATAAGGCCAAGCATGTGTATGAGGTGAGCGACTCTGTGTCGCAACAGACTCGGAAGAGGTCCTTGTCGCATATCCCTGTACTGTGTCAGTCTTTGGACATGAGTCGGGGGTTTGGTTACAGGCCCCTGCACAGTATCAGTCTTCGGACATGAGTTGGGGATATTGCATGAGACGAGAGAATGAGGTGAGCGACTTTGTGTTGCAACAGACTCGGATATAGTTCAATCCCTGTGATTGACTCGTATGGGATCTTTGTCGCCTATCCTGGTGTTGTGTCAGTCTTCGGACATGTGTCGGGGGTTTGTGAGCAGGCCCCGGCACAGCATCAGCTTTCGAGCATGAGCCGAGGATATTGCAAGAGGCAAGATTCGAGTAATAAATAGAAATGAACAAAGATAAGGTATGAAAGAACGAACGTATGAAATGAATGTTAATGAATTATCGTAATAATGTACAGAATAGGATCCTTGTCATTCGACCTCAGTAATCGTGGTTGAGTGCCACGAAGAGGGTAAAGTCTGAACGGATCTAGAAAGAGAAGTGAAAGATAATGTAATACGTGATTGAACAAAGTTAATGAACATAATAACGAAGATAATAATGATATTATCTGTACGTACGTTTGATGCATGACCACGAATGGTTGTAAAGTATAGTATGTTATGAAATAAAGTAATGAACAGTTTTAGCAAAGAAAAGTATGTTTTATTATAAAACTAGAACTCACTCAGTATCGTTGACTTTTGTATGCATGATAGTTGGCAGGTATTCTTTTGATGCTGAGGAGTTGCAGGCATGGATGCATAAGCTACTGGGAGCATTTTGAGGCAGGCATCCGTATTTTGACATATCTTGCATTTTGAGATGAAAACAAATGTTGTAAATGACATGTTTTAGTTATTAATGAAAGTTTTAAATTCCGCTGCAACATAAATGTACATTTTATAATATTTTAGAGGCAATGAATGACCAACCGTGAGGTGCCCGGGAACGGGGCCTTACAAGCCGGAAAGAGAGGCCCGAGCCGATTCGGGTGAAAGCATATCAGCTGCTCATGACCTCTGACGTGATAAAGCAAGTCAAAGAGTTTCATGATGAGGCACTGAAAGAAGATCATCTTAACTCTAAAAGGAAGAGAGGTCTGGTTGGGGAATTCGGTGAAAACACACACTGGGTTAGAACCCGATTCGGTCGTGTGTGGATTCCTCATTTTGGGGATCTACAGGTGAAGATAATGGATCAAGCTCACAAGACTCGATACTCCATTCATCCTGGTGCCACAAAGATGTATCAAGACATGAAGAAGAATTATTGGTGGCCGGGTATGAAGCGCGATGTGGTGGGGTATGTGAGTAAGTGCCTTACTTGCTTGCAAGTGAAGGCCGAACATCAAAGCCGTATGGGAAAATCCAACCTTTGGATATACCGGAATGGAAGTGGGAGCACATCACCATGGATTTCATTAGGAAGCTGCCACGTACTCTGAAGGGGTATGATGCCATATGGGTGATTGTTAACCGTTTGGCAAAGAGTGCTCACTTCCTACCGATTCGCGAGACATATTCATTTGAGCGGTTGGCTGGCCTATACATCAAGGAGATTGTAACTTGTCATGGTGTGCCGGTGTCCATTGTGTCTGGTCGTGACACCCAGTTTACCTCTAAATTCTGGAAGAAATTCCATGATGCCATGGGGACGAGTGTCACACCCTCAAAATCCACTTGCGGGGTTTTACCGCGAGGCGCGTGAACAAACAAGGATCACAATCAATAGTTACTCAGAACGACTCTATATGCCATAATTTAAATAAAAATCAACCAAAGTACAAACTTTAAACTGTGCGGAAGTGTTTTGAAAACAACCCAAAGAAATAAAAGTATAACTTTGGCAAAACATGTGCCAACCCAAAAGAGTAAACAATAATCATTAAAATGCTAAAAATGTCTTGAAGACCGAGTCTTAGAATGCAAGTGAACCATGCAGTGCTTCTATGGCAAGAAGCTAATGAATGAGAATAGCATACTAAAATGTCAACACAATGGTTGGTGAGTTCAAGAGATATTCAAACATAAACAGTTTAATAATAGAGATATAAAAGTAGTGCATGGTAACAGATAGCTAGTCCGTTAACAATAAATATTATTCATAGTGATTTCGCAATTGAAGCTGACTGTGTTACGTTGTTGCCTCCTGTCACGACTTAACAGGTCATGACAATGTTCAATAGCACAACTTGCACCCGATTGACCTCGAGTCACACAGGTGGGGCTCGTCAGACCGAGTAGTACTACCAAAATTTCCCCGCTAATCAATATTAACAATTCGAAAGTGTGAGGACTTTTCCATGATATCAACACTATATAATTTTATACACAACTTGAATAAATAAAGTGTTTGTGATTTACTAGTATGTTATCTCCCCCAAAAGAGATTAAATAAAGAGTGGGGCATGAACTCACCTGATATGCGTATAGATACTTAGAGTATGACTTGACAAACAGAATAGACAGACAACCTTCAAAGGTTACCTAGATCATATAAGTACATGAGTACGTGTAAGCAAAGAATATGTGAAACCCTAAGTATACTACAACCAAGGACTCATGATTTCAAACAAAACAGACATGTTGGACCCAGTTGACCCGTTTGACCCGTTGGTGACTTTATGTGTTGTAAGCCATTCAAGTAATCATACACACATATCATACATAGTTAACATTTAAAATAGATCATATGTATGCTATATCATCCAGGTGTATCACTTAGACCATCATACAACCAAGTATCATACAAGTCATGCGAATCTAGAACATTAATATCTTCACTAGTTATAACACAACTAATATGTCACACAAAGATCAAACCACTCACCACATGCCATGTGAAGCCACTCACGACTTCACACCCTAAACCCTGCCAATCTTACTAAGTAGGGGCCTTAGATTCGCACGCGTGTATGATGATCATAATCATATTCATTAGCCATGTACATTTCATTCAACAACATCACAACAATCAATTTCCAGTCCTAAACATGATGACCTAACCACTCATCAACATCAACATCACACATGATCATCAAAGTCCAAACAACACCCATGATTATCAAAACATCCCATACAAGTAATTTAACATGTTTCATCACCTTAGAATTCATCCACGAACTTACTAACATGCTCCAAACATCCGAAAGATGTTCAAACTATCATCTTTCACATTTTGCATAAATAAAGTTTCCCTTTTGGGAAAGCACATACCAAAATCCATCAAACATCCTATGCATTCATGAATTCATTAATAATATACCACTTCAAGCTCATATCTTCATCTAAGCATGATCAACAACCTCTAAACATCATAACTCATCAATTCATATCCTAAAACGCTACTATCTTTAGTAATGTATGAACTATAACATGTGTTCTTGAATTCCCAATGATCACAACAACAATCTAACATCTAATTATCACCATGAACACATCCATAACATCAATTCATCAATAATTCAACATTACATGCAAAATAAAGTTACTATTATTTGTAAGCTATGAACATCAATATCAATTCATCATTTCTTGCAAAATCATGTAACCTAGCATTCATACAACCTATTAATCATCAAACATTCATCAAACAATCATCATTCATCCATTATCCTACCATTTTCGAATTAGGGTTTGCTTCCAATCAAAGTCCATGATCAATCCACTAGAAACATACAATTCATACATAATCAACGTTAAACAACATGTATTCAATCCAACTAACATACTAACATCATCAAACAACATCAAATTCGACCCCATGATGATACAAAATCGAATTAGGGTTCGGCCCTAACAAGAAAACCATAAAAACACCAAAACTAACCTTGATTCTTACCAAAGAACACGACTTTGATGATGTTAACTTGTTTTATGGCTTGAAACCGAATCACAATAGCAAGGATTTGCTTTTTCTTGGCGGATTTCGAGTGGAGAGGGGTTGAGGGATGTGTTTCGCGGCCGATGGGAGGGTGGGGATTAGGGTTAGTGTGTTTTGTTTAAGTTAATTTACATATTTACCCTTTTAACCCTGGTAATTTGTATTTTATAAAAACTAGGCTTTAAACTCTTTGTAAAGTGTTTTTAACTTAATAATATAAAGATATAAACTAATAAAAATCATTATATATCTTATCTTTATAAAAACACAAGACATACGAATAAATAGGCACGTTTCCGCGTTACGCGATTAATTTTCTAATTAACATTTTAAAAACATGCCAACACATAAACATGACACAACAATCACATTATTCATTAGATTCTCATTAATTTAACATTATTCATTATTATTAGGTCACCAACGTTAAACGACAACTAGTGTATGTTCACAACACGTGTATGCAAGACTTAACGGAACTAACGGAGTTTGGTAACGGAAATTTACTCGATGTCACATTATCCCCATGTTGAAAGAATTTTCGTCCCGAAAATTGCGTTACATGGTGAGAGTGTTCCATCACTAGTCTACTGTATTGGCACACAGAAATCAAAATCGAGTGAGTTTTGGATGAGTTGTCACACCATCCCCATGTTGAAAGAAATTTCGTCCCGAAATTTAAATCAATACCTTCGTCTACTGGCATCGTCCTTTCGAATAGTTGAGGGTACTTAAGCTTCATTTGAACTTCTCGTTCCCATGTGAATTCCGGTCCACGTCGCAAATTCCAACGGATTTTGACAGTAGGTATCTTGCTTTGCTTAAGTGTTTTCACCTCACGGTCCATCACCTCAACTGGTTCTTAAATAAAACGCAATTGTTCATCCACTTGAATTTCTTCTAGTGGTACGACCATCGTTTCATGAGTTATGCACTTCTTCGTGTTTGACACATGAAATACATCATGGATTCCACTTAGCGAATCAGGTAGGGCTAGTCGATAGGCTACTGGACCTATTCTTCCACCACTATTTCAAATGGTTCGACATACCTCGGATTTAGTTTCCCTCGTTTACCAAACCGAACTACACCTTTCCATGGTGAGACTTTCAACAAAACCTTGTCACCAACCTGAAATTCTAAAGGTTTCCGTCTCTTGTCAGCATAACTCTTTTGTCTGTCTCGCGTTGTAGCCATACGGTTCCGTATCTGTACAATCTTCTCAGTTGTCTCATGAATTAACTCGGGACCTGTTATCTGACTATCACCAATTTCTGCCCAGCAAAGTGGTGATCGACATTTTCTCCCATACAGCGCCTCGAAAGGTGCTGCTGTATCTAGTATGATAACTGTTGTTATAAGAAAACTCCACCAATGGCAGGTGAATTTCCCAGTTATTCTTGAAGTCAATCACACAAGCACGTAGCATATCCTCTAACGTCTGTATAGTACGCTCACTCTGGCCATCCGTCTATGGGTGATATGCAGTACTCATATCCAATCGTGTACCCAAGATTTCTGTAATGATTGCTAGAAATGTGATGTGAAACGAGCGTCACGATCGGAAATAATTGAGATCGGTACACCGTGTCTCGAAACGATCTCTTTAAGGTACAGTTGAGTTAACTTCTCCATCTTGTCAGTTTCCTTAATTGCAAGGAAGTGAGCAGACTTTGTCAATTGATCCACAATAACCTATATCGTGTCACAACCAGTACTAGTCCGGGGTAGCTTAGTAATAAAATCCACGGAGATCTGTTCCCATTTCCACATTGGTATCTCAGGTTGTTGTAATAGTCCGGATGGTTTTTGATATTCCTTTTACTTTTGAGCAGGTCAAACACTTGCTCACATATGTAACTACATCCGCTTTCATGTTAGGCCACCAATAGTGCCCCTTTAGGTCATGATACATCTTGTCGGATCCAGATGTATAGAATACTTAGATTTGTGTGCCTCGCTCATAACTAAATCTCTCAGATTTCCATAAATAGGCACCCAAAGTCTATCCATAAAATATCGAATTCCATCCTTTTTCACCACTAGCTGTTTATCCATTCCCCTTAACGACTCAGAACCAATATTTTCTGCTTTTAAAGCTTCTATCTGTGCCTCCTTAACTTGTTCGGGCAGTTGGGTACTGATAGTAAGTTGTAAAGCTCGCACCCGTCGGGGTTTAGCTGTTTCCTTCCTGCTTAGGGCATCGACAACTACGTTCGCCTTTCCCGGATGGTACTTAATAGCGCAATCATAATCGTTTAGTAGTTCCACCAACGTCGCTGCCTCATATTAACTCTTTTTGCTCGAAGATATGTTGAAGACTCTTGAGATCGGTGTAGATAGTGCACTTGGTACCGTACAAGTAATGTCTCCAGATCTTTAAGGCAAAAACCACTGCACCCAATTCTAAGTCATGGGTGGTATAGTTCTTCTCATGAACCTTTAGTTGTCTCGAGGCGTAGGCTATCACCTTATCTCGTTGCATCAAGACACAAACCAATCCTTGAATGGATGCATCGCAATACACCACAAAGTCTTCCATTCCCTCTGGTAATGCTAATATCGGGGCAGTACAGAGTTTTTGTTTTAATAATTGGAAAGCTAATTCTTGACTATCACTCCATTTGTATGTCGTTCCTTTGTTGGTGAAGGCAGTGAGAGGTTGTGCGATCTTAGAAAATCCTTCTATGAATCGTCGGTAATATCCTGCTAATCCCAGAAATTGTCTTATCTCGCTCGGTATTTTGGGTGTAGTCCAATTCTTTATCGCCTCAATTTTGGCAGGATCGACATGTATCCCTTTCTCATTAACAATATGACATAGGAATTGCACTTCTCTTATCCAAAAGTCACACTTTGAGAATTTAGCATACAACTGCTCATTTTTCAACAGTTCCAAGATCATTCGTAAGTGCTTCATGCTCCTCCTTGGTCCTAGAATATATCAGTATATCATCGATGAACACAATGACAAACTGATCAAGATAGGGTTTGCACACGCGGTTCACGAGGTCCATGAACACAGCAGGTGCATTAGTCAACCCAAAAGGCATGACCAAGAACTCATAATGACCATAACGATACGAAACGCGGTCTTGGGAATGTCTTCTTCTCGAACTCTAAGTTGATGATAACCAGATCTCAAGTCAATCTTCGAATAATAGCTTGATCCTTGAAGCTGATCGAACAAGTCGTCGATACAAGGTAAAGGGTATCGGTTCTTGACTGTTACTTTGTTTACTCTCTATAATCGATGCACATCCGGAATTTCCATCCTTCTTCTTAACAAAGAGAACAGGAGCTCCCCAAGGTGATGTGCTAGGTCGAATAAAGCCCTTATCTAAAAGCTCTTGAAGTTGTGATGACAACTCTGTAGCTCGTTTGGCGCCAATCGATAAGGTGCCCTAGCAATCGGAGTTGCGCCGGGAGTCAACTCAATCTGGAATTTCACTTGGCAGTGAGGTGGTAATCCAGAAAGATCCTCTGGGAACACCTTTGGAAAATCACGTACTATGGAAATATCCTCCATTCTCCTTTCTTCTACCTATTATCGGTTACAAGTGCTAGGATAGCCATACGACCCTTTCATAACAACTTTTGAGCTTTCATGAATGAGATGATGCCTTTCACAGCACCATCCTATCACCTCTGATGGTAAGGATTTTATCATCAACAGGGATTCGTATGATCTTCTCATGACATATGACTTCCGCTTGCTTGCTAGAGAGCCAATCCATGCCTATCACAACATCAAAACTCCCCAGCGTCACAGGCATGAGATCTATAGTGAAAGTATGTCTAGCAAGTTCTATCTTACAGTCTTTAAGTATATGCGTTACATGGATTTGTTTACCGTCGGCTAATTCCAAAGTGTATTTAGATTCTAAAGCAGAGGGTATATCACTTAAAAGACTACAGAACTTTAAGGACACAAAACTCCTATTGGCTCCAGTATCAAATAGTACCGTAGCAAAACAACCATTAACAGAGAATCTACCAGTAAAAGTTGTTGGATCATTTAGAGCCTCACCTGAGCCAATGAAGAAGGCTCTCCCCTTGGCTCCATCTTTATTGCCGCCATTACCAGTACCATTTCCACCGTTGTTGTTATTACCATTGTTGGTGTTGTTGTTGTTATTGTTGTTGTTGCCATTACCGTTCCTCCTTAGTTGTGGGAAGTTTGCCTGTAATGCCCTCTTCCCACATTCGAAAAAACCCTTGGGAGTTTCTTGAGGTTGTTGTGGCCTACTTACCAGTTCACCACGACAATCCTTTGCAGCATGTCCAATTTTTCCACAACGTTGACACTTGAAGCTATCACACCTTCCCACATGATAGTAATTACACGAGTGCACTTCGGATGCTACCACCATAACCACTGGGTCCTTGATTATTTGCAGGCGTCTGGTTGAAGTTACGGCTATTGTCGAACCTCCGTTGCTGCTGAGCCAGCTGTTGTTGCTGTTGAGGTTGAGTTGGCCGCTAGAAGATGATGATGCTTTGGTGTTGTTGGCATTATTCCACTTCTTTTTTGGTGGGCACGCTTTCCACAATGCCCCGTTTGGGTAGACGTCCTTGCTCCACGGCTTGGTCAATTAGCCTGTGAGCTAGCTGGATGGCTTGCTGAATTGTGGCTGGATTGGAAGCACTTACCATACTTTGGATTTCGGGTACCAATTCCCGTATGTAATGCTCTACCCTTTTATGCACCTCATTCACCATTCCCGGGCACAAAGTTGCTAATTCATGGGTTCTGGTGGTGTAACCTCGATTTCCAAGCCCTGCATCTTCAATTGCCAGAACTCCATCTCTAACTTCTGCACTTCTTTGCGAGGACAGTACTCCTCAGTCATTATTGCTTTGAACTCATCCCATGGAAGTCCATTCCCCATCGCATGTCCAAGCATCTGGACTTGCATGTTCTACCAAGACAGAGCAGCACCCTCTAAAGTCCCGGTGGCATACTTTACTTGATCCGCAGGTGGACAGTTACATTTGGAGAAGACAGACTCAGTCTTCTCAAACCATCGTACAGGCCCTACAGCACCCTCTGTACCGCTGTAGGTGTGTGGTTTACAGTCCATAAAGGACTTGTAGGTACACACTGTGGTCCTGTTTTAACACAACACACATTAATCAGACCCATACAGTTATGAAGGATATCAGATTTATCTTTTTATCATTGTTTTACCTGCTGGTTGACCCACGTGGGCAGCAGCCACTGCCGCCTGAACATGCTCATTAATTAGAGCAGCTAATTCTGCAAGGGTCATGTTAATAGCACCACCGCCCTGTTCTCCGGTGCCACGTCCACGTCCGCGTCCACGAGCACGTCCAAGTCCACGTCCACGGGCATCCATTCTTTCCACTTTACATTCACAAATACAATAATGAGTAACATCAAACACATTTATCTCATTGAAGCACAGTAAACAGTAAATAACAGAAATAATGAATCATCACAACCACAACATTCATAACAAAAATAGTAACCAAAGTAAATAAATTGTAAATGAGTCACAATGTATTTATCAATGTCAAAATTTAAGTTTGTCGTTCGTGTGGGAAAACAACCCTTCCCACATAGGTTTCAAAAAGAAAAGCACTACGTAGTCTAAGTCATATAAAGAAGTCAATAGACAACATCTGACCCATCACTGTCATCCTCCATCTCCTCCGGTTCCTCCTCTTCGGGTCCCTCCTCGGGATCCTCCTCATCCTCAGGGTCTGCTGCAGGAGCAGGAGCTATAGCAATGTGAAGTGCCGCTAGTTGAGCTTCTAAAATGGCAATCCTATTATCAGCTTTGGCGTCCCGCTGTTCACGAGTAGTCACGCGCCCTTGGAGTGTCATGAGACCATCTTGCATATGTGACACCGTTTAGGGTCTTCCCGTGTTGTTCCTCGGGTTCATCCAATTGATGTCTCAGTTTGTACACCTCTTGCTGCAGTGTACAGACATCACCGTGAGCTGTCTTACTCGATGCTGCTCAGTGTCCAGTGCAGCCACTAGTGCAGCAATCAGTTGCTTGTTGGACTGCACCGTCAGTGGGAGTGAAGGCATTGATTGGTCGGCATTGTTCCTAGTCCTGGGCCTGGACAGGTACGCGCTCCCTAAAATGATATTATCAACAAATCTAGGATAAAAACACCAGTCTCGCGGAGGGTCACGCTTCATCAATGCAAAGGGTAGATCCCAGTCAATCTCCTCTCGAGGATAAGCCAGTCGGGGCCAATCGAATCCATCATCAGGTACAGGTGCGGGAGGTGGGGATTCAGATCGTGAAGGTGATTCAGGTCGTTTACCCGGAGCTCTCGATGACGATGCCATGCTGTAGAGAGTGTGACGTGTATGCTAATGAGTATACAGTAGATGAGAATAAGGCACATGTAACTAATTAACTGTGTGCGGTTATAGTCTAGTGTGTATGCAACCTAGTTCCTATAACCAATGGCTCTGATACCAATCTGTCACACCCTCAAAATCCACTGGTGGGGTTTTACCGCGAGGCGTGTGAACAAACCAGGATCACAGTCAATAGTTACTTAGAACGACTCTATATGCCATAATTTAAATAAAAATCAACCAAAGTACAAACTTTAAACTGTGCGAAAGCGTTTTGAAAACAACCAAAGAAATAAAAGTATAACTATGGCAAAACATGTGCCAACCCAAAAGAGTAAACATAATCATAATAAAAACTAAAATGTCTTGAAGCCTAAGTCTTAGAATGCAAGTGAACCATGCAGTGCTCCTATGGAAAGCAAGCTAATGACCTGAGAATAGCATACTAAAATGTCAACACAATGGTTGGTGAGTTCAAGAGATATTCAAACATAAACAGTTTAATAATAGAGATATAAAAGTAGTGCATTGTAACAGATAGCTAATCCGTTAACAATAAATATTATTCATAGTGATTTCGCAATTAAAGCTGACTGTGTTACGTTGTTGCCTCCTGTCACGACTTAAGAGGTCGTGACAATGTTCAATAGGACAACTTGCACCCGGTTGACTTGAGTCACACAGGTAGGGCTCGTTAGACCCAGTAGTACTACCCAAATTCCCCGCTATTCAATATTAACAATTCGAATGTGTGAGGACTTTTCCATGATATCAACACTATATAATATTATGCACAACATGAATATATAAAGCGTTTGTGATTTACCAGTATGCTATCTCCCCAAAAGAGATTAAATAAAGAGTAGTGCATGAACTCACCTGATATGCGTATAGATACTTAGAGTTTGACTTGACAAACAGAATAGACAGACAACCTTCAGAGGTTACCTAGATCATGTAAGTACATGAATACGTATAAGCAAAGAACATGTGAAACCCTAAGTACACTAACCAAGGACTCAAGATTTCAAACAAAAGAGACATGTTTGACCCAGTTGAACTGTTTGACCCATTGGTGACTTTATGTGTTGTAAGCCATTCAAGATCATACACACATATCATACATAGTTTACATTTAAAATAGATCATATGTATGCTATATCATCCAGGTGTATCACGTAGACCATCATACAACCAAACATCATACAAGTCATGCGAATCTAGAACATTAATATATTCACTAGTTATAACACAACTAACATGTCACACAATGATCAAACCACTCACCACATGCCATGTGAAGCCACTCACGACTTCACACCCTAAACCCTGCCAATCCTACTAAGTAGGGGCCTCGGATTCGCACGCGTGTATGATGATCATAATCATATTCATTAGCCATGTACATTGCATTCAACAACATCACAACAATTAATTTCCAGTCCCAAACATGATGACTTAACCACTCATCAACATCAACATCACACATGATCATCAAAGTCCAAACATCACCCATGATTATCGAAACATCCCAAACAACTAATTTAACATGTTTCATCACCTTAGAATTCATCCACGAACTTAGTAACATGATCCTAACATCCCAAACATGTTCAAACTATCATCTTTCACATTTTGCATAAATAAAGTTTCCCTTTTGGGAAAGCACATCCCAAAATCCATCAAACATCCTATGCATTCATGAATTCATTAATAATATACCAATTCAAGCTCATATCATCATCTAAGCATGATCAACAACATCCAAACATCATAACTCATCAATTCATATCCTAAAAAGTTACTATCTTTAGTAATGTATGAACTATAACATGTGTTCTTGAATTCCCAATGATCACAACAACAATCTAACATCTAATTATCACCATGAACACATCCATAACATCAATTCATCAATAATTCAACATTACATGCAAAATAAAGTTACTATTCTTAGAAAGCTATGAACATCAACATCAATTCATCAATTTGTTGCAAAAAAAATGTAACCTAGCATTCATACAACCTATTAGTCATCAAACATTCATCAAACAATCATCATTGATCCATTATCCTACCAATTTTTCGAATTAGGGTTTGCTTCCAATCAAAGTCCATGATCAATCCACTAGAAACATACAATTCATACATAATCAACATTAAGCAACATGTATTCAATCCAACTAACATACTAACATCATCAAACAACATCAAATTCGACCCCATGATGATACAAAATCAAATTAGGGTTCGGACGACAAGAAAACCATAAAAACACCAAAACTAACCTTGATTCTTGCCAAAGAACACGACTTTGATGTTGTTAACTTGTTTTATGGCTTGAAACTGAATCACAATCTCAAGGATTTGCTTGTTCTTGGCTGATTTCGAGTGGAGAGGGGTTGAGGGATGTGTTTTGCGGCCGATGGGAGGGTGGGGATTAGGGTTAGTGTGTTTTGTTTAAGTTAATTTACATATTTATACTTTTAACCCTTGTAATTTGTATTTTATAAAAACTAGGCTTTAAACTCTTTGTAAAGTGTTTTTACTTAATAATATAAAGATATAAACTAATGAAAATCATTTATATCTTATCTTTATAAAAACACAAGACATACGAATAAATAGGCACCTTCCGCGTGACGCGATTAATTTTCTAATTAACAGTTTAAAAACAAGCCAACACATAAACATGACACAATAATCACATTATCATTAGATTATGATTAATTTAACATTATTCATTATTATTAGGTCACCAACGTTAAATGACAACTAGTGTGTGTTCACGACACGTGTATGCAAGACTTAACGGAACTAACGGAGTTTGGTGAGGGAAATTTACTGGATGTCATAACGAGATTACATATTAGTACGGCTTATCATTCCCAAACTAATGGTCAGTCAGAAACGACCATTCAAACATTAGAAGACATGCTTCGGGCATGTGTGATTGATTTTGGTGGAAGTTAGGATGATCCCCTACCGTTAGCCGAATTCTCATACAACAACAGCTATCATGCCAGCATTGGTAGGCCACCATATGAGATGATATACGGTAGGAGATGCAGAACACCCGTTTGTTAGGGTGACATTGGTCAGAAGGAGTTGGGAAGCATGGAGGTAATTGAGGCTACGACTAAGAAGCTTGAGATGATGAAAGCCTTCATGAAGGCAGCCAAAGATAGACAGAAGTCGTATGCCAATAAACGACATAGACCAATTGAGTTCTAGGTGGGTGACGGGGTTATGTTGAAGGTCTCCTTGGAGGGTATCATCTGTTTCCGAAAGCGGGGCAAGTTGAGCCTGAGATACATAGGCCCTTTTCCGAATCATTTCTCGGGTAGGAGAGGTGGCCTATAGATTGGAGTTACAAGAAGAGTTAAGTGCAATTCACCCGACATTCCATGTATCTCATCTGAGAAAATGCTAAGCTGATGGAGACATGATTGTTCCATTGGAGGATATCAAAGTAGAGGAACGGCTCAATTATGTGGAGCAACCAGTGACAATCATTGATCAGAAGGAAAAGAGGCCGAGAGATAAAGTGTTCCTCTTGTGCATGTACAGTGGAAGCACAAGAAGGGATCTGAGTCTACGTGGGAGACTGAAGAAGAGATGAAACAACGTTACCCACAATTCTTTGAGGAATAACAGGTTTCGGGGACGAAACCTATTTAAGGGGGCTGGACTTGTAACACTTGGTTATTTTAAAGTCAAAGGAAGAGAAGAATAAAGTGAAAGAAAAGAAGAAAAGAAATAAAACCCAAGTCTAGGGGTAAAAAGTGTCCAAAAGGACAAAATGTTTGAAAAGTGGGTGTAAAAGGTGGTATGGCCGCCCATATGTCACATACACCACTGATTTTCGGGTTTTAGAAAGAGAAAGAGCAGCAAGTTCTTGGCTTTGAAGGAAGAACAAGAAAAAATTCAAATTCATGGTAAGAATTCATGCTTTTATGGTGTTCGTGGTTGGTCCTATCCTCGGGTTTATGCTTATGTGTGTTTGTATGTGTTTGGGTATGTTGTTAGTGGGTTTTTAAGCAGTTGAATTCAATTTTCAAATGAGTTTGGAGAAAGCCATACTCAGAAGCTACAAAGGTGAGTTTTAGGACCCCTCTTTTACTGGTTTTTAACTGATTTTAGGGCTAGAAATGCATGAATGTATCTTTTTATTTAACTGGGTTTCAGACCCGTGTGCTTGAATGTGTGTATGATGATGTTATGATGTGATGTGTGATTATGTTCATGCTTGATGATGTATGATTGTGTTTCTAAGGCTTAGAGGGTAAGAATTAAGCTTAGAATATGATGAATGAATGCATGCATTAATGAATGAATGTAAGAAAGGCTTGCAAGCAAATGCATGGATGTTCACACCCAATGAAGGGTGTTAGCTCAACTATGTGCGGGTTAGCTACCCCGGAAGGATGCACAATGGGTTCTAATCTTTGTGATTGACCATACGAATTGGATCCTTGCCGCTTGCCCTAGGTACTGGAGTCAGCTTCGTGCACAATGTTCGAGGTCTATGAAAGACCTCAGGCCCAGTTACCTGCTTCATGCACAATGTTCGGGGTATAGCATATGGCATTGATCCAGAATGAAAGAGAAAAGACAATGGTGAATGTACTTACCCTAGGTATTGGAGTCAGCTTCATGCACAATGTTCAAGGTCTTTCAGAGACCTCAGGCCCAGTTACCCGCTTCGTGCACAATGTTCGGGGTAATGTACATGTCACTAGAAGTAATGATGAATGAATCAAAGTATGAAGGAAAGAATGACGAAGATAATAATGATATTATCTGTATGTACGTACGATGAATGATCACGAACGAATGTAAAGTATAATATGATTTTTAAGAGAAAGGATGATTTTATGAAAGAAAAGTATGTTTTTCTATAAAACTAGAACTCACTCAGCAACACTGACTTTTATGTATTTTCCAGTTGGCAGGTGAGCATTGCTGAGGATGGCACGAGGCGGCTGCTCAGCTCTTTGGATGGCATCCATTTATTTAAAACTTTTGTGATGTAATACAACAATGTAATATTGTAATCGACAAACGATGCATTATTTGGCAAAAGTTTTTATGATGAAATGAAATGTCATTTGTGTTATGTTTCCGCTGCAATGTTTTGATGATTAAATGCAAATTATATGTTTTATGTGCAATGAATTACCAGTTGTAAGCGTCCACGGAATGGGGCGTTACAGATGATATCATTTTTGGCTCAACAAACAAGCAACTCCAAAAAACTTTGAAGAACTTATGCATTCAAAATTTCAAATGAGTGCAAAGGGGAAACTCACTTTCTTCCTAGGGGTGCAAGTCCAACAAACAGCAGATGGAATCTTCATCAATCAATCAAAATATATGGAAACTATGTTGAAGAAGTTCCACTTTGTTGATTGTCAGTCGATTAGAACTCTTGTGGATACTAAAGTGAAGATTGGACATGATCCAGAAGGCAAATCAGTGGATCAGACCCACTATCAATCTATGATAGGTTCACTTATGTATCTAACAACTAGTAGGCCTGACATTATGTTTGGTGTTTGTGTGTGTGCCAGATATAAAGCTGATCCTAAAGAATCTCATGTGAATGCTGTCAAGAGGATATTCAAATATCTTAAGGAAAAACTTGCTTTTGGGTTATGGTATCCAAAGGAAGGAGACTTCAATCTTTATGCCTTGACTGACAGTGATTATGGAGGATGCAACTTCAATAGAAAATCCACCTCTGGTGGTTGTGAATTTCTTGGTCCCAGACTGGTCTCCTGGCAGTGCAAGAAGCAGACAAGCATATCTGTCTCAACTGCAGAAGCTGAGTATATTGTAGCATCAGCTTGTTGCTCTCAAGTACTCTAGATTCAAAACCAGATGCTTGATTATGGTTTTAACATCCTGCACACACCAAATTACATTGACAACATAGCAGCTATTTTTATTACAAATAATCATGTTCAACACTCAAAAATAAAACACATTGAAATTAGATATCACTTTTTGAGAGACTATGTTGAAAAGGGTTAATAAAATTAATTCAAGTACCTACTAAAAATCAATTGGCTGATTTATTTACTATGGCATTTGAACCTAGTAGATTTGAATTCCTAGTTCAATCAATTGGCATTAAAACCAATTAAAACATCAAAAACAATTCAAAAACACTATAAAATCACAAAAAGAAGCCATGTTTGATGAAGACAAGAATATTTAGGGACATGATATAATTGTAGTCGTTATATCATTCACTGTGCTCAATTTCAAAATTTGAGAGATTGTCATAACTTACCAGATATGTTCGTAGACTCAACTTGGAAGTGAAGATATATGCAGTGATGAATTAAAATCTTATTCAACAGTGAAACACTCATCTAAAGGTACAGGTATATATGGCTTATCTGAGTGAATGTGTGGTAGTAACCTAAACACACTAGGTAATGAAACTTTATGAATCTCTTTCACCTACGTCAAGTTTCATCTTTGTTTTGCTAAGGAAAGACCTCATGAAACAAGCACATAGTGCAGATGTACTAATCCAAAAGATTCCCAATGAGGAACATATCAAAATTGGGTGAATCATTCCAAGTGAATGAACAAAAGAATCCAATCATGGATCACCTTCCAACGTGAAGTGAAAAGAATCCCAATATGGATCATCATGAAAAGGATCAAAGTAAAAGAATCCAAATGAGAATAAAATGAGGTCTCATAACTTAAGTAACCTGGTAAGAAAAGTTGTGAAAAAGTTCTACCATGCATTGTATAAGGATGGTTTATCATGCCATGCTTTTGTGTGTGAGGTACATGTTGAATAATTAAATCAACCAAAAACATGATAAATATCACTTTCATCAAAATATCAACCTGGTATGAGTTTAAGAGGACAAACATACCTTCAATCATCAAGTTCATAAACATGTCCATTTTATCATATAGGATGCACATGTGTAATGTAAGATTGATATGATCCCAACAAAAGATATACTTCTCTTCATTATTAATAATCAAAATTATATTCAAAAAGTTTTTAAATCTTAAAGTTTCTATACAAAAGTGGATATAAACTTTAGGGGGAGAAATTTAAAATTTTGGATTAAGTCTATATAGATTTTTACAATCTTAAATTACTTTCTTAAAAGCAAAATAAAAAGAAAATGCATGTGTTGATGCAAAAGTTATACCATAGGATCTCAGCCTATGCAGATTCTTGGAAGCATGAAAAGTCCAAGATCACTCAAACAATGGGAAACTTGTATCACCTCTAACATACAAGTCAATTCAAGCAAGAATTGACACTCTCAACAGTCAACAACTTCATAAGAAAAATGAATCAATGACATCTCTTCATAACAAGAAAAACCAAAATAGAAACATTAACCTTTGATTAAGTTCAAAAGTTAATGCACGTAAGTGCATTGATTAATGCTAATGAAGGTAACCCATGCATATAACCAATGCGGATAACTATTTATTTCTAAGTGCAATTAACGTGGAAAAAGATTGTACTCTACCGCATTGGTGTGTAACAAGCATACATAAAAAATTTGAAGTGTTAAAAACTATGTGTAACAGAAGAGTTCTACCGCATTTGTCAATATGGAAAAAAAATTCACAAGCGTTCAAGCGCATTTGTCAATGCGAATGAAACTTACACTTCTGCATTTGTTTTACTCATCCGCATTTGTTGATTTCCTCATCAATCGCATTTGTGGATGTGTATCTTCAATTTTCATGTACTTTCAAACAAAAATAAACAATTGCTTAATCTCTTTTATCACAATAAATGATGATCATGTAAATGTGGAAATTTTGTTCTATCACATTTGCTACAGTGCACAAATGCTTATGAACTTCATTCTTCCGCATTTGCCACAGTGCAGAAATGCTTATGAACTTCATTCTTCCACATTTGCCACAGTGCACAAATGCGGATTGAAGAAAACTTAAGTATTCAAACTTCCGCATTTGCTACAGTGAAAATGCACATGTCCAAACTCATAAGTTTTACTCTTCCGTATTTACAACAATAAACAAATACGGATGTATAAAAACCATCCATATTTGCTACAGTGTGAATTAAAACTCTAACCACATTTGTTATGAGACTTGTAAAGTTTTGTAAAAGCCATGTTTTTGATTATTTAAAGCAAGTTCAGAAGGTCATTTAATACTTTTCAAATTTGAGAGACTTTATAGTGCGATGAGCGAAAACACTATTCATCTTCATCAATCATCTTGTTCTTTAACAATCAAAGATCTAAGTTCATTTCACCCAATCTGTCCTCATATTAGATACTATACAAAGTATTATCAAACAAAAGGTGAAACGTTTTACATTGTTTTAACCTAATGTGTCAGACGTTTGAACCAATAATGAACTTAGAACCCTAGGTTAACAAAGAACACCCAAAATCAGATTTATTCCAAGAAAAGATGAACATTTTCGATTTCAATGAACATGAAAACTTAGTAGAATACGATTGAATCTAAAAATCTCAAAGTTATTGTCATCGCATAAACAGAGCATCATGAAATGGAAATTGTTGAAATCAAAACTTGAAATAAACTCCAATTAACAGTCAAAAACATCAAAATTTGATCTTCAAACATGAAAAGTCAAGTAACACTAAATATTTATGACAATATCTCAATCTAAAATAATTCCTATAGAACAGTACCCTCAAATGTTCACATTTGACCCTCAAAAGTCAAAATGATAAATGTTGCTTAAAGTAGTGAATATATTATCATTAATCTAACTCATATGCCTCTAATGCAGGGTACATGGCTAATATCTCATGGATGATGTACCCGAGGCTGAGGGGCTCAGAGACATGATCAGATTCATCTCCACAATAAGAGTGGCTTATGTTATCATTGTCAGATCTATTATATATGAGAAACTCATAAGGCCGTTCTATAACTCTGCTGAAATGATAGAGGCTGATGATTTGAAGTCTTTATCTGGAAGGATTGATGATGAACATACACTAACCATTACTGAAGAAACTATAAGACGGTGTCTGCAGTTTGGTGATGATGCAGATACACCAATTGAGCTAGAATATGATGATATTACTACTTCCTTTGTAGATATTGGATATGAAGGAGGTTTTGAAGGAAAAAAATTGTGAAGGGATTGTTAGACTTGCCTTGGAGGTTTCTGATCCATATCTATCAGCACTGCTTATATAAAAGGAAAATAGGATGGAACGATATCCTTGTTACTACTTCATCAGCAATTTGAGCTTTATGCACAAATAGGCCATTCCATATGTCAGCTTATGTCTTTAATGGCCTAGTATCCAACATACAAGAAGGAAAGAGGTACAAGTTCTTAATATATCCAAGGTTCATCCAATGTTTCATAAATGAAGCATTCCTCAATCTAGTGGCTGATGGACCAGTTCAAGATACCCTCACTATCATACAAAGTCATATAAGTACATTAAAAAGAGGGATCCTATAAATTTTTACAGTGGAGCTCACTCTCCTCTTCTACCTTGGATGCTTCAATAGATTAATCCTGATGAACAAGGTGAAGAACAACATGCTCCTACTGATGAGCAAATTGAAGAACAAGCTACTCATCTTCAGCACACTGCTGATAACCAAGCTGAAGACATTGATAGGTCAAGGTCAGTTTAACCCCAGGTTGATGCGGGGGTGATCCTCACACTAAACCTGAAATTCATGATTCTGTATCTCCCGTTGCACCTCTACCAATTCCATCTCCACAAAGAACCCCACTACAAACACCTACACTTCAAAAATTCCATCTCCAAAAAGAATCCCAACACCTCATAGCTTACAAAAAAATTCTCCCCAAACACACCCCATTTCTTCTCCACACTTACCTCCTATTCACCATTCACCTATCCAATCAGCCCAACCATGTCCAATTTCTACAGAACCTGTTGAGTTTGGTGACTCTGCAACTCTATAAAAAGATCTGAATCATCTTCTCATGAGGAGGATAACCCTAACAAAATGCCTCTCAAGAAAGTTGTCTCTGAAGCTGCTCCTTCTAAGAATTATGCTGAATTTGGTATCGACAAACCAGATGAGATGATCTCTGAACTTCTACCAAAAGTAGCAAAGATGGAAAGACTGCTAAACAGGAGATCAGGAATAATTCAAGAGAGATTGTTGAAACTGGATGAAAAGGAGGTTGAGTTGAAATCATTGAAAGAAAAATATGATTCAGAGAAGAAAGAAAAGGATAATGAGATTGAAAAGTTAACAGTTGCGCTTAACCAATCAAGAGAAGAAATTAGTGATCATGTTGAAACTCTAGATATTCAAACCATTGCCATGGAAGAGCAAGAGGAAATAATTGAAGAACAAGCAGAGATTATCACTGCTTTGCAAAATCAAAATGAAAGTCAAATCTAAAGAATTTCTGAGCATGAAATGCTAATTGAAATTAAGAAAAAAGATGTGGCTGAAGTAAGTGAAAGGGATGAGGAAAGACTTAGAGATGATGAGATACAATCTTCTTTTGAAAATGATGAAAAAGAAGATGATACAATGAAGTCAAAGAATGAAGAGTCAAGTCTAGAGATGGTGGCCTATTCTGAAAAATCAGTTGATACACATACCGAAGAAGATGAGTTTAATGATATGATCAAAGCCCTAGACAAATTCATAACTGAAGAATTCATAATTGATGATAATTTCTGGGATTTTGTAATAGAGTAGAGGATAGTTAATGAACCAATAGTTGTCATACTTCAATCTCCTGTCCCACTTAAGAAGGAATTGAGTATGCAACTAGTACCTGTTGTCTCACTATCTGAAGAACAAAAGGAGATTATTAGAAGATTATGTGAAGAACAAAAACAACAAGAAGAATCAACTACTGTTATCCCTGAACAAGAACCACCAAAGGCTGAAAAAGTGCCTATTGAAGCTGAATTACCTGAAACCTCTTTTGGTCCCTTAGTTCAAACCTATACCAGAAAGAGAAAGTATTTATCTGAGAAGGCAAAGGGCAAAAGACCCATAGGGGAGGAACAGCCTGTAAGGAAAAGCAAACAAGATGATCCAAGAAGCCAAGCAGCTATAGCTGAGTTTTTCGAAGAACATGAATTAGCTAAGGCTCAAATGAAGAAGAAAATTGATTTTGTAGACTTGGAAGAAGGTGAGATTGAAGGAGGATATAAAGTTGATGAACAAATGGCTAGTGAGAGTCCTGTGAAAGAAGAAAAGTCTGTAGAAGAAATGGTGGTGAAGGCTTAAACAGACAAGCTGATGGTGAAAGCCATGTTTTTAATTAATCATGCATATGATCCTAACGAAGTTTTCAGCATGACTCATGAGGGGATGAAGGCAGAAACAGAGAAACTAAACAAGCTGTTGGACCCTACAATTGAGACTTAGTATGAGAAAACTCTTTCTCCTAAAGCTGATAAGCCAAAACTATCTTCCATGAAGAAGAAAACTCCCACTCCTCAATCTTTATATCTTGATCCCTATACCATGACTGATAGGGAAATGAAGGATTATTTATCAAGCCAAGGTTTACAAAGAGGAAACTGAGTAACATGAAGACTAACTCAATGAGGGCTGCCATTCTAAGACTGATACTAAGAAGAAAAAGAGACTTAAACCTTTGGAAGAAGAGATCATTAGCAAGAAGCCTAGATCAAGAATGTCTGCTAAAGACATGCCACGCACTCTTAGAGATCAAGACTCTTTGGCACCCGTGCTTCATAGATATCCTAAGTGGTTTGCTAAGCCTTCTCAACTAAAACTTCAAGAAGGGCTAACCACTGTAGAGATGATCAGAGGTGTATCTACTCCAAAAGGCAAAACAGATCAGAAAATCATTTCCGGAAGTAGGATAGTGATTGGAACATGTTTATGGTTAAGAGAATCTCCGGGCTGGTCCAATTCTTTACATAGTACTCTGCTCTAGTAAATGCCCTAGAGATCCATGACCTAAAAGAACTAGCTCAATTAGAGCTGTTCAATCACAAAGGTATGTTCAGAGAACCGAAAAATTCAAGTCTCAGAAAGCCATATGCCTGAGGAAAGACAGATCATTCAAAAAGCCTCTAGAGAAGAGACAAACAAAACCAGCATAAGAGGTAGTGTTTCCACAATACCAATCTCCAACGTTTACTATGCTGAGAAGACTTATGAGTTGGAAATTGAGAGGAAGTGGAAAGGGGAAGAAGGTGCCGAAATTAGATTGTTCAGTGGTTATGAAGTGAGACTATTATATCAATCTTACATTCACTACATTTTCTCCAGACACTTCAGAGAGATAACTAACAAACTTGGTGAAGAAGAGATGCACTTCTTCCTAAAGTGCATCAATATACTGAGGATGGCATATAACCAGATCATTTCCAAGAGGGAGAAAAGAAAGACGAAAAGGACACCTCTGCAGTTGGGCAATATTGTAAAACTAGAGGTTGATGTAGATGTTGCTTCGTTGATTCACAGGGATGGGTTGTCTGCAGTATCTATTTGGGAACCAGTTTCACTCAACAAACTGCTATGAGAAGCCACCCATGATTTGAGTCAAATGAAGATACACATGCTTAATAGAGAAAAGATGGTTGATGCTAGACACTTTGTCAATATGATAAAGGCTATACTGAACCCATCACAAGTTCAACCTCTGGTGCCACAACAAGATCCAGCTGAATCCTCACAACCTCAACCACCACTAAAGCATTGAAGAACACAGGCTGTATAATCCTTAAGGGGAGTATTGTTGGACCCTGAAAGGATTATACATGCCAATTCAATTGGTGAGTTGATGGTTGTTCTACTGAAATTTCCATAAGTCCAAGTGTCAATGCGGATGAAGACCTACAGTAGAAGAACAAGTATTGGCTTGCCGCATTTGTTAATGCGGAAGGAAAAGAACAAATGCTCACAAGTGTTTGTTCTCCCACATTAACAAATGCAGAAGACCAGAAGAGGCACATACAAGATTTTGTTCATCGTATTTGCCAATACGGATGACCGGACAATAATGAGCATAAGTATTTATTCAATCGCATTACCCAATACGGATGACCAACATACTAATGCAGAAGACCAAGTGAAGAAATGCTGATCAAGTCCAACTCATCCACATTTACCAATGTGGATGAACAAGAAGAAATGCTAATGAAGACTTAGACTAGTTCTGATGTATAGGTCAGGGGTAGTTTAATCATTATGTAAAAAAGAAAACTGGTCTGCCTATAAATAGAATAGAAAACCTCATACCTGAGGTGACACAACATAGACAATCAGAATATTTTGTATTACTTATTCTCTAGGTGCATTATTACTGTTCTTGCTAAAACCCTAGAATTTATTGTAATCAATCACCTTCATCAATATATACAAAGCATTTATGAGTATATTCTTACATTAAATGTTTAGTGATTGTTTGTTTCTGCCATTTCATCTTTGACTTGATCACCATATTCGATCCTAAGTGAGATTATCATTCTCATCAACTGGTCATGGTTATAGTTGTAACACTTGACTTTGCTTTTGTACAGCCCAAACTTTTCACTGGCTGGATTGCTTGGAAACGTCCTTCCTATCCTCTTATAGAACTTCTTGGCTCTGTGAGTGAGAAGAGCCATTTACTGGACTATTTCCATGTACCCCAAATCATTTGGATGGATACAGTCCAGGTCTTCAATGGTGAATAGAAAGTTGCATGTGCTTTCATCAGAAGATACAAAGGCATGTGAAGAGCTTGTCTCTTGGAATGGGCTTCCTTGAGTGTAGCTTTCTCTTGGTGCCTCCAGGAAGGTGATGAAAGGACCCCTTTGTGGGTTGTCAGGGTAGCATATAAGATGATGTTCAGGTTTTATGCTACCCCTTTCAGTCATATGCAAGGCCAAACTGATTTGATTGCTGGAGTTAGCATATGAACCTTGTATGTTTATCGCCATCTAGTATCCACTAAGAATACCATACAACTCAGTCAGAGTGAGAGTCTTAAGGTCCTCAGTCCTCCTAATAACAACATAATAATATGTCCATTTCCTAGGAATAAAGGACAAAAACTTCCTTACAATTTCCCTGTTTTCAAGAGTTACTCCAACATCCACAAGAGTGTCAACAATCTCAACCTACCTGATGTATTGTTGAGTCATGGTTTCACTTGTTTTAAAGAAGAAGTTCTCAAACTACTGCTTCAGGAGAACCTTCTTGTTCTACTTGGCTATAGTAGACCCCTCATGCGTCACCTTCAATGCATCCCAGAGCTGCTTAGCTGTTTTGCATTTCTTGAAACCTTTATAACAGGGTTGGTAGAGCAGTTTGAGGGCTATCTTGGCCTTCTGATCAATCTCTACTACCTTCATGTCTTCATCAGAGTAGTTAGCCACAGCCTTTCGACTCATACCACCTTTAGTAACTAAGGAGGTGCTTGGTACGTAACGTCCTAAGACAATAGATTCCCACATCCTAGAGTCTTGTAACTTGATGAAACCTTCTATTCTTTGGCACCAAGTGTCAAAGTCTTCATGAGTGATCAATGGGGACTTTGTCACGTCAGCTTTATTGATAGCTGCCATTTGAGATGTTAACTATTTTGTGTCTGTGAGGGATATTAAGATAGTGAGATCTTACAATCAAGAGCCTGGAATGCTCCAATTGCAAGACCATTTAAGAGATGGTTACTTACAATATAATACATAATAAGGAGAATAAATTAGAATACTTAACAGATCTAATAGGGAACAAGTAACCGGTAAAACTTTGATACATGAAACACAAGTAATAAGGAGATAGAACAAGAACAAGATCACAAGTGTTTGGTTTTCAAGAGTATTGAATATTGATCTCAACTTCCTTACAAGTGTTTACAAAGCATAAAGAAAGATACAAGGGACCTGCCATACTTTATACTACATCATACAGCCAGCCATACTTTAAAGGCCAGTTGGATACATGATCTAGACAACCACAAAATCAAGGTAGAGTCAAAAGGCAGATTGCCTTTTGATTAGTGACTATGACATGCCATAGCTCACATCCTAATATATTACTAAAAGGATAAACGTACATAAAGTAGAAAGTAACAGACTAAAGACCTCAATGTATAGTTACCAAATGCATGGACCTTTCACCAACTTGTGAAAGTTGGTGTCTCAGACAAAATTGTAGCGGAAAGGTCATCCAGCTTTATGGTAAAAGGTACATTAGATAAAGCATGTACTCAAAAACCTTTAGAAGAATTTCTTCATGCGATGGCTTCGGAAGACTTTGTCTTTGAAGCTTCGAAAGACTTCATGTTTGGCTTCAGAAGATGTTGGTCTTAGCTTTAGAAGATTTCAAACTTAGAATATTTTCTAAGGCATATTGTGAAACTTTTGAAGCATTCTACTTATCACTTCTGTGCATGCATGTAGTTTAGACTTTAGATGTTTTGGATTGCATCAGCATTATATGAAACCTTACAGTGAAGGATGTAGACACGTCAATACCATAATTGTTCGATGTACCCATTGTGTGACACCCCGAGCGTGTTCTCTAAAGACTTACCATGTGTGCCACTAGTCCTTGAGATTGAGTTCTAGATTGATTTGATACCTCGTGCTCAGCCTGTCACTAAGGCAATGCATCGTTTGGCTTCAACAAAGATGAAAGAACTAATGGTAAAACTACAAGATTTGCTTGATAAGGTATTCATTAGACTAAGTATCTCTCCTTGGGGTGCTCCGTTCTTATTTTTCAAGAAGAAGGAAGGTAGTATGAGAATGTGCATAGACTACCGTGAGCTAAATAAGTTGACGGTGAAGACCCTGTTCCCATTCCCGAGGATCGATGACTTTTTGGACCCACTCCAAGGTGCCAGTTGGTTCTCAAGGATAGATTTCTCATCTGGTTATCATCAGTTGATTATGAAGGAACAAGATATTCCAAAAATAGCTTTTTGTACGTGTTATGGATACTACGAGTTTCTTGTTATGTCCTTTGGTTTAACCATCGCGCTAGCTACTTTTATGGATTTGATAAATCGAGTGTGTCGACCAATGTCGGACAAATAAGTGATTGTGTTTATCCATGATATCCTGATTTACTCAGGGAGCGAGGAGAAGCATGCTGATCATATTTAGGAAGTGTTAGAGATGCTAAAATCAGAAGATGTATTCTAAGTTCTTGAAGTGCGTGTTCTGGTTGCGCAAAGTTCAGTTTTTGGGTCACGTGGTGAATCCTAAAGGGATTATGGTCGACCCGGCCAAAATGGAAGCGGTAATGCAATGGAAGTCTCCAAAGATGTTGTCTGAGATTCGTATTTTCTTGGGATTGGCAAGACATTTTAGGAGATTTATCTAGGATTTTTCCAAGATGAGTTCTGCAGGATCAAAATATATCACTAAACACTTGGTTTTCTCTCAAACTCACTTGTACTCACACGGTTATGATGAAGCAGAATCTCTCAAAGAGTTGATTGTAATATACTAAGGGTGTTTGATTACGCTGACCGAGTAAGATCTGACTGAGTCAGAAGCTGACCCAGTAAGAAGTTCTGACTGAGTCTGCATCTAACTGAAACTAGGATGTTTGATTAGTATCTGACTGACTCTACATACACATATACATCTACATACACATCTACATACACATCTACATACACATACACATACACAACGATATGCATATACGTCTACATACACATCTACATACACATATACACACACATCCAGATCCATATACATCTACATACACATCTACATACACATATACATACACATCTATATGCATATACATCTACATACACATCTATATTCATAAAGAAAGGATGATTACCATAGGGAGGTGCTCGAGAGGTCGCACAGGGAGGTGTTCGGGTGGTGCTAAGTCGGCTTGTGTAGGGAGGTTGTGCAAGTTGGCTTGTGTAGGGAGGTGATTGGGGGGTGTTCGATCGGCTCGCGCAGGGAGGTGCTCGGTCGGCTCGTGCCGGGAGGTCGCGTAGGTCCGTTTGCGCAGGTTGGCTGTGCAGTTCGGCTTTTGTAGGGAGGTCGTCGGTCGCTGCTAGATTTGGTTGCACTGGCCAGTGCTCTGCAAATGGGGGTGCATTTGGGTGTTTGTGGTGTGAAAATAGGGGCTACTGCATAAATGGTTTGGGTCAGCAGTTGATTTTTTTTAGGTTTAGGTCAGAAGTAATGACCCGATCAACTGGTACCACTTCCATATCAAACGGGCTGACCTGAAGACCAAGTCAGTCGGTCAGCCTGGTCAGACATAAACAAACAGCCTTTAAGTAACTTAAGAACACAAATAAATAATTTTCAAGGTACTTGTATATATTACTTCTCAACTCAAAGTTTACAAGACTCTTACAAGCTTGATACAAGAGTCACAATGAGAAACTATATATACTATCACCTACAGCCAGTTATACTTTGATACCTGCTGGAATCTTATAACTAAAGCAGATAGTACAAAGCTATAGTTAATGTATCTTAGATAATGTCTTACCTAAGATATGATAGTCATGACATGTCCATGTCTTACATTTTTTCACCAACTAAAGTTAGCAACTGTACTAACAAATAAAGATGAACACTGGAATAAAGTATGGTCAACTATATGGACTTTTGTGAAAACGTCATGCAGTATTAGTGGTATGCAGCGAGTGTCAGATAACTATACTTATGACCACTGGTCCATAGAAACATCTTTTGAAGGTTAATTTGCTTTGGAAGAATAATTCCGAAGCCTTATACTTTAGAAGAGGCTGCTTCTTCTGTGACTTGAGGACTTTTTCTTCGGAAGTCATTGTCTTTGAATTCTTCTAAGTCTTGAACTTTAGAAGAGAAGACTTTTTCTTTGGAAGTTGTAGATTGTCCTTTGGAAGATGATCTTGCACTTTGTCTTCGGAAGAACTCCATTTCCTTCGGAAGTCCATACTTAACTTCGGAAGTCCTTTATAAGTTGCACCAAAAATAGTCTAAGTGTTTAGTTTTGGTTGCACCAGCCTTTCAAGATCCAACAGCTTCTCCATTGACTAAGTTGAACCATAAGGATGTGAAGTTTGTATGGGGAAAGAGCAAGACAAGGCTTTTGAGGAGCTAAATGTGTGGTTGACCCAAGCTCCAGTCTTGTTGCTACCCGAAGGAAGCAAGGATTTGGTGGTCTATTAAGATGCTTCATACTTGGGGTTGGGTTGCATGTTGATGCATTGAGGAAAGGTTATAGCTTTTGCATCCTGACAATTGAAGGTTCATAAAGTTAATTACCCTACTCATGATTTGGAGTTAGAAGTTATGGTCTTTGCCTTAAAGATTTGGAGGCACTACCTATACGGGATGAAGTCCACCATCTTCACCGATCACAAGGGCTTGAAGTACTTCTTTGAGCAGTAGGACCTATACATGAGGCAAAGGAGATGGTTGGAACTTTTAAAGGATTTTGATTGTGGTATCCATTACCATCTGGGCAAGGCAAACGTAGTGGCGGATGCCCTTAGCCGATTGGACAGACCCTAACCAATTCAGGTAAAAGCTTATCAATTGTTATGACCTCAGACATGATGAGCATGTCAAGGAGTTTCAAGACGAGGTGTGAAGGAAGATCTCCTTAGCTACAAAAGGATGAGAGGTCTAGTCGTGGAGTTCGGTGAAAACACTCTCAGTGTTAGAACTCGATTCGAACGAATGTGGATTCCTCGTTATGGGGACCTACGTGACAGGATCATGAATGAGGATCATAAGACTTGATAGTTCATTCTTCCCGATGCTACAAAGATGTACCATGATATAAAGAAAGATTATTGGTGGTTGGGTACGAAGCGCGATGTAACATAGTACGTGAGTAAGTGCCTTGCTTGCAAGTTAAGGCAGAGATACAGAAGTCGTATGGGAAGATCCAACCTTTGGATATATCTAAGTGGAAGTATTAACATATCACCCTGGACTTCACTACGAAGCTACCGCATACATCGAGGGATAACGATACCATATGGTTGATAGTTGATCATTTGACGAATAGTGCACACTTCCTACTATCCATGAGACGTATTTGTCTTAGAGGTTAGCATATTCATTCATCAAGGAGATTGTAATTGTCATTGTGTATTAGTGTATATTGTGTCTGACCGTGACACTTGGTTTACATCCAAGTTTTTGAAGAGATTTCATGCTGCAATGGGGACGAGGTTACACATTAGCACGGCTTATCATCAACAGACGGATGTTCAGTCGGAGAGAACCATTCGGACCCTTGACGATATGCTCTGAGCATGCGTCATTGATTTTGGAGGAAATTGGGACGACCACTCACCGTTAGCTGAATTTTAATATAATAACAATTATCATGCCA
Organism: Flaveria trinervia; assembly: GCA_025506515.1. Taxonomy (NCBI): domain Eukaryota; kingdom Viridiplantae; phylum Streptophyta; class Magnoliopsida; order Asterales; family Asteraceae; genus Flaveria; species Flaveria trinervia. Next base: position 24,777,219 of record CM046443.1, read on the forward strand.
GCATTGGTATGACCCTTTTGAGATGTTATATGGTAGGAGCTGTAGAATGCCCATTTGTTGGGGTGATATTGTCACATGGAGTAAGGGAGCATTGACATGATTGAAGCTATGACTGAGAAACGGAAAAAGATCAAGGCCTTTATAAAGGCAATCAAAGATAGACAAAAGTCGTACACTAACAAGAGATGTAAACCGATTGAGTTCAAGGTGGGTGATAAGGTTATGCTGAAGGTTTCATTTTGGAACGGTATCATTCGGTTTAAAAAGCAGGGCAAGAAGAGCCCAAGGTACATAGGGCCTTTCCGAATCATCACTTAAGTAGGAGAGGTGGTTTATTGGTTGGAACTACATGATGAGTTAAGTGGAATTCATCCGATATTCCATGTATCTTATTTTAGTAAGTGCTTAACTGAAGAAGATATGGTTGTACCATTGGAGGCCATTGAGATAGACGAATGGCTCAATTATGTAGAGAAACCAGTAGGAATCATTGATCGAAAGGAAAATAGATAACGAAATAAAGTGGTTCCCTTGGTACGAGTGCAATGCAAGCATAGAAAGTGATCCGACTCTACATAGGAGACTAAAGAAGAGATGATGCAGCATTAATCCCATCTTTTCATGGAGTAACAGGTGTCAACGACAAAACTTGTATAAGAGGGGTTCAACTTGTAACACCTGGAATGTTAAATTTTAGATAAAAGAAAGAAAGGAGTATGAAAGAAAGAAATGCAATTTAATCCAAGTTGAAGGTTAAATGTATAAAAAGACAAATGGATATAATATTTTGTACAAAAGCAACATGGCCGCCCACTCCATGTTATATCACCTTTTGTCTACAGTTTTTAGGGAGGGAAGAGCAGAATTCTTCGGGTTCTGGGGAGAGGAAGAAGAATTCAGATTTGAAGTTAGTTTTTAGTATTTTGGCTGGTTTCAGCCACTGGATTATGCTTATGTGTGTTTTGTGTGTTCTCTTTTGTGTTTTTGGTGGGTTCTTAGGTGTTCGAACTCAATTGTATTCGGGTTTGACGAAGTCAAACACGAAAGTTGCAAGAGGTGAGTTCTAGATCCCCGATTTTACTTGTTTTAACTTGTTTTGGGGCTAGAAATACATGTGGTAACGTTTTTTTAATATGGGTGTGTACCCAAAGTTGTATGTGTGTGTGTGTGCCATGTTGTGTGGGTGTTGATTTGTGTAGATTTGAAGATGTTCATGTTTTATGCCTATTATGATGTTTAGTATGTTAGAACTACGCTAGAACTTGTTAGAATGATGAATTGGGGACTGATTATGATGTTAGTTAAAACGTAGTTGTTCATGCACCTGAATAATAGTCCATGCACCCAACTGCCCAAGTGTCTAAGTGTGCCCATGCGCCCAACTACCCAAGTGTTTAAGTGTGCCTATGCGCCAAAAGCTGAAGCGCCCCAATAGTGCCTGAACGCCCAAAGTGCCCATGCACCTATGTCAATCCCATGCGCCTGCATAGCGCCCAAAGTGTTTGGCCATGCGCCCATATAGTGCTCATGCACCCAAAACGTGCCCAATGCCTATGTGTTCCCATGCGCCCGAGAGGTCATGCACCAGCATAGTGTCCACGCGCCTAAATACTTAATAAGTATTCTGAATTCTTTAGGAAAGGGGATTTTTAGGCTATGACTTGGGATGCTCCCAAGGAAGATGTATGTTGTTATATGTTATTGTATGGTGTTGTATGATGATGTTATGCATGTTTTATTCTATTTCTCTATGTTCCTTATTTAGTATTATTACGTGGCTTTGCATGGTGTGAATATGCTAATGAACATAAAGTATTATGTAATTAAAGCAATGTTAATGTATGAAAGTGGAAGTTAATGATAATGAAAAGAGGAACGTAAAGAAAAATGACAGGATCAGCGATCACAAGTTTGATGTATTAGAGTTCAAGCAGCGGAATAGAATAGGAATTAGACAAATTGTAGCAAGAAGTCGATGCTTGTATGCATTAAGAGCACATACGGTTATAGCGAGAGAATATATTTCTGATTCAAGGAATGTTTATAGATATGGATGTTTCTAATCAAATCATTCATTCATTCACCATTCACTTTATTACAATAGGTTGTCACTCCTTATATAGAGTGCAACAATCACTGCTGTTATCACGGAAAGTGACAACTGGCAGATCTAATACAAAAATAACTAACTCTTAACAAACTACTGAAATGTTCACAACTACTGAGAACATAAAAGTGTTAAGTACAAAATATAAAACTACTGATTAAAACTGCTGAAAACTACAACACTGAAACTAGAAATATAAACTACCGATATCACAACTACTGAAGGAGTACTCTTCAGCAGTTGTGACAAATTACTGAGGCTTCAGTACTTGATCTTCAGACTTTGACCTTCAGATGTTTCATCAGCTGATGACTTCAGTAGATATCATCAGCTGATGTCTTCAGTCTTTGTCTTCAGACTTTGTACATCAGTTGTTGATCTTCAGCACTTGTAAACTCTTCAGCTGTTGTACTTCAGTACTTTGGTCTTTCAGCTTCAGCACTTGTGTTCTTCAGCTGTTGTACTTCAGCACTTTAGTTCTTCAGCTGTTGAAGTCTTCAGCACTTGATCTTCAGCTGTTGAAGTCTTCAGCACTTGTCAAACTGCTGATGAGTCTTTCAGCAGTGTTGTGATACCATGTGGGACTTAGAGGTTTTCTGATCTTGGCTCATTGGTTCTTTTGGTCCAACAAACTCCCCCTGAACCAATGCAGCCAAAACCTCTAAATTATTTATATCCCACTTATTGTTGGCAAAATGTTGGTCTTTTTCCTTCTTGATCAGTAGAGAAGATGACCCATGTAAGCTCCGGCCTGGGAAGAAATCTCAGATATTTGTTTGGCATGGTATGAATGGGAACTCTGTTTTGGGGAACTGGACACAGAGTTGTTATCCCATTCATGAGATTTACTTCCCCATAATGAGTCTGTATGACTCTCGAACATAGGCCTCAAGGAGAACAACTTGTTCCTCCTGAGAGAGTTCTCTACTCCTCCTTCGAAGAAGAACTCTGGACCATAGTACTCTGATAAGTACTTCATGGTCCTGCCATTTTTCAGCTCCACCGTAGTTACCTCCCTATATACAAATTCATCAGGATGGTTGCCTTCAAGGAGTAACTGGAGCTCATTCTTCTGGATGTCTTCAAGCTTTTATATAACAACCCCTTCTTAATCATCTTGTTTTCTAGTAAAGCTTGAGGGGTCTTCTTTGCTTGGTGAGCTTTCTTGAATTCATCAATGATTTCCCAAGGTGAGACTACAATGGCCAACATGATGGTAGAATCTATTGTTTTTCGTACCTGGCCATTGTATCTGTGTGGAATAGTTCTTTTATGGATTCTAGAACTCACCCTGGGGTCTGGCCATACTCTCACTCTCTCCTCTGATACTGAAAAGTGTGCCTGAGAGTGTACAGCCTTTGAGCATGCCCTTTCATGGCTTGAATAGATGATGACTGAGGAAATTCCTTGTCAACCATCTTCAACTTTGCTCATCGTGCTGTTTCTGCTGTTCTTCTTCTTCTATCTTGACTCTGACCATTCCCTTTGAGAGTCAGGTGTGATCATGGTTGACTTCGGGGTTTTGGTAGCTTTAGAACAGCAGAGAGTGGCAGACTATCATCTTCATCCTCCTCTTCGTCTTCTTCTTCCATCCTCAGCACCCTTCTCCTCCTTCTAGGTGCATCACTGGATGATGGTTGGGTTGGTGAAGGAATTGGTTTTGAAGAATGAGGATGTTTGGATTTTGGCTTAGAGATTGGTTGGGAGATTTGAGGATAGGATCTGTTTGAGTGGGTGGAAGGGAAGGTTGATCCAGCATCTTTGTAGTTAGTTTCGCCTTTGTGAGTTTAGCCATCTCTAACCTTTTACCAGCCCCAGCCTCATCAAGGGCTTCCACAATAATCCCTTTGTTGAATTGCTCAGACAGACAGATTCTGGTGGCTATAGCCAGAATACTGTCCCTGGTCCATGCGCGAATCTCCATTAACGATCTTCCTAAGTATTTTGCAATAAAGCGGATCATTATTTCCAACCTCTCTTTTCCAGAGCATCATCATACCCTGCCCATCGGTTTGTATCTCTTGCACTCCAACCTTCTGATCTCACTATCCAGTGTGGCTGTGTCAAACCCCTGCCTGAAGAGTTGTTCAATTATTTTATCCATGGATCGGCTGTGTGTAGTGAGCTTCTTTTACCAGCTCCTCCAAGGATTTGTCTTCAGCAGTATGATCATCAGCACTTTTCTTTCGCTTGTAAGTGAGCAGAGGTTTTTTTCTTTCTCCTCCTCTTGGGCTTGCTTCTCTTCTTTCTTTCCTCTGTTCTTTTCCTCTTCTTTTCTTTCACTGCAGTACTCTCCCCCTTTTTGGATGCATTGGAGGAAGGGGTTTGTACCGCAGAAAGAGTCTTTTGTACAGCAGCATCAATCAAGGGCTGTAAGTTGAGGAAGCCTCTCATCAATGGCTTTAGTCACAATATCAGTGATTATGGGTGTGATGAGAGGGAGGGAATTTTGAAGTACAGCACCTATTTGCTCAGGAGGGTTCTGTTCCTGAGAAGTAGGGCCTGAAGCAGAGGCAGGTGGTTGAGTTTGGAGTGGCTCAGTGTTTGGGGAACCTTCAAGTGAAGGTGCCATCTGTGGGTGGGTAGAGGCAGATGGTCTTTCTCCTTGTGAGAGTTGATCAAGTAGGTTTTGCAGCCTACTGACTTTCTCTTCAAGGATTGTGTTCTGGGCAAGAACATCGTAGAAAAAGCCCAGGTCATCATCAGCCGAAGCTGAATCATCTGACCTCCTGCTTAGAGCAGGATTTACATGCACTGGGTGTAGACCAGTTGATGCATGTGCCCCTTGTGCTTGGTACTGGGGACTTCCAGCCTCAGGACAGTGTCCATCATCAGCTGCCTCTAGTGAGGTCTTAGCAATGTTACCAGCCTCATTCTGATCATGTGCTGAGTCAGAGGAGGTGGCAGCCTCACTAGATATTCTAAGCTCCTTGTCTACACCAGGAGATAGAATGGTAAACCCCTGTGCTGTGGGTTCTCAAGTGCACTGTGTTCCTCCCCCTCAATTGTAGAGGTATTCCCAGTAGTAAGTGGTTTCTGGGGAGGGGGTGAGGAGTGCAGTTGAGTCAGCACTTGTGCAACTATTAAAGTTGGGCTGTGAGGGGCGGTTGTTTGGGGTGAGGGATAGAAGCAGTGTGCACCTGGGGAGGTTGGTGCTCTTCAATGGCAATCCCCTCAAGTGAGGAAGATCCCAGATATGTAGGTACCCCTTGTGTGGTTGCTGCAGGCTCCTGTTGAGAGGAGCCTGAGCGGCTATGGCTGGAAGAGTCATTGTATCCACTAGGGGGTTTGGACTAGTGGATATATCCTGCGTTTGTGTTGCAGGGGCATCCTCAGGGGACTCAATTCCCTGAGTAGCCGTTTTGGGTTTCTTTTTGGTGGTTTGGTGGGACTTTTGATTTGGAGGTGGTGGCTGTGGGTTCCAGCTGCGTGGGTTTTCGCAGCTTGGCAGCCATTTTGTGTCTGGTCAGAGTTGTGCCGGAGTATACTTCCGGCAGAACAGCCGTAGCAGGGACTCCCAAGCCAACAAGTCCCTCAGCATTAAGCTGGTTTGTAATGATGGCCATTATGAACCGTGGATATAGTATCCAACGGTTGGCAGTTAGTTTTTGAGCCATCCTTGAGCTCCGAAAATATTATTTCTGAAAAGTTTAGCGGTTGTTGCTCAAAAGAATACATTACCTGCTGCCATTTTGTCGACATTTGATCCCAAGACGACGTCTTAGGGGCCAAACATACATTCACCATGTGAAAAATTAGCGTTCAGCGTCATTAAAGTGTTTCTTCATGATAGTGGAGGCACTGAGATCGCCTTGATATCCATGTTGGGCAAAGGATAGATCTGTGGTGCCCTTCGGATATCCAGCAGAGAGAACTAGCATCATTCAGATGAAGATTTGGCGGATTATTGCAGGAGTGATGACTACTTCTTTGTTTTGACGACCGACTGGAGAGATGGTGTGTTGTTCTCCCCAGTGGTAATAGTAACGTTCATCCAAAATTGTTGAAGGGATTCGGCATGTAGTATGGGATTCAGAAGAAATGCCGTATTGTATTGGGACTGAACCATAAGATCGATAGCAGTATCGAACTTAGTCCAGATAGGCGATTTAGTGAGGTAGGCAACACAGTTGTGTCGCGGTTTAATTTGCATGGACGCCATTGAAAGAGGAAGTTTTGGAGAGGAACGTTAGGTTTGAAGAAGATGAAGCATTGAGACTTAGGTCAGGGATATTTATAGGTACGGGTAAGAAAACGACTGAAGGATGTGGTGTTTAGTCATCAGTAGTTTTAAACGACCGTGACATGGTATTATCCTTTCAGACGTTGAAACAGCTGAAGTCGTGGTGTTAGGCATCAGAAGTTAGAAAACTACTGAAGACCGTGTTTTGACTTTTCATGATGATGATTGAAACAACTGAGGACTTGGTGTTTGTCATCAGTAGTTATGAAACTACTGAGGACAGTGGTTTTGTCATCAGCTGTTGTAAACACTGAAGACTTGGTATTAGTCATCAGTAGTTATAAAACTACTGAAGACATGGTTTTGCTTCAGTTGTTTAGAATGAAACAGCAGTTGTACAAACGACTGAAGAGAAATTTCTCTTCAGCTGTTTTCGTCAATTCTTAGCTTTTCAGCTGTTTCATACTGTCCTCAACACATTCATCAGCCTTTTTGGCTGATTTCAGTTGTTTCATAGGACATCAGTACTTATCTGTTTTTACTGATTGCAGTAGTTGTAACTGCATCAGTAGTTGTACTACATCAGTAGTTTAGAACAGATGAAGTACTTCAGTACTTGTGAGACATTTAGCCTTCAGTAGTTATAAAAACTGCTGAGGGTAAAAGAGCTCATCAGTACTTATATGTGACATAGTTACTAATGATCATCAGTACTTATTACTAAGATCATCAGTAGTTGTCACTTATTCTAGCTGCAGCATACCAAGCCTTAACACCAGGTTTTGGAAAGTTGAACTATCCAAAGGCTTAGTAAAAATGTCTGCAAGCTCATCAGCACTAGGCACAAACTTAGGATCAATCAGACCTTTTTCAAACAATCCCTTATAAAATGATGTCTGATCTCTATATGTTTGGTCCTAGAGTGCTGGACTGGATTTTTGACAATGCAAAGAGCTGAAGCACTATCCATTAACAATGGAGTCTTAGTCTCTGTAATGCCATAATCCAAAAGTTGGTTTTGAAGCCAGAGTACCTGAGATGTACAACTTGCAGCAGCAATGTACTCTGCTTCAGCAGTTGATGTAGCAACTGAGGTCTGTTTCTTGCTCTGCCAAGAAATCAAGCAGTTGCCTAGGAATTGACATCCACCAGAAGTTGATTTCCTGGTCAACTTACACCCTGCATAGTCACTGTCAGAAAAAGCAACTAATTTACCAGAATGTCCAGTAGAATACCATAAACCTAGAGATGGAGTGCCTTGCAGATATCTAAAGATCCTCTTGACTGCAATCAGATGAGACTCTTTAGGTGCAGCCTGAAATCTAGCACAAACACATGTAGCAAACATAATATCTGGTCTAGAAGCTGTTAAATACATCAAGGACCCAATCATACATCTGTAAAGTGTTTCATCAACCACTTTACCTTTCTGATCTGTATCCAGTTGTGTGGTGCTGCACATGGGGTAGAACAGGCTTACAGTTTTGTAAATCAAACTTTTGCAAAAGATCTTTTGTGTATTTGGACTGATGAATGAAAATTCCATCAGCCTTTTGTTTGATTTGCAACCCCAGAAAGAACTGTAATTCTCCCATGGCACTCATTTCAAACTTCTGTTGCATCAACTTTGTAAAGGCATCACACAACTTTGGATCAGAGGATGCAAAAATGATATCATCTACATAAATTTGAACAAGTAGATTATGCTGCCCAGCTTTCTTAATGAATAAAGTCTTATCTATGGAGCCTCTAGTGAAATTATTTTCCAGAAGAAAGTTTGATAATGTCTCATACCAGGCTCTAGGAGCTTGTTTTAACCCATAAAGAGCCTTATCAAGCTTATACACCCAATTAGGATGTTTATTGTCCTCAAAGCCTGGAGGTTGACATACATAAACCTCTTCTTTAATTTTTCCATACAAAAATGCACTTTTGACATCCATTTGAAAAACTTTAAGGTTTTGATAAGCAGCATAAGCTAAAAACAATCGAATTGCTTCCAGTCTGGCTACAGGGGCAAAGGTTTCATCATAATCAATACCTTCTTCTTGTGCAAACCCCTGAACAACCAGTCTGGCCTTGTTCTTAACAATAAGCCCATTTTCATCAGTTTTGTTCCTAAACACCCATTTAGTGCCTATTGCACACTTACCTGGAGGTAGAGGAACCAGTTCCCACACTTGCTGTTTCTTGAACTGAAGAAGCTCAAGCTGCATGGCATCAACCCATCCATTGTCCTTTAAAGCAATGTGATAATTCTTTGGCTCTTGCTGACTGATGAAGAGAGCATAGAAGCAGAAATTTGACAATTGACTTCTTGTTGATACTCCAGCAGTGATATCACCAATGATTTGAGACATAGGGTGATTCTTCAGATCTTGATACACAATGAGATCTGTGCAAGTGTTTGTAGCAGGCTCAGCAGTAACAGATGGTGATGGTGAATCATTTCCTTGAAACCAATCAGTGGATGGTAATTCAAAGGAAGTTGAATTCGAAGAGATCTCATCAGCATTTGTTGTGGATGGTGCTACTGGAGCTACAGGAACATCAGGTCTAGCTGAATCAGGCAGCTGATCACTAAACCTGAAGAGGTGAGTACTGCAATCATCATCATCATCAGCAGTACCACCAGGTGGTGAACTGTTGACAGGAGCAACAGCAGGAGTTTGATAAGGAACATATTGCAGTATGTCCAAATCAAATAACTCCACAGGGCTTTGTGGAATCTTGTCCTTTGGAGATTCATTGAACTTAACATGTAGAGTTTCTTCAACCATCTTTGTTCTGCAGTTGAAGACTCTGTATGCCTTGCAAGTAGATGAATAACCAACAAAATACCCTGCATCCACCTTAGGATCAAATTTATGGAGTTGATCCTTTGTGTTGAGAATAAAACAGGGACACCCAAATGCTTTGAAAAATGAAATCAGAGGAGCCAAATGATGGAGAACTTCATATGGAGTCTTCATCAACCTCTGATTTACTAAAACTCTATTTTGCACATAGCAAGCTGTGTTGACAGCTTCAGCCCAAAGGTCAGTGGCAAACCTGAGTCAGCCAGCATGGACCTTGCAGCTTCAATGAGGGTCCTGTTCTTTCTCTCCACTACTCCATTTTGTTCTGGAGTCCTTGGGATGCTAAACTGCCTTTTGATCCCCTTTGAAAGATAGAAGTCATCAAGTGTATGATTTCTGAACTCAGTTCCATTGTCACTCCTAATACACTTGACTGGAAGGGAATACTGCTTCTCAATATACACACAAAGTGAATAATCTTCTGAGCAGCCTCATCCTTTGAATGTAGAAAGAAAGTCCATACAAATCTGGAGTAATCATCCACAATTACCAGACAGTATTTCTTCTTTGCCATGCTCATTACTCTCACAGGACCAAATAGATCCATATGCAGTAATTGCAAGCAGGCAGTGGACTTAGGCACTTCAATAGGAGGAAATGAGACTTTGTGCTGTTTTCCTTTTAACAAGCAGTGCAGGTTTCATCACAGTGGAACTCCTTTATTGGTAAGCCTCTGACTAAACTATTGTGGGTAAGCTGATTCATGTTTTTGAGATTAACATGACCAAGCCTTCTGTGCCACAGTTTAGATTCTTGAGAAGAGGCTTTGGAAAATAGGCAAGGATTGCCTTTGAGATCTATTTTCTTAGAAAGATCTAAGGCATACACTCTTCCTGTCCTGTTGGCTCTCAGGAGAGTGTGATCATCCAACACCTTGTCAATCAAGTGCAAAACTTTGGATGACAGAATCCTACAGTTTTGACTGGTGAAAAGAGCAACATGGCCTTTATCACACATTTGACTGACACTCAAGAGATTGTACTTGAGATTTTCCACATGATTAACATCATCAAATTTGATTTCTCCATTGGAGACAAAGCCCTTACCAATGATGTAACCCCTAGCATCATTGCCAAAAGAAACAAATCCCTTCTTTCCTTGAGAGTAGTCATGAAGAAGAGAGCTGTTCCCAGTCATGTGCATAGATCCCCCACTGTCTACATACCAGATGCTACTTTGGCATGTTGAAGAACCCTGCAAAATACAATCAGTTAGTTTTAGAGACCCAAACCTTTTTGGTTTTGGGCCTGGTCTCATCAATAGATGGTAAACTAACAGGTTATTTGAAACAACAGCCTGAGAGGAAGAAGATGGTGTAGAAGAGGAGTCCTTTGGCTTGGACCTCCTTTTCTGTGGTTTCAACATAGGAGCATCTAGTTGGTTAACTCTACCCAACAGATGTTGAACCATCATACCAACTGTGTCTGATTTTGTGATAAAGCTTTCAGCTCATCAGACACATTGCCAGTGGAGTTTGATAAGTTCCTATGTTGCCCCTTCTTCTTCTGAGCATTCTCAGCTGTCACCTGTTTAACCCTTCCTTTTTGGATTTCTTTGAGGACTTAAGGGTTACAGGATTTGATGTTGCTGATACAAATGTGGTCTCAAACTCAGTTTTCATTTTTACCATTTTCTCTTAATTTCTTCTTTGTTTGAGTTTGGAACCTCTTTTGTACCAACAATCATCTGTAAGATGATTGAACAAACCACATACTTCACATGGTTTCTTCTTCATCTTAGGTTGATCATCAACTAAAGAGGGTGAAGCAACTGAAGACTTGTTCTTCAATGCTTTGGAAGCATTGTTTGCTTTCTTGACTGCCTCTTTAGTAGTCTTCAAACTCTTTCTACTGGCAGTTTTCTTCTCTTCAGTACTGACAGCAGTTGAAGTTTGAACTTCAGGTGTTAATCCTGCTCTCTAGTCCTTTCAGGACCTTCAGAATTACTCCTGAGTTGATCAACTCATTAATCATGTGAGTGTCAGCATTTGAACCATCAACATCAGCTGATAGGTTCAAAGAGGGCTTGATGCTGACTGCTACTTCTGATTGTGCTGTATCAGAAGGTAGATCACATGATGTGATGGATGGTTATCACTCGATTCACTCACTCATCCTACTCTTGTATCTTCTAAAATTTATATAACTATATTGTAACCATTTCAACTCATCAACTAAATTAACTTCACAGAATCTCATTACTAATTCCTTATCATCATTGTTCTACTATCACTCTATCACTCTGCTGGGTAACTGCAAGGTGTTTTCTTTAGAGCATCTTCTAGAACTTTCATTTTCATGAGTACCTCTATCAACTCTACCTTACTCATTTCAGATCTTTGTAGTCTAAGTACTCTTCTAGCCTTATCATCAATTATTTGCTTTTCAGTTTATAATCTCATCATTTTTATCTTAAGCACAGACTCAAACTCAGCTTTGTTTTTGGAAATTATTTGTTCTAGCTCAATGTTCTTATAATTAGAGCTACATTTGCTTCTCTAATGGAAGCAAATGCTGCTATGCATGGTTCAGAACATAATTGGCTTTTGCCTCAGAGGATACTGTGATACCTGAGGTGTGGAGGCATTAGAAAATGAAGTATCAGCAGACTCCAAAGCCATAAGAGCTAGATTCCCCAAAGGACTGTCACCACCATGTTGACCAGCACCTGAGAACAGTTGGTCATGACCAGACATGTCATTGGTAAACTGCTCCAGTCAACACTCCTGGGGTGAAGAAGCTGTGTTGTTGAGGTTGAGGTTGTTGATGAGATTGGGATGGCTGAGGTTCTGGTAGTGCATGAGGTTGTGGTGCCATAGGAACTTGAACTTGATTTGACTGTGGCATGTAATAACAAGGGTACGGATATGGCATTTGACCCAGGAACAAAATATGCCGGAGATTGTTGTTGAGGATGATGACTAGAAGTGACAGGATGTTCCCTCTGTGTTGTTGACTATTGCCAGGAAAAGTCACAAAGGGTGCAGTGGAGTTAGATCCAGTTGATCTACACTCTCTTGCAAAGTGTCCAAGCCTTTGGCATTTGTGACACCTCAACTTGCTCTTGTCAAAACCAACTTGGTTTTGCCAGAGAGTCCTGGGAATTTTCTTCCAGTTCTTTTATAGAACTTCTGAGATCTGATATTTATCAGGGCCATTTGGCTCAAAATATCCATCTCTTCTAAGTCATCATCAGCAATCCCCTTGAGATCATCCATAATGAAGCATAGATTGTCATTATTACACCCAGTAAACTGACCATCAACACTCACAAATGCAGAATCAGAAGTGCTTGAAGAGAAATTAATATGCTCATCATACTGGCATTCAGATGAAGCATATTCTGACTCATGACCCACCAAGGCATGTTGCCTGGTACAAAGTCTTCAGTGAGCTTTCCAGATGAAGACAGCTTTCTCTTCTGTTCTATCTCTCTCTCAAATGTGAGCAGTTTCCCATGGTTGGGTGGAGATAGTTTGTCCAAACTTGCACTGGAGCGTAGGACAATAGTATATGTGTCCCATCTCTCAGGCAGTGATCTGAGAAATCTGTTATTCATCTGGATATTAGTGTACTCAAGTTTGACCATTTTTAATTCAGAGATCAAACAAGAAACCGCTCATATTGTTGAGTCAGTGTCTCACCCTTTCTATGAGAAAATGTCTCATATTGTTGGGCGAGTTTCTCTATTATTTGCCAAGACCTCATCTGTTCCTCCCAATTGTTCTTTCAGGCATTCAGAGGTCATGGCAGTTTCATGATGCATTAGCCCAGAATAGATTTCATTTGGCAGTGCCATGGCCAGATTCCATGGGCTTTTGCATCAATTTCAAGCAACTTCTTATCCTCATCTGAGTATTGCTCCCTCCTCTTCGGAACCATTTGATTGGTTTCCGGGTTATTCACCATAGGCTTGTGTGTGGACCATGTACCACTGATGTCCAACAACCTGCGCTGTTAACAGACAGGTGATGGAGCATTCGTCTTTGCCATATGTTATACTCATTCCTAACCAGCATTGGTGGCTTGGATGAGGAACCAGTATTGTGAGGATCATTGGAGGGAGTAGTCATTTTCAGTTCAAAACAATTTAGTTCAAGCTTTTAAAAGTTTTACACAGACCACAACAAACTCAATGAAAACCAGAAAAGATCTCAGGATGAATGACCAGAAATACAGAAAATTCAATCTCTATAACCGTTTCTTGCAAAAACAAGCTAATTCAATCAACTTAGATCTTGAATAGCAGTTTCAATGATCAATTATTGATCGATCAATGATTAACCTGCTCTGATACCATTTGACAGGATTAGCGATCACAAGTTTGATGTATTAGAGTTCAAGGCAGCGGAATAAGAATAGGAATTAGACAAATTGTAGCAAGAAGTCGATGCTTGTATGCATTAAGAGCAATACGGTATAGCAAGAGAATATATTTCTGATTCAAGGAATGTTTATAGATATGGAATGTTTCTAATCAAATCATTCATTCATTCACGACATTCACTTTATTACAATAGGTTGTCACTCCTTATATAGAGTGCAACAATCACGTGTTATATCACGGAAAGTGACAACTGGCAGATCTAAACAAAAATACTAACTCTTAACAACTACTGAAATGTTCACAACTACTGACAACATACAGAGTGTTAAGTACAAAATATAAAACTACTGATTAGAAACTACTGAACTACAATGACTGAAACTAGAATATAAAACTACCGATATCACAACTACTGAAGGAGTACTCTTTAGCAGTGTGACAAATTACTGAGGCTTCAGTACTTGATCTTCAGACTTTGACCTTCAGATGTTTCATCAGCTGATGACTTCAGTAGATATCATCAGCTGATTCTTCAGTCTTTGTCTCTCAGACTTGTGGACGTTTAGTTGTTGATGACTTTCAGCACTTGTAAACTCTTCAGCTGTTGTACTTCAGTACTTTGGTCTTTCAGTCTTCAGCACTTGTGTTCTTCACTGTTGTACTTCAGCACTTTAGTTCTTCAGCTGTTGAAGTCTTCAGCACTTGATCTTCAGCTGTGAAGTCTTCAACTTGGTCAACTGCTGATGAGTCTTTCAGCATTGTTGTGATACCAGTGGGACTTAGAGGTTTTCTGATCTTGGCTCATTGTTCTTTTGTGTCCAACAAAAAAGAAGAATGAAAAGTCTTGTAGAAAATGTAAGAGGTTGCACACCCAATGAGGGTGTTTACGTCAACTGTGTTCGGTTTAGCTAAGCAAAAGGGAAATAGAGGTCTAATCTTTGTGATTAACCATATGTATGGAACCCTTGTCGCTTTGCTCTAGGTACTAGAGTCAGCTTCGTGCATAATGTTTAAGGTCAATTATAGATCTTCGCCCCAGTAACCAGTTCATCCATATGTTCAGGTATAGCATGTGGGTCAGTGAAATGTGGGTAAGATGAATGTTGAATTTGGGAGTGATTGAAAGTGTATGAAGGTGGGAATGAATGATAACGAATATTGTACGAATACAAAGGATGATGAAAGGATAATAATAAGATTATTACTTTGTGACTAATGATGATTTTTCCGTCACTTAAAGTATGAAAGTTATGGAAAGAAAGTTTTTAAACGAAAATAAAGTAAAAGTTGTTTAAAACTAAAACTCTTCATCAAAGGACTTTCATGTATTTTCAAGTTGGCAGGTAATGGTGAGGAGAGGCACAGGTGCAACTACTGGCAATTTTGGAGGGCATCCAGTTATGATGTATGCTTAGAGCGTATAGCTAGAGAGGCTATATTATCAACCAGTGAAAGTTAACAAACAAGTCACGGTACGCAAAGTCAATAAAAGTCAACCCACATCTTTCGATGATGATCCGAGATGAGCGTTGAAGATAGTGAGTTGTGATTTTTATTGTAATATGTATGTTTTGTGGAATTTTGTTGCGTGACTTTAGGTATTGTTTATGCGTTTGGTTTACGGTCGCATGTGTGTTTTGAACCTAACAATCTGTTTTAATCCTCCGGTTATAACCAATAACACAGTCAAGTTGGGTTGTGTCTCTTCGTGCCCGGCAGGTCCCAGCGAAACTGAATGAAAGTTCTTTATATTTCAGCGAAACTGTGAGGTGGTTCTGTACAAGCACCTAACAGTTTCGCTGACCTAGCTTCAGTTTCGCCGGTATACAATAAGCTCGTACAGTTCGCCTGGTCGAAACACCTTTCCTGTTTAGTGAAATTGACATTTTAGCTCGCGAAACTACACTTTCGCCCGCTGAAACTGTGTGCGAACTATTCCTTCGGCTAGCGAATTTATTTTTTTACTTTATTTTTCATTATTATTTTTTTAATTTCTTGAATTTGTATTTAACTTATTTGGTCTCTTTCTCAGCATCAAATGGCTAACTTAAAGTTCGATGAGAGGAATAATATCACTGTTATTCTGGATGATACACATCCTAAAGCTGCTATTTGATGGCTGCAAAGATTACCCATAGCTTATGTCGTATCTCATTCGACCACCATTTATGATCTTCATATCAGATTTCTGGAGATTTGCTGAGTACGATACACGAGGAAATACACAAAGAATTATTGCTAAAGTCTTAGATCACGAAGTGACCATACTGTTGAGATTGTTTCGAGGATTTTGAGACTTGAAGAGGACTCTAGAGATGAAGTTACTATGTCAGATTCAGATGTGTTTTGGCATTTATCAGCTTGATATGAGGGGCCAACTTTGGTTCCCGCAAGGAGATCAAGAAGTCTTTCTATCCAGGAATGGAGATTTTTGATCATGTATTCATCATGTGCCTTGATCACCGTAAAGGTGATCGGACGAACTAAACTCAATAGGGCAAAAGCGATGGGTTATATTGCAGGGAGAGAAGGCCAACATTGCCAACTGATATTTGCATGCATGGCTGAGAACGTGATGACCTTGAAGAAGATAAGTGGCTGTTATATCCTCGTTTTCTTCAAATGATTTTTGATGATCTTATACCAAATGTACCGAAACATGGAGAGGTAATAGGCTGGTACAAATGAACCCCCACATTTTTGCTGACTGCTGTGCAATTCGCCATGATTTTAGTGGAAAGATACCCATCTTTGGGAAAATATGTACCCTCCAGAGAGATGGAGTTATATTAGACAGGTCGATGAATCTGAGAACAAAAGCTGAACAAACCAGAGCACAACGATTTAAAGCAACCAAGAAAGAAAAAGATATGCTAAGGAGAAAGATTATGATTTTGAGGAAGGTATAAATGAAAAAGCTGAGAGAAAGATTAGAGAAGGAAAGAAGATCGAAGAAGAAAGCCAATACTGCAGAAACTGAGAGGCGTACTAAACAGAGACAAGGATTCACTAAAAGAAGGGAGGAAAGAGGAAACCTTGATGAAGACTGATCGCAATCTTAATACTTCTTTGACAAACGAACTGAGCTTGATCAAGACTAAACTTACCAACCAAGAGATTTGAGAAAAGCAAAAGATGAGGTGATAAAGGGCATGAAGAAGATGCTTGTTGATCAAAACTGCCTACTAAAGAAGTTATTTGAGGATATTGCACTTCTAAAAGCTGCAGCCGGCCTACCTGATCAACTAACTCAATCTGAGTTAGATGATCCGACTGACACTTCAAAGTATCCATTTCTGAATATGGGTACTTCATCGAAGACAGGACAGGGCACATCTGGTGCAGCAACCACTGATGCTCGAGATAGTGAAGCTAGAGCTGAGGATGTTGGAAAAGAGAATGAAGAATACATTTTTGAAGCTAGATTTATTGACATGGGTCTTGATGTAGAGAATGATTTAGTTGGAGAAGAAGTTATTAGAGAGAAGTAAATGGAAAGAGATAGTGAAAAAGGAAAGGGGTTGATTAATGAAGAAGAGGATGATGAATAGCTCATAGACTATGATTCTGAATTGGAGTTCTATGAAGTTGATGAGAGACTGTTGATCTATGTGGAAATGAAGGGGGAGGATGCTAAAGATGTGTTTGAGATGGATAGAGCTAAATGGTTTGTCAAAGAGAAGGAGCCAGAAGAAATCACTCCCCTATTCCAACAAATGAGAGGGTTGAGTAAACAGGAGTCCGACAAGAAGATTTTAAGCTGGTCCTATATCCCAGTCTGAAAATGTTCATGATAAAGAGCAGGGGAGGTAGTATTAGCTACTTGCATAAAAGGAAGGCTTTTAAGTCCTTGCCTAAATGGGATCTTAGGCGTTTGGCAGCTCTACCACTTCTGAATGCACATCTGAGCGAAAGAGCCACGCTTCTGGAGAAAGAGATACAGAATGGGCTTAATGACAACTTTGAGACTTTTGGTTTCATGAAGGCAGAAAGGAGAAGTCCAAGAAAGACAAAGACTGGCAACCAGGAAAGGGAAGAATTGTTCTGAAAGTTAAACCGCCAAAGACTGTTAACAGGGTGAGATTGTCTAATCCCTTTCCCCAACAGCTACAGGATTTCGAGAAATGGTTTTATGATAATAACAATAGGGAAGTTCTCATTAAGGTGAAGAATGGCAAAGAATTTAAATTTTTTGATCCTATGGAGTTGTTTAGTTTCTGCGACGAAGATTTATTAGTGTTGTGTGAGAATCACATAAAGGCTGGGGCTGGGGAAGAGACTCGGAAAGAATCAAGTCTCTTTATGAATGTAGCCAACAAGATCAGAGGGGTGAGGGTAGAGATGAAGAAATTATCCAAGATGGTAAGGGCTCAAGATGACCTTAACATGGATATTCAAGATTTGGCCAAGCAGTTTGAGAGGGCTAGTGCTCATCCAACGAAGCTAGTGATGCAGGAGGAAACCGTAAAGAATCATGTGCTGAAGCTTCAGATGGAGCTGTTGCAGGAGATGTTGAAGATTAATCTAAAGCAACAAAGGTCACTGGAGCTGAAGAGACTAATCAAGCTGAGTGTAGTTGGTGAGTTCCAACCTAAGGGGAGTATTGAAGATCATGTATAGGTTGGAATCACCTTAGTTTAGATTATCTACTTTTGATTGTAATAGGTCTTTTATTAGTTTCCTTTACTTGTATTTTGTTTATGTATTATTGTTGTACAGCAAAACTGTGAGCGAAACTAAACTACAGTTTCGCTCACAGTTAGCTATTTTGTTTGCCTGGCGAAACTTCTGTTTCGTCTAGCGAAACTATTGTTTCGACAGCATAGTTTCGCTGACAGCGAAACTGTCTACAAAACTATAGACTGCTATATATTGTTTTGTTTCTTCTCATTGTAGGTAAGCTTGAAAAACCCTAATCGATTATCATTGTTGCAAGTTACCATTTCAAAGCAGTTAATACACGGATTTATCCTTGTTCTTTATGTTATTGATTAGCATTGATCATTGTCTTATTATGAATGAGTTGTTATTGTGTTCAATTCTCTTTATTATTGTTGTTTAGTATATTTGTTGGATATTGAAGGATTCTTAATATCATTTGCATTTTAATACGATCACATGGACCAACTCTGATACCATATTGTTGGTCCATGTGATCGTATTACAATGCAAATGATATTAAGAATCGTTCAATATCCAACAAATATACTAAACAACAATAATAAAGAGAATTGACACCATAACAACTTATTCATAATAAGACAATGATCAATGATAATCAATAACATAAAGCACAAGTATAAATCTGTGTATTAACTACTTTGAAATGGTAACTTGCAACAATAATAATCGATTAGGGTTTTTGCAAGCTTACCTACAATGAGAAGAAACAAACAATATATAGCAGTCAATAGTTTCGTTGGAAGATGATTAACAGTTTCACTGAAAGAACTGTAGTTTCGCTGATCGATCGTAAAACCCTTTTTCAACCGACAGCATATGATTTAGGAATAATATTTTTGGGGCATGTCAAAATTTTTAATAAAATGTCATCTTCAGAAGACTTTAAATCAGATAATCTCACAATGGCACAACGCTGGTTTGACTCTTTTGCAGGTACAAAGAAAAAACAATTGTCAGATTTAATTGTTGATTTTAAAAAGTGGCAAATAATCTAAGAAGCATATTCCAGATCTCAGTAATCATGAACAAATTCAAAAGCTTCTTGACTCTCTTCCGTCTACATGGAATCATCAAGTTAAAATGCTGAAGCAAGAAAGAGGTCATGTCGACACAAAACTTATCGATATGATCAACAAACTGAAAGAGATTGAGTTGGATATCAAACGTCATTTGTACTATGAAGCGACATATCTAACTCCAAATATCACTTCAAATTCCAAAGAGAAACGAGAAGAGATATCAGATTCTCACACCAATTCTGACGGTTTACCGAAACCTAGAATTGAAGAGGTACAAGAGGATCATAAGCAAATATCAATGGGTAAAGGTGGAGCTGAGTTGAATGATGCAGTTTGCGATGATGATGATAAGGAAGAGGAATGGAAGCGAAATACCAGAGATTGCAACTGCCAGAAGGCTCTTACTGCTGAAAGAGTCATCCTGGATCTTCCATACGAGACTGTTCAGAATATGTGTTCTTCTGCTTGCAAAATTCATTTATTTGGTGTGTATAAAGCAAATAGGTTACTTTTAGATAACAAAAGGAATTAACCACCATAAACGCATAATTTAAAAAGAATGAAGCCAAGTATTTCATAAAATTAAATGAAGCTTTAAAAGAAAATGATCATTTAAAACGAACTCTTGAAGGAAATGTTGAAATTAATCTCTTAAATGAAAGAGTCACTTTGGTTGAATTTGAAACAAGCAAGCTAAAGCTTTATAGATGGACCATATCCGGAATGAAGCAGGAAGAGCTACTGTGTAAACAGAGGGGAGCTAGAATTAAAACGGGAGTGGGTTGTGGTGAAAATCCATTTGTCTATCCTCCTCCTAGCACCCATTATTACTCTCCTATGCCTCAACCTCATCCATCTAATGATTTGATTGAAGCTGCTGAAACTAATAGTATAAATGCTGGTTTAGGCAACGTTAATCTTAAAGAGGTTAGAGATGTGCAGGATTCTCCTGTAGGTTTGGGATTCTTTATGCAAAGGTCTGATAAGAAGACTAATGACGATTCCATGTCTGATGCTCCAACACCAATATCAGTTGCTTCTTCAACTTTCTTCAACAAATTCAAATCAGGTAACATTCCTTCGTTTGTTCCCGTTAGGTTTGTCAAAGAAGGAACAGTTGTCGAATCATCAAGCAATCCGAATCCTATAAGCGAAGCCGACACAATAGGAGATGTCAATCAAGATCAATTGGAGAAAGATTTGTGTATACGAGACTGGATAAGCTCAGATGATTAATCAAACATAGAGTAGCGTGTTGGTTCCTCACAGATTGAGATATCTCCTGACATTGTCAAGTATCGAAAGCTTCCAAAAGCTGAATCAAGACCAATACATATCTCTTCTCCAATTGCAAAGCATCCCTGTCAATCAGTAAAGATCTCATTCACTGCTCAGCACGGGAAACTTCAGAACAAGCAAGAATCTGCTATAAGTTCCAAGCAATCCTCATCACCACCTTGTAACACTAAGTTACTCTTTTAAAGAAGAATAATAAATGAAAAAAAAGAAGGAAACATCAATAAGCCCAAGTGGAGGGGTTAAAATGTATATGGGGATAAAAGTACAAAAAGTTTGTGTAAAGGTGGGCATGGCCGCCCACCCTCTCTTCACATCACCTTTTTTACATTCGGATTAGTGAGAGAGAGTAGAAACTTCGGTTTTGAAGAAGAAGAAAAGAAGAGGTTGAATTCAAGGTAAGAATTCGTGGTTTTTAAGTTTTTATGATGGGTTTTATCTCGGTTACATGCTTATGTGCTTATATGCTTGTGTGTGTGTCCGTGTGTGTGTGTTTTGGTGTGTTTTTAGGTGTTTGAACTCATTTGCAAGCGGGTTAGAAGGAAGAAACACCCAAGTTATACCAGGTGAGTTCTAGACCCCGGTTTTACATGTTTTAAACTCTCTTGGGGCTGATAACGTATTAAGACGATTTTCAAATGTTTATGTATGTATACCGGTATGTATTATGCATGTTGTATGATGATTCTTAGATGCTTATAGGTTGTTCATGTTTAGAATAGCTTTGGTAAGCTTAGAACAAATAGGTTTGATGATTTGGTTTGAAAACATCCTAGAAACATGTTGTACAAAAGGTTCATGCGCCTAGATAAGGCTCATGCACCTGGGAATGCCTTAGAAGAATTTGAGTGTAACCCATGCGCCTGAACAGTAGTACATGCGCCTAGAAATATTAGTCGGACGACTAAGTGTACGCCCATGTGCCCCAATAGTGCCCATGCGCCCAACTGGCCCATGCGCCTAAGTGTCCATGCGTTCGAATGACCCATACACCTAAGTGTTCATACGCCCGAATAGTCCATGCGCCTGAACAGCTCATGCGCCTAAGTGTTAAAATGGTTAAGTGTTGAATGATGCGCCTACATAGTGATGAAATTCCCAAACAGGGCTCATGCGCCAAAATAGTGTCAAAGCGCCTAAACACTTAGAATTTATTACAGAATTTTTGGGAGTCTGTGCTTTTAGAAATTTGACCAAGGTTTGACTAGGGCTTATTAATGTTAGGTTTCCTGCATTCTTATGATTGCCTTATGATTGTTCCTTATTATTATTGCTATTATTATTACTTATAGTGTGTGACTTTACGTGGTATGTTTATTATTGTAACATAAAGTATATTGTAATAATAAAGAGGAAGAGCAGTAAAGAAGAGAAGAGAAACATTAATAAAATGTTAACAAGTCTAGCAAGCTTATAGGAGGTACACGACCATGTTGTCGTTAGCTCAACTGTGCTGCGAGTTAGCTACCCTATTATGCACACAGGGCCAGTCAATTAAGATTGGCAAGACCTTTGCTGCATACCCTAGGTGATTGGGTCGGCCTTGTATACAGTAAACAGAACCCTTTTGAGGGATATAGATGGCCCATCACCGTTTTCACCGTGCATACGGTTTAGGGTGTTGCTCATTGGTCCATACAGAAAATGAAAGATAAAGATAAAAGATTACAGAAAATAAAATGCATACAGTAAAGAGAACAAACAGTTCATATAGTTAATGCGTACTCGCATACAAACTAAAGAGTTGTATCTCACAGAAAGAGTATTTTTCATATACAACATACAGAAAGTATTTTATTACTTTTAAAACTAGAACTCACTTAGCAACTCTGACTTTTATACATTTTCAGTTGGCATGTAATTATTGCTGAGCATGGCATGAGGGTGAAGGTACTCGGCATGGTTAGACTGACATCCATTCATACTTATTATGGTTGTTGTTTTGTAATACAATTAAACAGTTCTTTTGTAATCGATTAAACAATAGTGTATTGCTTAACAAAATTGTTTTAATGAAATGAATGGTTTTTGTTAAAATGATTCCGCTGCATAAGTTTGTAAATTTATAATGTTTTAAGATATTTAATGCTTTGAATGACCAACTGTGAGGTCTCCGGGAACGGGGCCATACAAGTTGGTATCAGAGCCAAAGTTTAAGAGAATTGGGTTAAATAAATTTTTAAAACCTAAACTTAAACTGAAAATTGGACAATTAGAGGGATGTTAGACCGAGTAGCTACGTGCCATCAGGTATGTCTTTTCTTCATGGTAACTGGTATTATGTGTGCATGCTATTTGATTTATATGCTCTTAGTAGATTCTGATACTGATTAAGTCAGGATAGGAAATGCTTGGGGTATGAAGAGTAAAGTAAGTGGCTAATCACCACTGGCCACTGCAATTACAGACTTACTATACTTGACATAAACTAAGTTATTACCTTGAATGACCGCGTAAGTGTTTGAATCTTATAGTGTTTTAGAAGATGGCTGGATAGAAATCTTCCAAGGCTCCTAAAGGCAGAGGCCGTCCACCTGTGACTAGGAGAAGTGCTAAGACTCCTGAGACGACCCATGAGAACCCTGAGGTTCATGGCCGAAGCGAAGACAATGAGAATGCTAGTCTGAATGCCTAGCTAGGGAGGCAATTGCTGATGAAGTACACTAGGTCATGCAGACAGTCTTGCCGTCTGTGGTTACTGAAGTCATCAGAGCTGTGAGGAGCGGGGAGAGGAAGGAGAAGGAGACTAAAAGCGGATCAATGGGCAAGGGAAGAAGAGGGGAGGAGGAACAACCAGAGCCTGAGATTGTGTTATCCGAGGAGGAGGAGGATGATGTAGTGGGGCTAGAAACCGAAGGATGCTGTTATAGGGCGTTCTAAAGGTGTAAGCCCCCGACTTTCGATGGCAATGGCAATGCTGCTGCCGCTCACCGCTGGGTGAGAGAGATGTAGGCAGTCTTGGAAATCAGTGAGTGTCGCGAAGACTAGAAGGTGAAGTTCGCAACACACTCTTTCGTTTATTCAGCGCTGTGGTGGTGGGACAATATTGTCCAAGCTGAGGGTGCCAGAGCCATCAGGAAGATCCGATGGGAGGAGTTTAAGAAGTTGGTTATTGAGGAGGTCTGTCCTCACCGGGAGATGGGCAAGGTTGACGGGGAGTTCTTGCAACTTGAAGCGGGAACCATGACCCACCAGCAGTACACCACTAAATTCAATGAGATGGTAAGGCTGGTGCCGGATCAGGTGACGTCGGTATCAAGGGAGCTCAAGAGATACGTCCAAGGACTGCCGGCTGACATTCCCAGGCACCTGATTGCTGCTTAGCCAGGTACCTTTCAACCGTGGTGGAGGTAAAGAAGACGAGTGGGGATGGTAAAAACTGGAATGGGAAGAGGTTTGGATGTGGTGGTTTTACTCCAAACAACAAGAAAGTGAAGGTGGACGATGGTGGGGTGTCGTCAAGATCAGGACTGAGAAGGTGTGGCAGATGTGGACGGGAGCATACCGGTGAGTGCAGGATGGGAATGAATGTATGCTTCAGGTGTGGCAAGCATGGCCACATCGCTAGAGATTGTAAGAAGCCGAGGGCGGAGAGCTCTGGAGCGGAGAAGAAGAAGCCGGAGGAAGGAGGGCAGAGGGCAAGTGCTAGAGCTTACACCATGACCCGGGAGGAAGCCAGAGCTGATCCCGATGTCATGTCAGGCATGTTTCTATTGAACCAAACTTGTGCCTCTGTATTGTTTGATTCGGTGCTAGTAGGAGTTTTTTTCCACTACTTTCTGTGCTAAGTTGCCTATTAGTAATAGAAATTTCAGTGAACCATTTGATGTAGAAACCGCTATTGGCAATTCCACAAGAATTACTGATATGATTGACGAATGTGCTATAGGACTAGAAGGTCATAGGTTTGCTGCTAGGTTACATGTGATGCTCCTAGATGGATTTGATGTAGTACTAGGGATGGACGGGTTAGCAACCTATGAAGCAAACATGGTATGTCGCAAGAAGATGATTCGATTAGTCACGCCCGATGGGAGTTTGGTTACGATTTACGATCGTGTTACTACAATCCCAAAGATGATTTCGATGCTAGTGGCGGGGAAGTGCATGAAACGTGGATGTAGTGCCTACTTGGCATACATGAAAGACGTGGATGCATCGGTACCGCAATTATCTGAGGTACCAGTGGTGTGTGACTTTCAGACGTATTCCTGGAAGACTTACCCGGCGTGCCACCAGATCGCGAGATTGAGTTCCAAATCGATTTGATACCCGGTGCTCAACCCGTTGCCAAAGCACCATATCGATTAGCTCCTACTGAGATGAAGGAACTCATGATCCAATTACAGGAGTTGATGGATAAGGGATTCATTCAACTTAGTATCTCTCTGTGGGGTGCTCCGGTATTGTTTGTAAAGAAAAAGCACGGAAGTATGCAAATGTGCATCGACTACCGAGAGCTGAACAAGTTGACGGTGAAGAATCGGTACTCGTTACCAAGGATTGACCACTTGTTTGACCAGCTCCAAGGTGCTAGTTGGTTCTCGAGAATAGATCTACAATCTGGCTACCATCAATTGAAGGTGAAGGAACAAGACATTCCTAAGATAGCTTTCCGTACACGTTATGGACACTACGAGTTCCTCGTTATGTCTTTTGGTCTAACTAACGCGCTAGCTACCTTTATGGATTTGATGAATCGGGTGTGCCGACCTATGTTGGATAGATCAGAGATTGTGTTCATTGATAATATTATGATCTACTCGAAGAGCGAAGAAGAGCATACCGGTCATATTCGGGAGGTGTTGGAGACATTAAGAAATGAGAAGTTGTATGCCAAATTCTCCAAGTGCGCGTTCTGGTTGTGTGAAGTTCAATTCTTGGGTCATGTGGTGAATCCTGATGGAATCATGGTGGACCCGGCAAAGGTGGAGGCAGTGATGCACTGGAAGTCTCCAAAAACGCCATCCGAGATTCGTAGTTTCTTGGGGTTGGCGGGATATTATCGAAGGTTCATTCAATACTTTTCCAAGATCGCTTCTCCACTAACCAAGTTGACCTGAAAAGATGTAAAGTTTATATCGGGTCAAGCTCAAGAGCAAGCATTCGAGGAGTTAAAGGCAAGGTTAACTCAAGCTCTTGTTCTGTCATTGCCCGAAGGAAGCGAGGATTTGGTGGTTTATTCAGATGTTTCCTACTCAGGGTTCAGGTGCATGTTAATACAGAGAGGGAAGGTTATAGCCTATGCATCCCAACAATTGAAAGTTCATGAGGTCAATTATCCCACTCATGACTTGGAGCTAGCGACTGTGGTCTTTGTATTGAAGGTTTGGAGGCACTATCTCTACGGGACGAAGTGCACCATTTTCACTAACCACAAGAGCTTGAAGTACTTCTTCGACCAAAAAGATCTGAACATGAGGCAGAGGAGGTAGTTGGAGCTCATAAAAGATTATGATTACGAGATCCGCTATCGTCTGGGCAAAGCCAACGTCGTGGTTGATGCTCTTAGCTGAAAGGAAAGGCCCGAGCCAATTCAAGTGAAGCATATCAACTGATCATGACCTCCGATGAGATGAAGCAAGTCAAAGAGTTTCAAGATGTGACACTGAAAGAAGATCATCTTAACTCTAAATGATGATAGGTCTGGTTAGGGAATTGGGTGAAAACACCTTGGTGTTAAAACCCGATTTGGACGGGTGTGGATTCCTCGTTTTGGGGATCTACGTGTGAAGATTATGGATGAAGCTCATAATACTCAATACTCCATTCATCCTGGTGCCATGAAAATGTTTCAAGATATGAAGAAAGACTATTGGTGGCCGGGTATGAAGCGTGACGTGGTGGGGTATGTGAGTAAGTGCCTTACTTGCTTATAGGTGAAGGTCGAACATCAGAAGCCGAATGGGAAGATCCAAGCTTTGGATGTACCGGAATGGAAGTGGGAGCACATCACCATGGATCGCGTACTCCGAAAGGGTACGATGCCATATTGGTGATTGTTGACCGTGTGACGAAGAGTGCTCACATTCTATCGATCCACGAGACACATTCATCCGAGAGGTTGGCTGACCTTTTCATCAAGGAAATTGTAACTCGTCATGGTGTGCCGGTGTCTATTGTGACTGATCGTGACACCCGGTTTACGTTCAAATTTTGGAAGAAATTCCACTATGTGATGGGGACGAGGTTACATATTAGCACGGCTTATCATCCCGAAACTGATGGTCAGTCAGAAACGACCATTCAGACACTAGAAGACATGCTTCGGGCATGTGTGATTGATTTTAGGGGAAGTTGGGATGACCACTTACCGTTAACTGAATTCTCGTACAACAACAGCTATCATGCCAGCATTGGTATGCCACCATATGAGATGCTATACGGTAGAAGATGCAGAACACCCGTTTGTTGCGGTGATATTGGTCAGAAGGAGTTTGGGAGCGTCGAGGTAATCAAGGCTACGAACGAGAAGCTTGAGAAGATTATATCCTTCACGAAGGCAGCTAAAGATAGGCAGAAGTCGTATGTCGATAAACGACGCAGACCGATCGAGTTCCAGGTGCGTGACCGGATTATGCTGAAGGTCTCACCTTGGAAGGGTATTATCTGATTCAAGAAGCGGGGCAAGTTGAGCCCAAGGTATATAGGCCCATTCCGAATCATTGCTCGAGTAGGAGAGGTGGCCTATAGGTTGGAGTTACCAGATGAGTTAAGTGGGAGTCACCCAACATTCCATGTATCTCATCTGAGAAAGTGTTTGGCTTATGAAAACATGATTTTTCCACTGGAGGATATCGAAGTAGACGAAAGGCTCAATTATGTGGAGCAACCAGTGGCAATCATTGATTGTAAAGAGAAAAGGCTGAGAAATAAAGTGGTTCCTCTTGTGCGTGTACAGTGGAAGCACAGGAAGGGATCCAAATCTACATTGGAGACTGAGGAGGAGATGAGGTAGCATTATCCTCATCTGTTTAAGGAGTGACAGGTTTCAGGGAGGAAACCTATTTAAGGAGGGTAGACTTGTAACACTCGGTTATTCTTTTAAATGAAGAATAATAAATGAAGAATAAAAGAAGGAAACATCAATAAGCCCAAGTGGAAGGGTTAAAAATGTAAATGGGGATAAAAGTACAAAAAGTTGGTGTAAAGGTGCGCATGGCCGCCCACTCTCACTTGACATCACCTTTTCTTCATTCGGATTAGTGAGAGAGAGCAGAAACGTCATATTTTGAAGAAGAAGAAAAGAAGAGGTTGAATTCAAGGTAAGAATTCGTGGTTTTTAAGTGTTTATGATGGGTTTTATCTCGGTTACATGCTTATGTGCTTATATGCTTGTGTGTGTGTCCGTGTGTGTGTTTTGGTGTGCTTTTAGGTGTTTGAACTCATTTGCAACCGGGTTAGAAGGAAGAAACACCCAAGTTGCACCAGGTGAGTTCTAGACCATGGTTTTACTTGTTTTAAACTCTCTTGGGGCTTAAAAAGTATTAAAACGATTTTAAATGTTTATATATGTATACTCGTATGTATTATGCATTTGGATGATGATTCTTAGATGCTTACAGGTTTTTCATGTTTAGAATAGCCTTAGTAAGCTTAGAACAGATAGGTTTGAAGATTAGGTTTGAAAACATCCTAGAAACATGTTGTATAGAAGGTTCATGCACCTAGATAAGGCTCATGCGCCTAGGAATGCCTTAGAAGAATTTGAGTGTAACCCATGCGCCTGAATAGTAGTCCATGCGCCTAGAAATATTAGTCGGACGACTAAGTGTAGGCCCATGCACCCCAATAGTGCCCATGCGCCCACGTGTCCCATGCGCCTAAGTGTCCATGCGTCCGAATGACCCATACGCCTAAGTGTTCATACGCCCGAATAGTCCATGCGCCTGAATAGCTCATGCGCCTAAGTGTTAAAATGGTTAAGTGTTGACTGATGCGCTTACATAGTGATGAAACGCCCAAATAGGGCTCATGTGCCAAAATAGTGTCAAAGCGCCTAAACACTTAGAATTTATTTCAGAATTTTTGGGAGTGTGTGCTTTTACACCAAGGTTTTACTAGGGCTTATTAATGTTAGGTTTCCTGCATTATTATGATTGCCTTATGATTGTTCCTTATTATTATTGCTATTACTATTACTTATAGTGTGTGACTTTACATGGTATTTTATTATTGTAACGTAAAGTATATTGTAATAATAAAGAGGAAGAGCACTAAAGAAGAGAAGAGAAACATTAATAAAATGTTAACAACTCTTGCAATCTTACAGGAGGTACACGACCATGTTGTCGTTAGCTCAACTATGTTGCGGGTTAGGTACCCTATTATGCACATAGGGCCTGTCAATTAAGATTGGCAGGACCTTTGCTGCGTACCCTAAGTGATTGGGTCGGCCTTGTATATAGTAAACAGAACCCTTTTGAGGGATATAGATGGCCCATCACCAGTTTTCACCGTGCATACAGTTTAGGGTATTGCTCATTGGTCCATACAGACAATGAAAATTAAAGATAAAAGATTACAGAACATATAAGGCATAGAGTAAAGAGAACAAACAATATCTGTTCATATAGTTAATGCGTGCTCGCATACAAAGTAAAGAGTTGTATTTCACATAAAGAGTATTTTTCATATACAATATACAGAAAGTATTTTATTACTTTTAAAACTAGAACTCATTCAGCAACGCTGACTTTATACATTTTCAGATGGCAGGTAATTATTGCTGAGGATGGCACGAGGGTGAAGCTACTCGGCAGGGAAAGACTGACATCCATTCATACTTATTATGGTTGTTGTTTTGTAATGCAATTAAACAGTTCTTTTGTAATCGATTAAACAATAGTGTAATTGTTTAACGATAGTGTTTTAATTAAATGAATCGTTTTTGTTAAAATGATTCTGCTGCTTAAGGCTGTAAATTTATAATGTTTTAAGGTATTTAATGCTTTGAATGACCAACTGTGAGGTCTCCGGGAACGGGGCCTTACACACCTGCACAACATGAGACTACAAAGAATCAAAAGCCATTCAAGGCTTGTTTTGACTATTGAAAAGAAGGTCATGTGGTAAAGAAGTGCCCTCAAAGAATTGCTTCGAATGGTAAAGGCAAAACGAATTGCTTCTCCAAATGTAAGTCTACAAAGAATGTTCCAGACGGTAAAGGCAACACGGGTTGCTTCTCTGGATCAAGAGGTAAAAATCACACATCTTTGAATGGTTGGATGAAAAACCCTCCATCTAAAGCTTTTCATGTGAAGCTGGTTTCACATGATTCAAAGATGAAAATGACCAAAGGTTTAAAATGAAATTCTTTCCCTTCCGGTCTTAAACAGAAAATGATTTCCAAATTTAATTCATTCAAATCCAAATTAATTGAACCAAAACAAATTTGGCAAATTAAAAAGAAGGATACAGATATTCCCGATTGTTTAAATGGTTGTGTGCAGAAGCAGGTTTCTTATATTGATGAAAAAGGAACTTCCAGGAGTACGATGGCCTGGGTTCCCCTTTCAAACTAATCTATTATTGAGTGTAGGAACAATTCAGGAGGACTGTTAGTAATCCAGTTTATTGATAGGAATTGTTCATAATTTAAATTTGAGGTAGAACAAACAGGTTAAGGTCATGGTATTTTATTCACAATCTGGATTTTTATCTACACAATCATAGTTCTCACTTCACAATCACTGCATATTTCTTGAGCATTCATTTCTTATCTTCATATTAGTGTAGTTTGGAAGACCTTCTTTGACAAATTTTTATTTTTTGTACAGTTTTATAAAAAAATTTAAAAAAATTAAAAAATTAAAAAAATTAAAAAAAAGTTTGCAAAAATAAAAAATTTAGGGGGAGAGGATAAGTAAATAAAAATGAAAAGAGAACTGTGAACTTGATTCTTGATTCGAGATATTGAGAAATGATTGTATATCTTCTTGAAATGCTTGTTTTTGCATGACTTGTGTTTTTAAAATGAGAAATAATAGTAACTGATGCTGTTATCTGATTTATATCTTATTTTTAATTACAAATAATAGAAAAACAAACAGATGCTTTAATGATATGCGTGGTAGACTTAGCCTAAAGAATAAAGTAGACAACAACATCATGATTTAAATTAAAATATATGCTTAAGGATGTCTAAATTTAGGCGATCATTTTGTCCTGCACGAAAACTGAGTCTCGACAAAAATTGGATTGAGAATTGATCTTTCACCCACCATGATACAAATCATCTAAACGATTGGTGTATTTATGTGTCTTGTGTTTGTGCTAATCTCCTCTGTTGTACGGTGGTACTGACCTGCAGTGATGATCTCCTCTATTGTACCATGGTACTGACCTGGAGCTCTCATTGGCACATGATTAAATGGTCATCTCCTTTGTTATACGTGAGTATAGACCTGGAGCTCTTACCATTTTGGTCTAAGTAGTGTCAAATCATCTAAACGATGAATTCATCACAGAATGTAATATTCTGTCAATAATCACTTGCACACTAATGCACAAGCCTGCTCTGTAAAGATCGTTAAAAAATTCAAGAAATCCTTAAGTTGGGTGAGGGTTTTTGTCAAATGATTGTGGGGTCCTAGCATTCTAAGGCATTTAATAGAACCTTAATGAATCATCTTCTGCTTGTTGAAAAAGATAGGGCATGGGTTAAGTGGACAAACATATCAGGAATCGTTATTGATCTGTTTTAGAATTTCAAAATCATTCAAAGACTGTGATTAGATTTAATTATCAGTGTGATCTCATTGCTTGTCAATGTATAAATTCATCTTTGTGCTAAAGTATATCTTGAGGATATGATCTCATGATCGATTCAGTTCTCGGTTTAAAAAAAGAAATAAAAAATAATGATAGATAAAAAATTGATGATATAATAAAATAAAAATTATAATATATTTTCATTTCAAAATTTCTTTTAGATCTTCCATATAATACTGTTACAATTTTATCATTTTTCATGCATTTCACAGAAATTACGCACAAACGAACACGGGTTCGCTTTTTTTTCACACAGAGATAAACACAGTTTTATTATGTTAAAATGAAATGATCTAACTAAAAATGTCAAGATTGTGTTTGAGAATGTGTTTCAGATTTTGCTTTAAGTGATGGCCGATGATCAGTTGAGTAGTGTACCTGATCAGAGAACCTGTTCCTCAAGTTTGCAGAAGATACCAAGCTAGGAATTTTCCTCCTACATCTTCTAAAGCACTCAAGATTAGAGATTTGGGAAAGCTGTTCCAATATCCTTGCAAAACTTGCACTCGAAAAAGGGGAGCATATACATAGGGGGAGCTTATGAGATGAGTAATCTTTCTAATCAGATTTGGAAAGCTTCAATTTGAAGATCTTTCTAATGTGACTTCTTAGTGCTGAATTCGTTTGAAAAAATTGATAATGATAGACTAAGGGGGAGTATTGTTAGAGCTATCAAAGATAGTCTATATTATCAACATAGTGAAAGTCAACAAAAGTCAACATCATGGTCAAAGTCAACCAAAGTCAAACCCGACACGATCGAGACGAAGATCCGAGACAAGACGTTGAAGATTAGATGACTAAGAGTTTTATTGTAATAAATATATTTTGTGGGAAGAAAATATATTTTAACTTGTTTTCGGTCAAGTTTATGCTTAGTATGTAATTTTGTATTAATTAGCCTAAGTCTAGGGGGTTAAGTGAAATTAGTGAATATTAGTCTAAACTATAAATAGGTTCATTGTCATTAGTGGTGTAGGGTTGAATGACCAATAGATTGAGGGATTACTTGTAAACACATTATTTGAATCTTATTAAAGATCAAAGGGGTTTTAGTGTGTTTAATATATTTTGATCTGTAATCTTCATGATTTGATTCAAGTTTGATCATCCTAGATTTACATGTTAAATGATGTTTTCACGTTGTACTGCATACAAATGATATTTTGTGATGATTACCAATGTTGTATGTTTTGCAAAAGCAATTATTGATATATGAAATGGTTTGTAAATTTATTCCGCTGCAAAATTTTAGTAAATGTAATTGTATGTTTTATATTTTATGTGCGATGATTGACCAACTGTTAGTGTTCCGGGAATGGGTGTTTGAACAAAATTTCACTTAATCTTTCACAGCTTTGTATTTCAACCACTAAACTTCGAGCATCGATATCTCATTCATCTTGGCTCCATATTGAACACGGTTTTGTTCATTGTGTTCCTTTGACTTAGGAGAACACAAACAAAATGGTTTGGTAATTAAATTGTAAAAAATACAATTAATTATTAATATCCAAAATGAATGAAAAACATATTCTTTCACTAAATTGCCAACAACCCTGCAAGGTTTGATATAAGACTAATGCAACCCAAACACCTAAAGTCTCTCATGCATGCATGCACAAGTGTACTGAAGTGGAAAGTTTTGGAAGTTTCACACTCTACCTTAGAAAATATTCTAAGTGTGAAATCTTCCAAATCCAAGACCAATATCTTCCGGAGCCAAACATGAAGTCTTTTGAAGTTTCAGGGACAAAGTTGTCTGAAGTCAACACTTTAAGACAGATTTCTTCCAAAGACTTTTGAACACATGCTTTATCTGATGTACCTTTTCCATAAAGCTGGACTCCTTTCTACTACGACTCTGATAAGACACCAATTTTACATAAGTTGGTGAAAGGTCCATGCTTTTGGTAACCGTACATTGAGGTCTTGGGTGTGTAACTTTCTACTTTATGTACTTTATTCTTTTTTAATATATTAGGATGTGAGATATGGCATGTCATACTCACTAGTCAAAAGGCAATCTGCATTTTGACTCTACATTGATTTTGTTGTTGACTAGATCATGTATCCAGTTGGCCTTCAAAGTATGGTCGACTATAAGTTGTACTATAAGTATCTCTGGTTTTTGTATCTTAAAAATGTATTGCTTTGTAAACCACTTGTAAGGAACTAGAGAGCAATATACATCAACCTTGAAAACCATCTACTTGTGTTGTTCTTGTCCTGTCTCTTGAATACTTGTGTTTCTTAGTTCTCACTATAATTGGTTTCTAGTTCTCCATTTGATCTATTAAGTGTTATTACACACTCTCCTCTTTGTGTTGTTGTGTTGTAAGCTTGTACCCTTCATCGGTCCTTCAATTCGTATCAGAGCATTTTAGGCTCTTGATATAAGATCTCACCATCTTAAGATCCCTCACACACAAAATACTTAACATCTCAAATGGTAGCTATCTCTAAACCTGATATGGAAACTAGAACCACGACAAAGTCCCCACTCATCACTCTTGATGCCTTTGACACTTGGTGCCAAAGAATGGAAGGATTTATCAAGTCTCTAGACTCAAGAATGTGGGAGTCTGTTGTTTTTGGACCTTACATACCAAGCACCTCTTTAGTTGCTACTGAAGGTGGTATGATCCCTAAGTTTGTGGCTGACTACTTAGATGAAGATAGAAAGAGAGTAAGACTAATCAAAAAGCCATGACAACCCTTTAGACTGCTCTTCCAAACTCTGTATACAGAGGTTTCAAGAAAGGCAAAACAGCTAAACAACTATGGGATGCATTGAAACTGATGTATGAGGGTTGTACTAAAGCCAAGGAGAACAAGAAGTATCTCCTGAAGTAGTAGTTTGAAAATTTCACCTTCAAGATAGGTAAGACCATGACTCAAAAATACTTCAGGTATGTTGAGGTTGTGGATACTCTAGTGGATGTTGGAGTAACTCTTAAGAACAGGGATATTGTAAGGAAGTTCATGTCCTCTTTTCCTAAGCAATGGACACACTATTGTGTGGTTATCAAGTGGACTGAGAACCTTAAGACTCTCACCTTGACAGAGTTGTATGGCATTCTAGTTGATACCGGATGGAGATGAACATGCAAGGTTCATCTAGTAACTCCAGTAATCAAATGAGTTCTGCCGTTCATGTGACTGTAAGGGATAGCATAGAACCGCAACATCATCTCATATGCTACCCTGACAACTCACAAAAGGGTCCTTTCATCACCTTCCCGGAGACACCAAGGGAGAACTATACTCAAGGAAGCCCATTTCAAGAGACAACTTCTTCTCAAGCCTTTGTGTCATCTGACGAAAGTTATGGTAGCTCTCTCTTCACCTTGAAGACCTGGTCTGTATCCATCCAGATGATCTGGAGTATATGGAGATTGTCCAGCAAATGGCTCTTCTCACTCACAGAGCTAAGAAGTTCTACAAGTGGGCAGGAAGGAAGTTTCCCAACAATACAACCAGTGGAAAACTTGGGCTAGATAAAAGCAAAGTCATGTGTTACAATTGTAAGTTGATGGGCCACTTTGCTAGGGAGTGCAAGGCACCAAGAACAAATCGTGGCCAAGCACAATCCAGACCAAACTACACTGATAAAGCTACCTTAGAATAAGAAGTCAAAGTAGCAAGCTGCAGTTGTTATTGAAGAAGGAGGCTTTGACTGGAGCTTTCAGGTCAAAGATGCATCTCCAAATCAAGCATTGATGGCTGACCATGATGAAACCAAAGTTTTGGAACATCTCTATACCCCCTGAATGTATTGCTAAAGTCAATAGATACATGTCCTACAACTTAGAGATGGGATCTGATCTTGAGTCCTTGAATATGTTAAATCTGATTTTAGAAAGGCTGAAAATAATTATAAGTGAAAGATAGGGGACTTAGAGAAAATCATTTCAGTTCTAAAACATGAGCTTACAAATTATAGGACTCAGATCAAGGATCTCATAACTAAGCTGATTGAATGCCAGGCTGAGCTTGTGATCAGCAAAGCCAAGACATAGAAATGTTCTTGAAGAAGAGACCTTCAAGAACATCATATCCTCATCCTTGCATACAAAAGTGTGTTATTAAAACAAGCAGGGACTGTGATCTAGTGAGATAGCTCCTCCATAGACAATCTTGTCTGTAATATCACGTAGGTGTGGAACTTGTGAACATGAGCTTCCTCTCATAGACCCTTTGAGTGAAGAGCATGAAGAAGTGATAGTGAAGAATTCCTCTGAAAAGAGTGAAGAGGAGGATTCTAAGAAGGGTCAATATCCTTCTAAGGAGAGCAAGAAGCCTGTGATGACCAAGTTTATAAGGAAAAACCTGATCATAAAGAGCAACAGAAAAGCTAAAAAGGCTCAAAAGATCGAGGCCACTTTTGACTCTAAGAAGAAACAAGTCTTTATTTCTACAGGGTTTGAAGTGGTTAAGACTGAATACATCAACCTCAACTCTCCTACCAAGAGTTTTGGTTCATGTTCAAATCATCTTAGCAATAAGAAGAAGGTTGATCCGTTCTGTACCACTGCTACACAACTTGAACCATCCAACTCCAAGAATATTTCTCACCCTAAAAGGACTGTCTCAACATGTGGAAAGATGAAGGTGGAGAAGGGAAGTGATCAAAGTCAACCTTGTTCTCAGAAGAAGGCTCTTAGGAGGAAGAAAATGGAATGTGTTATGTGTGAGAGTACTTCTCATCTTGCTAAGGATTGTCCATACAATCCAAAAGGTGCTCTTCATATGATTAAGAAAGAAACTTAAAAGAGCTCCAAGAAAAATTTAGCTTCGGAAGGAAAATTAGTTTCCTTTGAAAGTTCCAAAGTGAAGAAGAAGGCAGGTGGAAAATTGCTTTCGGAAGGAAATTTGGTCTTGGAAGAAAGGAATACTTCCAAAGCACTAAAGTCTGCTGCAGTGTTAGCAGGAACTTTCAAAGGTCAAGTCATCAAATCTTCCAGTCTCAAAAGCTTCCGAAGCATTGATGGTCAAGTCTAAACTTGTGAAAGTGGTGTGGAAGTTAAAGAAATAACAAGTAAAGTTATCCATCAACAATAGCAAAAGATCCTCAAAGCACAACTATAGGATCTATTACTGTTTCATTACCTTCTACTTCCTTTGATAAGCCCATACCAATAAGGCTTAGGTTACCAAATGTACCTAATTATTTTCTTCATGCAGGAACAGCTCATGATAAACAAGAATGTCTGGATTATTGATATGGTTGTTCTAGGCACATGACAAGCAGTAGGTCACTACTCCGAAATTTTGAAAGAATTCATGAAGGGCCAATTGATTTTGGGGAGATAACGGTGGTTAGATTTCTGGAAGGGGTAAGGTCACAAATGGTAAGCTTAGTATTAAAAAGGTAAATTTTGTCAATGAGCTTGGATACAATCTCTTGAGTGTATCCCAATTTTGTAATCAGAGTCATAACATGCTCTTTATTGAGCATGAGGGCATTGTTCTTAAGCTTGGGGTGGTCATTCCTCATGAGCACATCCTGCTTAGAGCCCCCATGAGAGGGAACATATACAAGATGGATTTTCAAGAAACATCTTCCTCATGAGAAGTTTCATGCTTTCTATCTAAAGCTAATAGTGATGAGTCTTTCCTCTAGCATAAAAGAATGTGCCACGTAAACTTTAAAAACATGAACAAACTAATTAAAAATGATTTGGTAAGTAGAATGCCAAATAAAGAGTTTACAAGTGATGATCATTGTGTTTCATGTCTGAAAGGGAAGCAACACAAAATGTCTCATAAGCCTAAGGAAAGAAAGTCCATTACTACACCCCTACCCTTGTACATATGGATCTCTTTGGCCCCACCAGTGTAATGAGTCTAGGATGGACCTCTTATTGTTTGGTGATCACAAATTACTTTACAAGATTCACTTGGGTCTTTTTCCTTAAAAGTAAGGATGAGACTCCTGAGATTCTGAAGAATTTCATCTTAAATATTAAGAATCAATGTGATCACAAGGTCAAAACCGTAAGATATGATCAAGGAACTGAATTTAAGAACCAAATCCTTGTTACATTTTGTGATGAAAAAGGTATTACAAGATAATATAGTGCTCCCAGGACTCCTCAACAAAATAGTGTTGCTGAGAGGAGAAACAGGACACAGATTGAAGCTACAAGAACCATGTTGTATGACTCTAAGCTGCCCATCACCTTCTGGGCAGAGGCAGTCAACACTACCTGCTATGTGCAAAACAAATTTCAATGGTTAAGACTCAAGGGAAGACTCCTTATGAACTTTTGCACAAGAGGAAACCTTTCATTGGTTTTCACAGGTCCTTTGGATGTCCTTGCACCATCTTGAATACCAAATATCAAATTGCGAAATTCACTGAGAAATCAGATGATGGACACTTCATTGGATACTTTTCTCAAGCTAAGACTTACAGACTATACAATCTCAGAACAAGAATTGTTGAGGAGTCAGCCAATGTGACATTCAATGAACACACACCCAGTGTAGCTGGTTCTGGTCCTGATTGGCTATTTGATCTCTATTTAGTTACCAACTATTTTAACAAATCTTGTTATGATGTTTCAAGATCTATAGATATCTTACCTCAAGGTGATCCTAATCCAAGATTTGAGCTAAGAACACCTTCAAGTTACACATCTTCAGCTCCAAGTGTAACTACTTCTGCAAATGAGGTTTCTATCAGCATAACAATGAGAAATTCAGCTGATACATCTGAGATGCCTTCAAATTCTAGCTCAAAGGCTTAACAACTAGATAAAAAAACTTCAAATGCAGAAGATTATGATGGTGGTCGTGACAGTGATAGAAAATTTCTTGATGTTAATAACCAATCCATAGATGAAAACATCAGTGATGTCACACACTCATTGGAACAAGTTTCTCTTGATAAGTGTGTTGATGTGGTGGAAGAAGCATCAATGCTAGATCTAAGTTTTCTAATTTAGATCTCTCTCAACAACTTGCTATGATCCCTCAACTAAGGAACCACAAATCTCACCCTACCACAAATATCACTAGAGATGTGGACACTGGGATAAGAACAAGAGGACAAACCCCTGAAGCAAATATTTGTCTTCACTATTGTTTCTTTTCTTAGATAGAGCCCAAGAATATTGATGAGGCTCTGAAGGATGGAAGTTGGGTTAAAGCTAAGTAAGAGGAGCTCCTTCAATTCAAAAGGCAGAAGGTTTGGAACGTATGTCCTCTTTCGCATGGGAAGACTACTATAGGAACCAAATGGGTGTTTAGAAATAAGAAAGATGATATAGGCATTGTCATAAAAAACGAAGCTAGACTAGTTGTTCAAGGATACACACAAGAAGAAGGATTTGACTACACTAATGTCTTTGATCTTGTAGCAAGAGTGGAAGCTGTTAGGATATTCTTGGCATTTGCTACATCCAAGAACTTCAAGGTCTATCAAGTTGATTTCAAGTGTGCTTTTCTATATGGGGTGATTGATGAAGAGGTGTATGTCAAACAACCACATGGTTTTGTAGTTCCTGATCATCCTAGTTATGTCTGCAAGCTTGATAAGGCTCTTTATGGGTTGCAACAAGCACTAAGGAAGTGATATGAGACTCTATCTCAGTATCTCCTCAAGCATGGATACAGAAGGAGTACTATAGATGGAACTCTCTTCATCAAAGGACAAGATAATGACTTAATACTAATTCAATTTTATGTAGATGACATCATCTTTGGTTCAACTAATCCAAGGCTCTGCAAAGCCTTTAAAAAGCTAATGAAGGACATATTTGAAATGAGTGCCATGGTGGAACTCAATTCTTTCT
Organism: Flaveria trinervia; assembly: GCA_025506515.1. Classification (NCBI taxonomy): domain Eukaryota; kingdom Viridiplantae; phylum Streptophyta; class Magnoliopsida; order Asterales; family Asteraceae; genus Flaveria; species Flaveria trinervia. Next base: position 24,816,266 of record CM046443.1, read on the forward strand.
GGGAATAAGTGAAGCAAGTTGAAGATGGTATCTTCATAAGTCGGTCAAAGTATGTTCAGGACATACTCAATAGATTCAACATGACTGATTGTAAGATTGCTAAGACATCCATATCAAGAAACCACTTGCTTGGGCCTAATCTTGATGGGGAGTGTGTGGATAAATACCTTTAGAAGGCTATGATTGGGTCTCTTATGTATCGTATAGCTAGTAGGCCTGATATCATGTTTGCCACATGTATTTGTGCAAGATATCAAGCTAACCCCAAGATGTCACACTTATCATTGTCAAGAGAATTCTAAGATTTCTCAAAGGTGCATTAACACTTGGTCTTTGGTATCCCAAAAATTTTGACTTCAATCTGTATGCTTATACAGATAGTGATTATGGTGGTTGCAACATGACTGCAAAGTCTACATTTGGGGGATGTCAGTTTCTTGGTGGAAGGGTTGTCTCATGACAACGCAAGAAATAATCCCGTGTCTCTGCATCAACTAGTGAAGCTGAATACATTGCTACTGCAAGCTGCTGTGCTGAAGTGCTTTGGATTCAAAATCAGATGCTTGACTATGGGTTAAACTTCAAGGAGACTCCCATTCACATAGACAACAATAGTGATATCTCTATCACAGAGAATGCTATGCAGCACTCAAGGACAAAACAATCAATATCAGGTATCATTTAATTAGATATACTTTTGAAAAGGGATTATTAAACTAGTTAAGGTTAACACAAATGAACATTATGTTGATCTGTTTACAAAAGCCTTTGATGAACAAAGATTTAAGTATCTTATATCAGCTATTGGGATGATTAACTTTGAGTAGCTTTTTCTTAAAACTAACTCATATTATTTCTTAAAATCTGTATGTCCTAAGTTGTCTAGTTTATCATCTCATAAGCTCTTGTTTTCTCTAGATAAAAACCTTTTGAAGACTTTCCTCAGATTCTTGAAAAATATTGATTCTTCGGTAGATATGATTCTATCTTTGGAAGAAACTTATGCCTTCCAAAACAAATAATTGTCTAAGTAATTATCCTTCAGAAGAAATTTCTGAAATATCTTCCGAAGCTTTAAACATCTCTTAGGCATTTATATGTTTTCAAGGACAATTTCCTTCTGAACCAATTAACTCTCGGAAGCTTTGTTCTATTAAACAAAACATCCCAGTCTTAGTTCTATTCCAAAGAAAATTTTTTTAAAACCCTTAGGAAATTCTTTCGAAGTCATTTTGGCTTCAAAAGCTTTTTGATCAAAACTACCGAAAGACAATTTACCTTCAGAAACTTTTTGACTTCCAAGAAAACTACTTGTTAAGCAAAAACAAACTACTTTTTCAAAGGTGGGACCGACATATGGATTTCAATGTTTATCCTCTTTCATTAACTTTGTCTTAAATCCTTTTCACATATAAACCCAATGGTTACCCCTCTATCTATCATCTTCATCTTTCCTCCAAACCTAAGTTCCCAAATTTCTCTCTGCGACCACCTTCGTTCATCTTTCCTTCACCTTTAAGCTTTCTCAAAGTGGCCAATCGTAACAAAAGAAATGACCCAAATTACTCCATGCAGTTACACAGGAAACACAATCAGGTTGATCTGTTAAAATCTGAGAAAGATCCACACTTTTCATAGGTTTACAAAATCTTGGACCTATCAAACTACTTCACTCCCTTTCCATTGATCCTGTTCTTTATAAGGATTGTTTACTTGATATCTAGAAAAACTATTAAGAGGTTGTTTTAGATGGGGGGAAGGCATTGTCTGCTACGATGCAGGGGAGGACAATCTTCATCATTCTAACCATCAAAAATGGTCATCTACAGCTGGATGATGAGGAAGGTGAGTTGTCCTTTCCAAAAGAAGCTGTTAACAAGTTCTTCCAGCAGATGGGCTATGAACTTCAAGAAAGGCAAGGTCTTATCCCAGTGGAAGTACTTAATACATGTGGTCATCCACAGTAATCCAACAAGCATGGGGGTTGGGACCAGATTCTGAAGATCTCTCCTTCATAGTGCATGGGATGGTTTAGGGGGTCAAGTTCAGGAATTCTCAATTTGTTTATACAGATCTGCTTGCTAACTTGGACTCCTTTGAGTATTACATGTATCCTAGATATGTTCAATACATTCTCAATTGCGAACTAGGCTCATAGTTGAGGAATAGGTAATATTCTTAACTTGGGACAGATGAAGCCGGCATCTTTAATGAAAGGGATCGGGATCTAGTTTGATCAATTAGATTAAGATTTACAGTGGAATAGCACACGAATTACATGAAAATTTAGCAAGAATAATATGAATATTCAATCAAACAGTAACGGTTATAGAGAGAGAAAGTTTTATGTAAAAAGAATGTTTTCATTCACGCACATGCTTCACCTTTGAGGAAATTAGGTCAACATTCCTTTTATAAAGGAATGTGACATCAGCTGACGTCACTTGATAGTGACAGCTAACTGATTTATACAAACAACTAAAAGTAAACCAAACTACTGAAGATGTCCACAACAACTGAGGACACCTTCACTAAAAGCCAAGTATAAGCTAACATTACAACTACTGAAGTTATAACATCTGAAGTGTAAGAACTTCATATGTTTTACATAATATAAAACTATTGATTACAAACTACTGAAAAGTAAACCATCACAACTACTGAAGAGAACTACTTCAGCTGTTGTGACAACTTCTGAGAACTTTGTCTTCAGACTTTGTCTTCAGACTTTATCTTCAGAGTTTGTCTTCAGACTTTGTCTTCAGACTTTGTCTTCAGACTTTGTCTTCAGACATTGTCTTTACCTGTTGTCTTCAGACTTTATCTTCAGACTTTGTCTTTAGACTTTGTCTTCAGCTATTGTCTTCAGACTTTGTCTTCAGCTATTGTCTTCAGACTTTGTCTTCAGCTATTGTCTTCAGACTTTGTCTTTAGACTTTCTCTTCAGACTTTGTCTTCAGTAGTTGTAGACCACTTCAGTTGTTTTGATGTCTGTGGGACTTAAAGGTTTTTCTGATCTGGCTCATTGGTTCTTTTGGTCCAACAAACTCCCCTGAACCAATGCAGGCAAAACCTTTAAGATTATTAAAGTCTCACTTATTGGTAGAAACATTATCTGGATCAGCTCAGAAATCTTCAAATTAAGCTCATGCCAGGGAAGAGGTTTTAGAAGGTTTGATTGGCAAAGGATGAATGGGAACTCTGTCTTGGGGATTTGGACACAAAGTTGTTACCCCATCCATGAGACCTACTTCCCAATGATAAGTCTGTAAGACTCTCTGACATAGGCCTCAAGGAAAACAACTTGTTCTTCCATTGTGAGTTCTTCATCTTCAGTTTCAAAGAAGAACTCAGACCCATAGTACTCTGATAAGTACTTAGCATGCTTTCCATTCTTCAGCTCCATAGTAGTTATTTCTCTGTATGCAAACTCATCAGGATGAGTGCCTTCAAGCAACAACTGGAGCTCATTTCTTCTAATTCTTCAAGCTTCTTGTAGATCAACCCCTTCTTTACCATTTTGTTTTCTAGTAAAGTTTGTGGAGTCATCTAAGACTTGTAAGCTCTCTTGAAGTCATCAAGGATTTCCCATGGTGACACTACAATGGCCAGCATTATCACAGTATCTACAATCTTCTTTACTTGGCCATTGTATCTACTTGGAATCTTCTTTTTATGAATTCTGTCACTTACTCTAGGGTCAGGCCAATTCTCACTCTCTCTTTCTGATATTGAAATGTAATCTGAGAGCATACAACCTCTGAGCAGGTTTCTTCATAGCTTGTATGGATGAAGACTTGGGAAACTCCTTATCAATCATCCTTAACAGCTGCTCATCATGTTGTTTGTGTAGTTCTTCTTCTTTAAGTTTGACTTTTACCATTTGCCTTTGGAAGTCAGGTGTGATTGTTATTGGTTGACTCCTAGGCTCAGGCATCTTTATTTTAAGAACAACAGAGATTGGCAGACTATTATCCTCATTATCTTCTTCTTCTTCCACCCTCAACACCCTTCTCTTCCTCTTGGGTGCATCATTGGTAGTGGGTTGAGTAGGTTTCTTGGGTAAAGGAGTTTGTTTTGAGGGTTGTGAAGTTGGTTGTTTTGGTTTGGGAGATTGTACAGGCTGCTCTAGCATCTTGGTTGTGAGTGAAGCTTTGGATAACTTTGCCATATCAGACCTTTTCCCAGCACCAGCTTCATCAAGAGCTTCTATGATCAATCCTTTGTTGAATACTTCAGAAGAACAGATTCTGGTGGTTATCTCCAAAATACTGTCTGGACCATGACTTCACTTCAATGATTGATCTTCCCAGATGTTTTGATATTAATCTTGTCATAGCTTCCAGCCTTTCCCTTCTTTCTCACTCCAACTTGCCCATCTATGTTCAATCTCTTTGAATCTCTAGCCTTCTGATTTCAGAATCAAGTTTGGCTGTGTCAAAACCTTGTCTGAAGACTTGATCAATAATCTTATCCATAGATCTGCTATGTTGCTCATTAGCTTCTTTGATCAGTTCTTCTAACTTTTTCTCACCTTCAGTCTATTCAGAGCTTTTCTTTTTCTTGTAGGTGATCATTTCCTTTTCTTTCTTCTCTTTTTCTTCTTCCTCTTCAACTCTCTTTCTTTTGTCTACTTTCACTGACTTAGACTTCCCCTTTTTGATTTCATTGGGTTCAGGGGTGTGAATGTCAGAAAGTCTCTTAGAAACGCAACATCAACTAAGGATTGAAGATTTGAGGAAAGCCTCTCATCAATGGCTTGATGCACAATGTTTATGATTATGGAAGTGATGAGAGGTAAGGATGATTGAAAGGCAGCAACCATTTGCTCAAAGGGGTTCTGTCCCTAAGAAAGGGTGCCTGAATCAGAGGCTGGTGGCAAAGTTATTGGGAGTGGCTCAGTGTTTGGGAGAGTTCAGGAGAAACTGCCATCTATGGGTGAATATGGGTAGATGGACTTGATTCTTGTGACATTTTGGCAAGCAGTTCTTGTAGTTTGCATACCTCAGTCTCAAGAATGATGTTGTGAGCTAGAACATCCAAGAAAAAGCCCAGGTCATCATCAGTCTTTGCTAAATCATCTGACCTCCTGATGAAATCAGGATGAACATGTGCTGAGTGTAGATCAGTATTCACATGTGCCCCTATTTCTTGGAACTGGGGACTTCCTGCCTCAGGATTATGTCCTTCATTGGCAGTGGCCTCTGGTGAGGACTTAGAAATGATACCATCTTCATCCTGGTCATGTGCTAAAACAAGAGAAGAGGCAGCCTCACCAGATGTTTGAATCTCCTCCTCTACACAAGGAGATTGAAATCTGTAATCCCTATGCTGTGGGTTATCAGCCATATTATAATCCTCTCCCTCACTGTTGAGGTTTTCCCAGTGGTAATAGGTTTCTGGGGAGGGATAGAGGAATGTAGTTGAGTCAGCACTTGTGCAATAACCACAGTTGGGCTTGTAGGGGTGGCTTCTGTGGGAGATAAGTGTGAAGAGGATTGCACCTGGGGTGAATGGTGCTCTTTAATGGCAATCTTCTCAAGTGAGAGAGATTCCAGTAATTTGGTTTCCCCATTTTTGGTTGCATCAGGATCCTGTTGAGAGGATGCCTGAGCGGTTTCAGCTGGTAGAGACTTGGAAACTACATGGGGATTACTATCCATAGTTTCATCCTGCCTTTGTGTTGCAGGGGCATCATCAGGGGACTCAACTCCCTGAGTAGCCTTTTTGGTTTGTTTGGAATGTGGTTTGGAGGGGACTTTGGATCTGGAGGATGAGGCTGTGGGTTCCTTCTGCTTAGGTTTTAGCAGTTTGGCAGCCTCTTTGAAGTGTGGGTCAGAGTTGTGCCTAGAGTATACCTTTGGCAAAACTACCACAGCAGGGACTCCAAGGCCAATAGGGCCATCAGATTTTAACTGATTCATGATTATGGCCATAAGAAACCTTGGATATAATAGCCATCTATTAGCCACAGGCTTCATTGCCAGATCTTTTAATTCTAAAAATATAATTTCAGAAAAATTAAGCTTTGGCGTTCAAGGATAGAATACAATACCTGCTACCACCTGGATGACATTTGATCCCATGAAGAGGATTTGGGGGCAAGGCAGACATTGATCATGTGGAAGATTAGGCGTTCAGCATCATGGAAGTGCTTCTTCAGAATGGTTGTAGCACTTAGGTCGCCCGCATATCCATGGTTGATGAATGATAGATCAATGGTGCCCTTCGGGTATTTGGTGACAAAGGTGGCATCATTCAGATCTAGCATTTGGCGATGATAGCAGGAGTGACTACCACCTTCTTCTGGTTTACAAATGACTGGAGAGTGATCGCGACATCATTCTCACCAGTATGGACAGTGACATTGTCCAGAATTGGCGAAGGGTATCGGGATAGATGGTTGGTCAGAAGAAAAGCAGTTTGATACGGGGAATCAACCATCAGATCAATGGCAGCATCAAACTTAGTCCAAAAGGCCGATTTTGTGAAGTAGGCAACACAGTTGTGTCGTGGTTGATTTGCATGGTCGCCATTAATGGAAGATGAACGTTCGGAAAACGATTTATGAAAAGTTTGAAGTTAGGGTTAGGTATTTATAGATTATGAAACGGCTGAAAGAAAACAACTGAAAGTTTTGGTGTTAGTAAGCAGTTGTTAGAAAATGACTAAAGACATGGTTTTAACTTTCAGATGTTGTAAACAACTGAAGACTTGGTATTTGTCATCAGTAGTTGGAAACTACTAAAGACTTGGTATTTGTCATCAGTAGTTGGAAACTACTGAAGACTTGGTTTTGGCTTCAGTTGTTTTGAAATGAACCAGCAGCTGTTTGAAACAATTGAAGAATAAAATTACTCACCAGTTGTTGTCGTCAGTTCACATATCTCAGTTGTTTCATTTGACCTTAACACTTACTCAGCAGATTATCTAATTTTCAGATGTTTCATTGGTCATCAGTACTTATCTGTTAGAACAGACATCAGTGGTTATAACCACACTAGTACTTTGCAACAAATAAAGTACTTCAGTACTTTTAAGTAATTTAGTCTTCAGTAGTTATGAAAAACTCTGAAGATAAAATAACTTATCAGTACTTATTTTTGACAGCTGTATACTAATGCTCATCAGTACTTGTGAGCTGAGATCATTAGTAGTTGTCAAATCATTCAAGCTGGCATACCAAGCCTTAGCACTAGATTTTGGAAAGTGCACTGTCCAAAGGCTTAGTAAATATCTGCAAGCTCATCAGCACTAGGAACAAACTTTCAATCAATCAGACCTTTTCATAACAATCCCTGATAAATGATGTCTGATCTCAATATGTTTGGTCCTAGAATGCTGGACAGGATTCTTAACAATACAAAGAGCTGAAGCACTGTCCATCAGTAAAGGAGTCTTAGTCTCTATAATGTCATAATCCAGTAATTGATTCTGAAGCCAGAGTACCTGAGATGTACAACTTGCAGCAACAATGTACTCTGCTTCAGCAGGGATGTAGCAACTGAAGTTTGTTTCTTACACTGCCAAGAAACTAAACAATTGCCTAGAAATTGGCATCCACCAGAGGTTGATTTTCTGGTTAATTTACACCTGCATAGTCACTATCAGAGAAAGCAACTAATTTGCAAGAGTGCCCAGTGGAATACCAAAGTCCTAGAGATTGAGTCCCTTGCAAATATCTAAAGATCTTTTGACTGCAATCATATGGGATACTTTAGGTGCAGCCTCAAATCTAGCACAACACAAGTTGCAAACATAATGTCTGGTCTAGAAGCTGTAAGGTACATCAAGGAACCAATCATACATCTGTAAAGAGTTTCATCAATGCTTTACCTTTTGATCAACATCAGTTGTGTGGTGCTGCACATGGGAGTAGAACAGGCTTACAGTTTTGTAAATCAAACTTTTCAATAAATCCTTTGTATATTTGACTGATGAATGAAAGTTCCATCAGCCATTTGTTTGATTTGCAACCCCAGAAAGAACTGTAATTCTCCCATGGCACTCATTTCAAACTTTTGTTGCATCAACCAGTAAAGGCATCACACAACTGTGGATCAGAGGATGCAAAAAAATATCATCTACATAAATTGAACAAGGAGCTTATGCATGCCTACTTTCTTAATGAACAAACTTTTATCTATGGAGCCTTTAGTGAAATTATTTTGAAGAAGAAAGTTAGACAGTGTTTCATACCAGGCTCTGGGAGCTTGTTTTAGCCATAAAGAGCTTATCAAGCTTATACACCCAATCTAGATGTTTATGATCTTCAAAACCTGGTGGTTGACACACATAAACTTCTTCTTTTATTTACCATATAAGAATGCACTTTTGACATCCATTTGAAAAACTTTAAGATTATAGAAAGCAGCATAAGCTAAGAACAATCTAATTGCCTCTAGTCTGGCTACAGGGGCAAAAGTTTCATCATAAGCAATACCTTCTTCTTGTGAAAACCCCTATACAACCAGTCTGGCCTTGTTCTTGACAATTTGACCCTTTTCATGAGTTTCATTCCTAAACACCCATTTACTGCCTATTGCACACTTACCTTGGGGTAGAGGAACCAGTTCCCACACTTGCTGCTTTTGAAACTGAAGAAGCTCAAGTTACATAGCTTCAACCCATCCATTGTCTCTTAATGCAATATGATAGTTCTTTGGCTCTTGCTGACTGATGAAGAGAGCATAAAAGCGAAATTGGACAATTGAGTTCTAGTTGAAACACCAGCATTGATGTCACCAATGATCTGAGACATGGGGTGATTCTTAAGTTCTTGATACTCAATAAGATCTGTGCAAGTGTTTGTAGGTGATTCAGCAGCAACAGATGGTGATCCAGACTCTTGAAACCTAGAATAAGATGGCAATTCAAATGAAGTAGAGGATTCAGAGATCTCATCAGCATTTGTTGTGGATGGAACTGCTGAAGCTACAGGAAAATCAAGTTTAGTAGACTCAGGCAGTTGATCACTAAAACTTGCATTTATACCAATAGATGGATAACAATGGCAGGAGATGATGGATTCATAGAATCTGCAACATCTGGAGACTGATGAGGAACATATTGCAGTATGTCCAAATCAAATAACTCCACAGGGTTTTGTGGGATTTTCTCCTTTGGAGATTCATTAAACTTTACATGCAAGGTTTCTTCAACTATCTTTGTTCTGCAATTAAAAACTCTGTATGCTTTGGAAGTAGATGAATACCCAACAAGTACCCTGCATCCACCTTTGATTCAAACTTTTGAAGTGGATCCTTTGTGTTAAGAATATAACAAGGACACCCAAATTCTCTGAAGAAGGAAATCAGAGGAGCCAAATGATGTAACACTTCATAAGGAGTCTTCATCAACCTCTGATTTACTAACACTCTATTTTGCACATAGCAAGCTGTGTTGACAGCTTCAGCCCAAAAGGTTAGTGGCAAACCAGAATCAGCCAACATTGACCTTGCGGCTTCAATAAGGGTCTGTTCTTTCTCTCCACCACTCCATTTTGTTCAGGAGTTCTTGGAATGCTATACTGCCTCTTGATTCCCTTAGAGAAATAGAATTCATCAAGTGTGTGATTTCTAAATTTTGTGCCATTATCACTCCTCACACACTTGACACAAAGGGAGTACTGCTTTTACTAACACTCTATTTTGCACAAGCAAGCTGTGTTGACAGCTTCAGCCCAAAAGGTTAGTGGCAAACCAGAATCAGCCAACATTGACCTGCGGCTTCAATAAGGGTCATGTTCTTTCTCTCCACCACTCCATTTTTTTCAGGAGTTCTTGGAATGCTATACTGCCTCTTGATTCCCTTAGAGAAATAGAATTCATCAAGTGTGTGATTTCTAAATTCTGTGCCATTATCACTCCTCACACACTTGACACAAAGGGAGTACTGCTTTTCCACATGCAAGACAAAGTAGATGATGATTTGACCAACCTCATCTTTTGAATGTAAGAAGATGGTCCATACAAATCTGGAATAATCATCCACAATTACCAGACAGTATTTTTTCTTTGCCATACTCATCACTCTTACTGGACCAAAAAGATCCATATGCAGTAATTGCAAGCAGGCAGTGGACTTTGGTTCTTCAATTGGAGGGAATGATACTTTATGTTGCTTTCCTTTTAAACAAGCAGAGCAGAGTTTATCACATTTGAACTCCTTTCCTGGCAGACCTCTCACTAAACCATGATGGATCAGCTGGTTCATGTTTTTAAGATTCACATGACCAAGCCTTCTATGCCATAGTTTAGATTTCAGAGGAGAGGCCTTGGAGAACAGACATGGATGGCCTTTTAGATCAATTTTCTTTGATAAGTCTAAGGCATATACTCTTTCAATCCTGTTGGCCTTCAAGAGAGTATATTCATCCAATATCTTGTCAATCATTCATAGAACATTGGAAGACAGAATCCGACAGTTCTGGCTGGTGAAAAGTGCAACATGCCCTTTATCCCACATTTGACTGACACTCAACAAGTTGTACTTGAGATTCTCCACATGGTTAACATCATCAAATCTTATCTCACCATTTGACACAAAGCCTTTGCCGATGATGTAACCCTTAGCATCATTACCAAAAGATACAAATCCCTTCTTTCCTTGAGAGTAGTCATGAAGAAGAGAACTGCTCCCTGTCATATGCATAGATCCTCCACTATCCACATACCAGATGCTTCTATGACATGCTAAAGAACCCTGCATTTGTCACAACAAACTAGTTAGTTTTTGAGACCCAAACCATTTTGGTTTTGGGTCTGTTCTCATCAACAGATTTTATACTAACTGATTTGTCATGATTAACAGCCTTTGAAGGTGGAGATGGTGCTGAAAAGGATTCCTTTAATTTTGGCTTAGTTTTCCTTTTCAGTGGTTTAATCACAGGTATATCTATTTGATAACTCTCCCTAACAGTTGTTGAACCATCATAACAAGTTGTGTCTGATTGGTTGTTAAAGCCTTCAGTTCAGCAGACACATCAGTACTTGTTTTTGATTGGTTCCTGTGACTCACCATGTCCTCCTTCTGAAAGACACAGACTTAGTCTGGTGTTTTGGATACTCCTTGAGAAATATTTTCAGCTGTTTTATGATAAACCCCTTCCTTCTTTTTAGATTTTTGTGAAAACTTTGGTTATCAGTTTGAGATGTTTGTGGCACAAACTTGGTTTCAAATTCATCTTTCATTTTATTAATTTTCTTTTTAATGATTTTATCTTTGTTAAATTTGGAACCCTTTCTGTACCAACATTCGTCAGTGAGATGATTGAAAAGACCATATATTTCACATGTCTTTTTCTTCATCTTCTGTTGTTCAACTACTAAAGAAGATGAACTACTGAAGGTGTGTTCTTCAGTACTTTCTTCCTCTCAGTACTGATGTGAAGTACTGAAGGATTTGTAACAACTAAAGACTTGTTCTTCAGAAGTTTTCTATCAGTACATTTGGATTTCCTGATAAAGTCTTCAGCAGTTGTCAAAACATGTTTGTTTTCATTTGGTTGAAATGTTCTTCAGGTGTTGTTACTTGCTCTTTAGTACTTTGAATACTTTGTGAGACAACACCTGAAGTGCTCAGCTTTTCTTTGATCATGTGTTTATCAGGAGTAAGACCATCAGCAGATTGATTAGCTGAGGTACTATTACTGACTTCATCCTCTGATTTTACATTATCACTTGAGGATGAGACACATGATGATGTGGTTTGGGAATTGATTTCATCTTCAGATTTTACTTCTGTCTTGGGAGTAAAATCTGTAGGAGGTACAGTGTGATTATACCCAATCCCAAACTTCACATTTGAAGTTGTTTGCTTACTGAGAAGCATTTCAAACCCCTTGCAAGATGTTACCCAACGTTCACACTCTACCTGAGTAGCTGGAAGTGTTTCTTTGAGATTCTTATGATTTTCTAAAATGTCCTCTAGCTTTGCCTTTTCATTAGTGATTTGGCATTTTAATTTGTAAATCTCATCATTTTTTTCCTTTAGAACAGACTCAAACTCAGCTTTTCTTTTCGAAATCACTTTCTCTAGGTCAAGATTTTGATTAATTAAAGCTACATTTGCTTCTCTAATTGTGCCAAAAGCAGCAATGCATGACTCAGAACACAACTTGGCCTTAGCCTCAGAAGATACTTGTGGTACCTGTGATGATGAAGCATTTGAGCATGAACCATCAGTAGACTCTAGGGCCATAAGAGCAAGATTTCCAAGAGAATTTTCACCACCGTGTTGACGAGCACCAGAAAACACTTGTTCAGAATAACCAGAAGATCATCTGGTAAGCTACTCCAGTCAACACACCAGGAGTGAAAAAGCTTTGATGTGATTGAGATTGAGATTGTTGATTCGATTGAGATGGTTGAGGCTCAGGTAGGGCATGTGGTTGTTGAGCTATGGGTACTGGAACCTGATTGGACTGAGGCATGTAAAAACAGGGATAAGGATATGTCATTTGACCTTGAGGAACAAAATATGCAGGAGATGATTGAATTTGTGAATGATGACCAGAACTAGTAGAATGTTGCCCTTTGTTTTGTGAACTATTGTCTGGAAAGGTCACAAAGGGTGCAGAAGAGTAAGATCCATATGATCTACACTCTCTTGCAAAATATCCAAGTCTATGGCACTTGTGACACCTCAGAGGTCATGAGCAGTTTCATGATGCATAAGTCCATAATATATTTCATTAGGCAGTGCCATGGCCAGAATTCCATGGGCTTTAGAATCAATTTCAAACAGTTTCAGATCTTCATCTGAGTACTGCTCTTTCTTCTTCGGAACCATCTCATTGGTTTCCGGATTACTCACCATAGGCTTATATGGTCTATGAACCACAGATTTCTAACAACCTGAACTGTTGACAGACAGGTGATGGAGCATTCGGCGTTGCCATATGTTATACTCACTCCTAACAAGCATCGGAGGCTTTGTTGAGCAGCCAGTATTGTGAGGATCACTGATTGATGTAGCCATTTTCACCAATTCAAATAGGTTTAATGAGATTTTAACAGATCTAGCTCAAAAACTCAACAACACAGTTTAAAACTAGACGAATCTCAAATTAATTCACCGGAAGCAACAGAAAATCAAACTCTATAACCAATTCTTGCAAATTTGCTAATTCGATCAATCTTAGATATCAAAAGAGTAGTTTCAATGATCACTTGTTAAATCAATCAAGGATTAACTAGCTCTGATACCATTTGAAAGGGATCGAGATCTAGTTTGATCAATTAGATTAAGATTTGCAGCGGAATAGCACACGAATTAGACGAAATTTTAGCAAGAATAATATGAACATTCAATCAAACAGTAACGATTATAGAGAGAGAAAGTTTTCTGCAAAAAGAATGTTTTCATTCACGCACATGCTTCACCTGCGAGGAATTAGGTCAACATTCCTTTTATAAAGGAATGTGACATCAGCTGACGTCACTTGATAGTGACAGCTAACTGATTTATACAAACAACTGAAAGTAAACTAAACTACTAAAGATGTCCACAACAACTGAGGACACCTTCACTAAAAGCCAAGTATAAGCTAACATTACAACTACTAAAGTTATAACATCTGAAGTGTAAGAACTTCAGATGTTTTACATAATATAAAACTACTGATTACAAACTACTGAAAAGTAAACCATCATAACTACTAAAAAGAACTACTTCAGCTGTTGTGACAACTTCTGAGAACTTTGTCTTCAGACTTTGTCTTCAGACTTTATCTTCAGACTTGTCTTCAGACTTGTCTTTAGACTTTGTCTTCAGCTATTGTCTTCAGACTTTGTCTTTAGACTTTATCTTCAGACTTTGTCTTCAGACTTTGTGTTCAGCTGTTGTCTTCAGACTTTTTCTTCAGACTTTATCTTCAGACTTTGTCTTCAGACTTTGTCTTCAGCAGTTGTAGACCACTTCAGTTGTTTTGATGTTTGTGGGACTTAAAGGTTTTTCTGATCTGGCTCATTGGTTCTTTTGGTCCAACATTTAAAATTCTGAAAAAGCCAACTGTTGGCTTCTCATGGGTAGAAATAGCCCTTGTCCCAAAAATGTTAGAGCGCATTGCTCAAGGTGACGACCTAGCAACACAAGCTAGTATTGAACCCACACCTTCGACATCTCAACCACAAATCACCCTCACCTACAAAATAAAGTCCAAACGAACCCCTGCTCAAGCTATTGAGTCTATGTAGGCCCCCATATACACATCCATACAGGAGGAAGTGGACACTGGAGCTCCCACTTCACCTGAGGAGCAAACCAGTCCCATCACTTCAAAGATCAGTGCTGAGGTTCCTCATGCTCAGCCTGATGAACTCACCAACCCAACTACCTTAAGCCTTCACTCTGAGTCTCAACACTCAAGTTAACAACCTTCAAGGGATAGTTACCATCCCCAGCCTTTAGACATAAACCAATGCATTCCCAACCTTGACTTTTATACTAATGAGGAGTTATGGTTCAGTGAGTATCATGAGTCTCTCTATTCCTCCCCAACTCAAAGAGAGATGAGTGCTCCTAACTCACCTGAGTCCAGCCCACATCAGTTACCTATCATTGAGGTGGATCTTTCTGAACATGTTCAGGAGATTCATATGGAGGAGGCTCTCACTTCAGAAAGTGATTACATCATTTAGACCTCAACCATGGCAACTCAACCCATTGACAATTCAACTAAAGTTGTTTTTGAACAGAGGAAATCCAACAACCAAGAACTCCATGCTGGTGGTGAGAGAGAAGACTTTGGTCCAATTCTCTCATCTCCCAATGATTTTTCGGATGAAGAAGAGGGTAATTTGAGGCTAAAGGTTCAAAAACTATCAAAAACATCACTTACTTAGTCTCAAAGGTTAGTCACCTTGAATCTTAGGTAACTATCCTGCAAAATAAGGTCAATGATTAGCAACTTGAAATTTCTTATGTCAAGGAAAAACTAGCTAGGAGACCTCTAGGAAGAGCTCAACGAGGAACACAAGAACCTCTAGCTCATCTATGAAAGTGGGTGATGCTACCAAAAAAGGGGAGAAAGTCATCACGGATACATAAACTGTGAGTTCTTCATAGAGCATGGACATTAAAGACTCACCATCTTCACTTGAAACAATCTATACTCAGCAACTTACTCAAGTTCACATTGATGTGGACTCTATAGATTCTTTCATTCAAAGTCTTTATGAGGAAGGTATACCAAGGGAAGTATCATCTCCACCTTAAGGAGCTTCTAATCACATCATAGGGTGGATGTATGATGCAAACAGAAGAGCCCTTATTCTTCAAAGAGTTTAAGGGCAGCAATAAGTTTTTCAATTTTTAGACTTTGAACTTCTACGAAAGTGTTGACCTTGTCAGCATGCCACTTGTCAACCAAAGCCAAACTACACAAGCTGGCTTAAAGGATTCAATATATGATCACTGTAGAGTTCAGCTTTAGAAGGAAACTAAGGCAATCAGGCAACATCATTGGTCAACTGGATGTTGAGGAAGACCCTAAGATTACTTTTATAGAGGAAACATTGACTGAAGGCCTAGTGATAGAACCTAAGAGCCCTATCTCACCATCAACTGCTACATAGATTCATTCCCTTGATGAGACACCTACTGGTGAAGGTGTATCTCAACCCCTCTCTAGCTAGAGTTTGGAAGCTAGACCAAGCAATGAAGGCCAAAGCTCTCTCCACCCTGAGTCATAAAGGTCTATGAGTGACAAAGGGAAAAGAAAAATGACTTCTGAGGAGATTGAGGATGAGGAGAGAGAGAGGAAAGGGAAGCTAAGGGGAGAAAGTTCCTCTATTGGGTCTGCAAGATTCATGGAAGTTGCTATTAGGGCTGCCCCCAGGCAAAACACTCAGGATGATAGTTGAGGGCAATCAAGATCAACTACTTGTAGACTAGGAACTATGACATTAATAATATCATCTCCCTCCCCTTAGATGAATTAAATAAACTAGCTGGAATGGAATTGTCAAAGGAAAGAAAAGAGATAGAGGATGCAAAGTTACTTCTTCAAATCAAAGAAGAAAGAAGACAGCTACAAGCATGTGCCTACTCTCTTCCCAGTTAAACATAATCAACTACATGAGTGCCACAGGACTCTATCAGGCTGATGCACTTCTTCCCTTACCATTTGATTACATTGAGTTTGAGTATCTCAAATAGCTTGAACTCGAGATAGTCAAAGAAAGAAAAATCACTAAGAGGAAGTTAAAGTAAGAGGATGCAAAGTCAAGAGCCATCATCCAGAAAAGCATGAAGAAGTCTGCTGATAGGCAGAGGATGATGAGTTTCTTGAAGCTATATGGATTCTCCGGAGGGAGACTTGGTCCTATGTCTATATCCACCATGGATAGGCAGATTAGGGTGATCAAGTAGAAGATTCAAATAGATGAACTTGTTGACTTACACTCCCCACCAAGTCACGTCCCTTAGGAAGTGGAGATTAAGGTTGAACCATTTGAGACAACACAACCTGAATATTCTACTAAGCATTAAAAAGCTTCCACTTTTGACCAACAACAAGGTTTTGTCCCTTCTCAATCTGAACTTATGACAGAGGAAGAACCAACAGAAAAAGACAAAGAAGATCAATCAGGTGCTTTAGGCCAGTGTTCTCAGTTAAAAGGTTCAAAGAGCAGAAGAAGAATGGCTTCCAGACCAAAGCCAAAGAAGAAGAAAAAGAAAGAAGCATCCATCTCCAAACCTTAGGATGAGTCAAAACATCCTGAGAATGTGCAACAAGAGGATGTTCCACCAACTCCAATTCAAGTAGCTCCTCTAGCATCAAGAAGACCCATCTTGTCCTGGACATATACTACAAATCCAGAAAGATTGCATGTCATGAGAGATCACGTTGTTGAAGATGTCTAAACATGGCAAGACATGTTCAATCTGCATCTGCATGATCTTTTTGACATGAAAAGACACTATGAAAGTCTGAGTGATCCTGATCATCTTATGAAGAAAGGGATGGTTATTGTCATGATGAGGCCTTTTGATATCTGAAGTCTTCAAGTGTTTGGTAGTATCAGCCAAGTGGGAGTTTGTAAGGTTTGATATAAGGATGATGCAACCCAAACACCCAAAGTCTTTCCTGCATGCATGCACAAGTGTACTAAAGTGGAATGTTTCGGAGGTTTCACACTCTACCTTAGAAAATATTCTAAGTGTGAAATCATCCGAAGCCAAGACCAATATCTTCCAAAGCCAAACATGAAGTCTTCCGAAGTTTCAGAGACAAAGTCTTTCGATGCCAACACTTTAAGACAGATTTCTTCTGAAGACTTTTTAACACATGCTTTATCTGATGTACCTTTTCCATAAAGCTGGACTCCTTTCTGCTACGACTCTGATAAGACACCAATTTCACATAAGTTGGTGAGGGGTCCATGCTTTTGGTAACTGTGCATTGAGGTCTTGGGTGTGTAAATTTCTACCTTATGTACTTTATTCTTTTTGTAATATATTAGGATGTGAGCTATGGCATGTCATAGTCACTAGTCAAAAGGCAATCTGCATTTTGACTCTACATTGATTTTGTTGTTGTCTAGATCATGTATCCAGCTGGCCTTCAAAGTATGGCTGACTGTAGGTTGTAGTATAAGTATCTCTGGTCCTTGTATCTTAAAATGGATTGCTTTGTAAAACACTTGTAAGGAACTAGAGAGCAATATACATCAACCTTGAAAACCATCTACTTGTCTTGTTCTTGTTTTGTCTCTTGAATACTTGTGTTTCTTAGTTCTCACTATAATTGGTTTCTAGTTCCCTATTTGATCTGGTAAGTGTTGTTACACACTCTCCTCTTTGTGTTGTTGTGTTGTAATCTTGTACCCTTCATGGGTCCTGCAAACCCCCACATGAATAGAAATCAATCTTTGTACTCAAGTATCAAGATATAGTTTTAGCAGGTGAATATTAGAGGATGGGCAGATATTCTCTTTGAACCTTCCTTTGTTAAGTATACTTAGTCATCTGACAAATACTATACTACTATTACACTATACGCAATAACTAGTTATGCAAGAGCTCTAGGATTTGTTCCTTAATAAATCAATTTGGAGCGACCACACTTCTCTCTCATAAAGGTGACTTTACACAAGTCATTAAAAGCCATAGGCTTAACCTTCTTTGATATCACTGATTATATTTTGTAATGGACTAGAAAATGTTCAATAATTATTTTACGGTTTGAGGTACTATCCTACAATGACCTCAATTTGTACAATTAGGTTGTCCTATTGATCCTAGATCTTAGGATCTCCAATCCTCTAGGATAGGTTTTCCTTCATACAAACTTACTCCATGGGCTTTAGTCCCATCACTCTTGAAAACTTGTATATCTCCACAAGCCTTTTTGTGTAAGGATCTGCATTGTTATCCTTTGACTTCACATAGTCAATAGTGATAACTCTAGTTAAGAGTAGTTGTCATATTGTTTTATGTGTACATCGCATATACCTTGATTTTCCATTTACATTGTACTTTGAGCTCTACCAATTGCTGTAGCAAATAACCGTTACAGGATTTGGCCATCCTGGAACATATTCCAATAATTGATGTAGCCATTCTGCCTCTTCTCTAGCTTTATCTAAAAAGAGAAATTTAGATTTCATCATTGATCTGGCTATAGTTTGTTTGGGCAACTTCCAAGCTATAACCACTCCCCCAAGGGTAAACACATAACCACTAGTGGATTTGGAATCTTTTATGTCGGATATCTAGTTTGCATCAGTATATCCTTCCACAACCGCTGGAACTTAACCATAGTGCAAGTAGTTCCTTGTGTATCTGAAGTACCTTAAAATCCTTGTCATAGCCTTCCACTGCATAAATTTGGATTGTTAGTGTACTTGTCTAGCCTACTCACATCATATGCAAGGTCTAGCCGTGTACAAGTTATGGGATACATAAGACTACCAATAATCTCTAAGTACTCAGTGGAGCAACACACTCTCCTCTATTCTTAGAGAGACGATGAGTTGTATCAACTGGCCTCCGAGCAGCACTTGTATCCTCCAAATTAGTTTTTTCAAGGATCTTGTCAGCATAATAAGAATGACTTAACACAAGACCATTTTATGTTCTAATGATCTTTACTCCAAGAATCATATTAGCTAACCCATGTCTTTCATGTCAAATATCACTTTCAACATATCTTTTGTTGACCTAATCAAGTTATCATCACTCCTAATGATAAGCATGTCATATACATAAAGGCATAACATCACATAACCCCTTGGTGTATCTTTAACATATACACACTTATTGCACTCACTGATATTGAAACTAGAATCAAGCATGGCTTGATCAAACTTGTGGTGCCATTGTTTTGGAGCACACTTCAAGACATACTAAAACTTGATAGGTTCGCACACTTTGCCTTTCTATCTAGGAGCAGAGAAACCCTCAGGCTACTCCTTATAGATTTCCTCTTCTAAATCCCCATGTAGAAAATCAATTTTTACATCCATCTGATGTACTTATAATTCCACAAGGTCACAATTGCAAGCACCAACCTGAGTGGAAGCCTATGTTTCCACTCTATTCTTTTTGGTTTGAATAGGAGGTGCTTGCTCAATCAGTGTAGACTGAGCAAGGGTTTGTTTGCGTCTCAGATATGTGTGTTTGATGGGGTGAGTAGGAATATCTGGCAAAGTAAGGTAGTTGTTGGCGTGGGTTCATCACCTATGGGGTGAACACAGATTTCATAAGAAGCCATTGGCTTAATCATACCTGGAAGAATCATAGTGTGTCTACCAGAGAACTCATGGCTCAATCATACCTTCGGGTAATGTTTTAGGTTGAAGGGTAACTAATTGAGGTGGTTGTAGTGATGAGGTAGGTATGATGGTTGGTATGGGTCTAGGGGTGTAAGGTTCTGAAGTGGGTTTAGTTTTGATAGGGAAGGGAAATGCGAAAGGCTTAGGTTAAGTTTTGGGTTGAGTTTAGGTTGTAGGTTGGGGTTGAGATGTTAGTTTAAGATCATCCCATGTCCCCTTCTATACATCTCTTTCCTTTTTCCCAAGCGAATGTTAGCCTTGATCTCATTGACATGTCACTGGAGTGTCTTTTCAGACATGGGTCCCACTTGTCTACCGGAGAAGCCAAGAGCCTAGAGATAATCCTTCATCCAGGCCTTCTCACCTATCTTCTTGGCAGCAATGACCCCATCTTCTTCTTCTTTTCTCTTCTTCTCTCTCATCTTCTCTTTTGTAGCTTTCTTCCTCTCTTTCTCCAGTTGATCCTGCTCTTTGTTGAAGAGCCATAAAAGTGTGCCATTGTTGTGTGGATATAGTTCTCGAAGAGAGAAACCCCTAGATGTTAGGTATGTTATCCTTTCCCTCCTAAGCTACAAATCAGCTTCCCTTTTCTTCCTTTCTCTTTCCTCCCTAAGGCCAACCTTGCTGCTTCCTCCTTTTTCTCAATCTGCAGCATGGTTTCCTTTTCTAGTTCTACTAACTCTTCTAGTGGTAGCATGAGTATATCTTTAATGACAGCTCCGAGCTTGATGAGCATGTTAATGATATCTACCCTTTTCTTGTTGTTAACTGCCTCCTGGTTGGGTACAGCTGCTTTGGATCTAGCAGCTAGCAACTTCCCAATTAGGAGTCTACTTTTTCTTTTAAGTTTCTCAATCCTTTCCTCTTCCTGAAGCTCTTTTCTAGTCATCTTCTTCTTGCCTTTAACATCATTAGAAGTGCTAGACTTTGGTGGTTCTTGCATGGAGGGTTTAGGTTGAGACATGGTGGATGGAGATAATGAAGTTGTTTGAGCTAGGGGTCGGTTGAGAAAGTCCTCACTTTTCACCTTAGATTCCAGCTCTAGAATTGCATTTTTGATGATTAGATCCTTGGACACTGAGAACAAGCTTTCCGCAGCTTCCATATCACCTTCGGAAGTTTGAAATTGTTCTTCCGAGGCTTTGACTTCAGCTTCGGAAGTCTGAGGGAGTGCACTATCTATCCCAACTGTTTCAGTTGCTGGCCATCAATTCTCATTTCCCCTTCGAAATGAATCTTAGGTTCCATTTGGGCCTTAGGTTGACCAACTTCTTCCATAGTGGTAGAAGGTGCAGTTAGCCTCTGGAGCTCTTCAGCTCCAAAGTATATCATAGTCGCGTCAGGGCTAGGCTAATCTAAAGAAGATCTCAATAGGAACTTGGAGAAAATCCTATTGATATCTCTAAGCATCCTTGGGTCCATTTGTAGGACAACTTGAGGAGGCTCAGGAAACACTATTGTTGTAGGAGCTGGGTATCTAGCAGATAGAGAAGTTAAAACTTGTCTATGTGTTCCTCTATGGTTTGTCTCTGAACATTCTCCCCATTTTTGTAGCATCATCTTGAGACCTAGATGAGCTAGAGGAAAAGGTTAATGAGACCTGAATAGTTACGTGCCTGACAGATCTCTCAATCTATTTCTCAGCTAGTTGAGCCTTGACATTTCAATCTCATGTTGCTGAGAGGCAGACCTATCCTCTAAAGTCTTAACCTTTGACTCAAGGTTTGAGACTTTAGAAAGTAGGTCTTGAATGGTGAGTTGCATACCACCCTTATCTTCTTTTGAAGAATCACAGGGAGATGAGGTAACATACCTTGTATGTTCACCCTCACCACCAGATGTGGTTTCTTGGCACCCTAGTTTCCCTTGCCTGAGGATGTCTCTTTCAGAGTCATCAAAAGGCATGGTTGTTGTAGATTCAGTCTCAGAGATGGTACCACTAGCCTGAGGATCCCATGAGTTTCCTTCAGTATGGTAGTTGAATCTATATGAGTCCCCTCCACGTCCGTGGGACTCACTTCAGTTGGTTATAACTGATATGTGCTAGAGACAAGAGGTCCCTCTAGGCTCTATTGATCTGATAGAGGGTGTTGTGGATCAACTTCATTTCCATGAAGATATGCAATCTCCTCATCAGTTCTGCTTAAAAGCTCAGTAAAGGATAAGGAAGTGAAGCCTAGTGACCCGAGACGTTGGTCAATGTGTATTGACATTGAGCCTTTGGTGGGGCTATTCCTTTTTGGTTTCTCAAGAGAGTGTTGGGACTCATCCTGAGGGCTTGTGGCCTGGGTTTTGGGCTCAAAGAGTTAAGACTGAGGAGACTCAAATTCCATATTTAGGTCAAATGAGAAGGATGGTGAGACCTTTGACTGAGTGGGAACCCATGTTTCTAGTGGGAACCCATGTTTCCACTCTAGTCTTTTTGGTTTGAACAGGAGGTGCTTGCTCAATCAGAGTAGACTAAGCAAGGGTTTGTTTGCGTCTCTGATATGTGCGTTTGATAGGGTGAGCAGGAAGATCTACCAAAGTAAGGTAGTTGTTGGGGTAGGTTCATCACATATAGGGTGAACAGGGATGTCACTAGGAGCCATTAGCTCAATCATACCTGGAAGAGGCGTAGTATGTCTTCTAGTGAAATTGATGGACACTCTCTTCAAGATCTTGAAGATGGTCGGCCTCATTTGAGGGACAAGCAGAGTAGCTACACAGACAAGCTTACTCTGGTCAAACTCATAGTTGATTATGTGCTGGATGAATCTAGGAACATAAAGAATATGTCCTTTTGAAGGTTCCCCATAAGCTTAGTCAGCACAAACCTTGAGTAGTTGAAGCGGAGGCTCTTCACCAATCCATGGACTAGGTAGCCCGTTCATATAGGATTTTATCCCATCCCCCAAACTTGTTAGACAGACAATGGAGAACTACATGAAGAAAGAACTTCCAGTTGTAAGAGAAGTTGAACTTGTAAACTGTAGATCTGCTCACATCTCCACCATATCCAATTTCGAGATACGTGTCATCTTGGTCTGATTTGGGGACTCGGTTAGAGCGCCTTCATCATGGAGCTCCAAATGCTCCCGAAGGACTTGTTCAGTAATGACCAACTCCTGGCCAGAAATGCTCGTCCGAATAATCCTAACTCTGTTTAGGAGTACTATCTGATCATTACCCCAAAATTCTTCCATGTGATTCAAGTTAATAGTGGGGTTCATAGTCAGGGCGGTAAAGTAGGTAGATTGGGTAAGAAATGAGATGATGTTTGAGAAGCCAACATCCTTGGTAGAGTCAAGGAGTGCGACTTGGTTGTGTTGAGGGTTGAGTGCCATTGTAAGAAGGAAGGTGATGAAACAAGTTTGAGTAGGGTGAATTTAGGGTGAAGGAAGCTTTGGACAGTAAATTTGGTAAAAAGATAAAAGTGAAGAGTTGGGATTATTTAAATGGGTGGAATGGTGGTTTTGGGGGTTTGTGGATAAGGGGAAAAGATGGTTTGGGGTAAGATGTGACAGTGGCGGTAAGGTTAAAAAAACCATTTAAAAGATTGCAACATTATTAACAAAATCTTTTCTTTTTACTGTGCGGGGCCCAAATATTTCCGTTACACAGTAAGGTTTTCTTCTGAGTATAAAGGATTTCCGAGGGTAATTTTCTTCCGAAGGTACTCTTCTTCCGAAGCCAATTTTACTTCTGAAGGTAAACTTCTTACGTTAGAGAGTAAAATGTGCCTTCCGAATGGAGAGTTTTATATGCTTCAGAAGTAGATCTGATACGCAATCAATCGCTTCGTCCGAGACTAAAAACTCTTCCGAGAAGAAGATTTCCCTTGGAGAAATTTAGCTTCGGAAGATATGAAAAGAATCTTCCTAAGGTTAATTTCTCGTAGGAAAAACCCATACTTAAAAAAATTAACCTAATGTAACATGGCTTAGATTGTTTTGATAAAAGACATTACACATTTCCAAAAGGTTTTCAAGTGAGATAGACTAATGAATGTTTATCATCCCAATAGCTGTAATGAGATATTTAAATCTTTGTTCATCAAAAGCTTTAGTGAAAAAATTAGCATATTGTTCATTTGAATCAACTTTGATTAGTTTGATTAGATTTTTCTCATGAATATCTCTAATAAAATGATACATGATATCAATGTGCTTTGTCTTTCAGTGCTTCACGGGATTTTCAGTAATGGAGATAGCACTATTGTTGTCAATGTGGATAAGAGTGCCCATGAAGTTGAATCCATAGTCTAGCATCTAGTTTTGAATCCAGAGCAGCTGAGCACAGCAACTTGCAGCAACATTGTATTCAGCTTCAGAAGTAGATATAGAGACACAGTATTGCTTTTTGCATTGCCATGAGATGATCCTTCCACCAAAAATTGACATCCTCCTGATGTGGATTTCTGTTTATGTTGCAGCCACCATAGTCACTATCTAAGTAGCCATAGAGATTGAAGTTGCTATTCCTAGGATACTAGAGACCTAATTTAGGTGCTCATTTGAGGTATCTAAGAATTCTCTAGGCAACAACTAGGTGAGACATCTTTGGAGTAGCCTGATATCTTGCACAGATGCATGTAGAAAACATGATATCAGGTCTACTTGCTGTGAGATACATCAGAGACCCAATGATTGCCCTATACTGATGTTAATCAGTATACTCCCCTTAGAGTTAGGACAAAGGTTATAGTTTCTGGGTGTGTCTTTGCTAGCTTACAATCCTTCATATCAAATCTCTCTAAGATATCACAGACATACTTAGATTGATTGATAAAGAACCCTTCCTTCATCTACTTTACATGAATTCTAAGAAAAACATCCATTTTTTCCATGGAACTCATCTCAAACTTCTTCTTCATAATGCTCTCAAAGTCTTTACACATTTGGTCATTTGAAGAACCAAATATGAAATCATCAACATAGACCTGAACGAGCAATTTATCTTTCCCAGACTTCTTTATGAAAAGAGTCTTATCAATGGTGCCTCGAGTGTAACAATTCTTCTGGAGAAATTGAGACAAAGTCTCACACCACAGCCTATGTGCCTGGTGCAGCCCATAAAGAGCTTTATCTAGCTTGCACACATAGTTGGGGTGTTATGGGTCTTCAAATCCTAGAGGTTGGCACATGTAGACCTCCCTATCTATATTTCCATAGAGAAAGACACCTTGACAACAAGCTGGTAGACAGTAAAATTCTTGGATGCAGCACAAGCAAGGAAGATTCTAACTGCCTCAAGCCTTGCAACAGGTCCAAAACATCAGTATAATCAATTCATTCCTCTTGGGTATATCCTTGAACGACTAGTCTAGCTTTGTTCTTGATGATCACACCTCTATCATCTCTCTTATATCTAAAAACCCATTTGGTGCCTATAGGTACTTGACCAGATGGTAGCGAGAAAAGGTTCCAAACCTTTTCACTCTTTAATTGAAGCAACTGCTCTTGCATTGACTCAACTCAGCTACTATCCTTTATGTTAGGACCATGTACGGTACAGAGTACTACCTGATTTACGTGTATACCAACTCAAATAGTGTGGAATCCTATTCGATTGGCGATTTAATCAGTGAGAACGCGTGTAAGATCAATCCACAATGAAACTAAACGTAAAGAACGATAGTAGGACGATTTACTGCGATCTATCAACTTGAAACATGTGTTCTTGAGTCTCTAGACAGCTAGGGTGCGATTTACTGAGTAGGTACTCGAATTGTAATTCTTTTCCACGAATTAAGTGGTATTTATAGGTTAGGGTTTTCCATTCGTGCGACTGGACCATTTTCATGGTTCAGTCATGCGATTGAAGCATGCAGTTGATCCTACCACACGACTGAGGATTCAGTCGTGCGACTGAGTCAATCTCATGTTACAATCGTGCCGCCCAATCAGCCTTTTTGATGTTGACATCGGCGTCTGAGGCCTGGGCTTGATCTTTCTTCTTCTCCGACGCCTGCTCCGTCTTATCCAGTGTTTCAAATGTATCACTGACAAGGGTGTCACCCAGATTGGGAACTACATTTCCCTCGTTGTCAGCATACTCTGGATAATGTTGTGCTGTAACGTCTTCAATATCAATTTCATCCACATCGTTAAGCTCATCGTCACTATCCATGTCAGAAGTAGGAGCATCCTTCACAAGCTCATCTGGATTCAGTCGGAACATCTCAGCCAGTTGCTCATCAGTAAGATCGTGAATTATTTCTCCTTCTTCAAGAGTGTAACTCACAAACCTCCTGACGATCCCTTGCAGATCAAAAATCATTGTGAGTTGAGACGATCTGCTGAAGGGGAGTAACATCGTACTCATCATTGAATGATCTGCTTGATTTAAACATATAAACACATCAACCATTAGTCAATAATCAAGACAGTAAACATTAAATAAATATAAACATTATGTACACAAGTTTAATACATGATTCAGTTACACATGATTTAAAATTACATAAACATCTAATCACTACATTTGTCCTGAATCATATGCTCTTCTGTAGTCGGGGCTGATGTGGAGGCATCCTTATCTTGATTTTTTTTGGTCCGTCTCTCTCTTGCTTGTGTGACACCCGATGCAGATGCATCCCCACCTTCTTCATTGTCTCCTGCATCCTCATCATCTCCTCCTTCGGTCTCATCCTCTTCATCATCCTCTTCATCATCACCATCATCAACACCATTATCATCATCATCACTATCATCATCATCATCACCCTCTCGTATCTTCAAAGGCTCATCCTTTATGCCTTTGAGTTTGAGCATGATGGTCCTTTTGGTATCCTCTAACTCCTTAATCTTCTTAGTGGATAGAACATTATGCTTTTGGAGTTGGGCACTCTCTTGACTTTGCACAGCTATCTGCTGAGCCTGATCCTCTATTAGCTGGGCTTGTTGAGGGATCTGTTGTGCATAGGTAGCGTTCTGCTCCATAAGATGTCTGATCTGTGCAGCTCTTTCGTCGTCAGCAGCCCACAGCTTCAGCACCATCCTGTTCAATGCTGCTAGCTGATCCTCTACCCCAAGAGAAGGTAGGGAGGATCTTGTAGTGAATGGCTGGTGGGATGATGGGTCGGGTTGGTGGTAGTGGTGGTGGCTGTGGTGAATATGGGTGGTGGTATATGTGTGGGTGGTGACGGGTAGGCTGTAGTGGTGGTGGAAGTAGTGTAGATAGGTGGTGGAGTGGCTGTGTAGTGATGGTGGGTGAGGTGGTAGTAGTGGTGGTGGTAGTTGTGTTAGTGCATCGGTGAGTGGTGGTGGTAGATATGGTGGCAGTGGTGGTAGAGGTAGGAATCAGCGTGAACCTCCGTCTTTTCGGCTTCATCCCATGGGGCTGAGCCATCCTCTCTTCCTCGAACCCCTCAAGGAGGATGCTCCCCCTGGGATGTTGAGCTGGTCTAGGGTATAAGTGGGATCTTTAGTAGTCTCCCCAGACACTACTATGGAGTGGGGCCCTAGATGGTGGAGGTGTAACATTAGTAGTGGTGGCCCTAGATGGAGTGGGGCATGTGGCTCCACCATCGCCACTATCATCATCCCCTGAGTCATCGGTGGGGAGTACAATCTGCTCTGTATCAGAATCACTGTCGTCGTGGCACCACTTCCTCCTGGTGGGCACCAACTAATCCTCCTGGGCCAGGTGCCTAAACAATCTCCACACAGGGGGCTTAACTTGCTTCCCCTGTACACCTTCATACGGCCCAATGTGGTGTCATCCATCACCTCAAGTACTACAACGTCCTCCTTCTCCCTAGGTAGCTGAGGGAGCTTCTGATCAATGATCATCTGCATGATGTGAGGATACATATAGAATCCCTCCTTCCCCTTCGCCTCGATGTTCTCCTCCAAGTAGGTGAAGATCATCCGGGAGAAGCTGAACAGGTGGTTCAGCACCAACGCCATGTAGGCATTCTGTATCTGGTCTCACAACTCATCGATGCCTCCTTTCCAGGAGGCAATGCACTTAAGCAGCACATGTGCCAAGTACTTGAATTGTGGGCACAGGTTGCTCTTGTTCAGCACACTGCGGTGATGTCCCCCGAGTACTTGGATCGTAGAAAGCAGTCGCGCACTGTGAGTAGGTGCAAGCGGGTTGGGCAGTCAGCATCATCTCCAAACTCTAATATTGTCCTGAGATCCTCCTCTGTGATCTCGGTGGCATGACCAAAGATAGAGCTCCAGATGCAAAGGGGCTCTACAGTCCTATCGACAACTGTGCCTTCCCAGAAGGCCTGTTGAAGGGATCGGTATGGTGTGCACGGTGTCAAAATTGCACGGAAGATCCTCGATCTCCGTAGAAAAGTAATAATGCCCGAAAAGTCTGCAGCATTCCTGGAAGTCAAATCCAGGTGAGCACATATGTTGTGCTTCGTGCTCATGGTCCAGCGACTCGCCATCTGTGGAGTCACTGGAAATCATTGCACATTACCTATGGAGTCACTGGAAATCGTTAGAGAGTAATAATCATAGTCCAAGAACAATCAGATGAAATTTGGGCAGAGTATCGATAAGTCATGCGAAGAAATAAGCGATTGTGGGTGAATAGGGTTTGCGACTGACTTCCCCTCTATTTATACTAGGCTTTCCTTCAGTCGTGTGACTGGACCTAATCGCACAGCTAGTTTGTGCGATTGAGACTTAGTCGTGCGACTGACTCAATTGGTCACCATCAGTTGTGTGACTGGGTTTTAGTCGTGCGACTGGGTTTCAGTCGTGCGACTAAGTCATTTGGTCACCCTCCTTCATGCGATAGGTTCAATCTGATGATCCAATCTCTTGAATTGACCCATGTTGATGGTCCAATTGCATGTCTGGGCCATACCTATGGCTTAGTCATGCGATTGGGCTCATTCGTCTGGTTGAATTGTACGGTTGGTCCATACTTATGGTCCATTCGTGCGATTGACTCATAGTTATGATTTTAACTTTATTACCATTTGACACTTTACCCTTGGTAAAACATTATGAGCATTCAATCATCTCAAACATGATCGTTTTTAACTTTGGAAGTCTTTGATCAACTCAGACGTGATCCTTTTCGCATTTAAAAACTCGTCTGGTCACCTCAGACGTGACCCATTTAATAGTTGTACCTTTTGTCACCTCAGACGTGACCTTTTTAGGTGATTAAATTCCAGATCTAGTTCCGACGCATAGTCCGACTTTTAACAACTAAACTGACAGAATTAAAAAAGTGAAACTACTAGAACTGAAAAAGCAGAAGTAAAAAGATATTTTTGTAAATTTTGTGTGAGATGAAAATCCTAAGATATATATCTAGCAGATTTATTTCTTGAACAGGCAGCTTCAAATTATTTTGACCATAAGTGAAAAAATTCATTATGGAATCATACAGGTAAATCAAATCATTCGGGACATGTTATCAAAACCTTTTGATGCTCGGTTCTTGTTTTCATCGAGAGTCATTAGCAAGTCTAGGAAATCATGCTAGTACCACAAGGTGCACATAGTGGTGTTGACTTTCAAGAGTTGCAGCCATGATGATTGTCAGTATACTTGTCCTCTTAAATCCATACATAGACTTTTGACACAAATGGTGATGATTTAAGGTTTAATTATTTCAACAAGCATTTGTGGATCCCACAGTTATATGGTAATCAACATTCCTCAGGAGATTTTTGAGCGGTCTACGGGTAGTATTCAAGAAGAAACTAATCTTAGAGCTTTCAAA
Organism: Flaveria trinervia; assembly: GCA_025506515.1. Lineage (NCBI taxonomy): Eukaryota > Viridiplantae > Streptophyta > Magnoliopsida > Asterales > Asteraceae > Flaveria > Flaveria trinervia. The sequence goes on from CM046443.1 coordinate 24,845,728, forward strand.
GAGAAGCCAAGCCTCAGGTCAATGCCACTGCATAGCAGAGAGGCACAAACAACAATGAATTCTAGAATATCCAGGTTATGCTTATCCTCAGATCAGTTCCACCGCACAGCAGAGAGGCACACAACCTATATTCTTCTTTGAGCAATTTTATTCTTTATGCATTGATCGCACCAACAACATAGGTTAGAAGCTTGATTGCTTTTTGCATTTTTCATATGTGTTTTTGCTCATATTATGGTTATCCGCACACATTTGTGGCGTTTATTTTGCTCATCACCCCTTATAGGAACTCTATTGATTGTGTTAAACAGGGATAGGATGATAACCCATAGCTTGTTGAACAACTTAGTTTGATCTTGAGATCACCAACAAGGTCTACTCATCTTTTGTGTTGAATCTACCGACACATCATCTAATGGTCTAGCAACCTCTAGGTCTACTTTCTCCGTGTCACCTTAGTAGTAGCCAGTTTTACTATCATTTTTCCTGTTATATTGCTCAGACTTCTTAGACTTGTACTTTGAATTTCGCATCTAATTCAATTTAAATCTTTTAAAATCCCAAATTTTTTGTTCCTGTGTACTATCATTTTCCATAGTCATTGAATCGATATCACAGATACGATCTCATTTCTATCAGCTAGCCTGTCTTCCTCCATTGTTTTTTAATTATTTAAATTAAATACTAACTTAAACTATTCACCCCCTAAAATTCAAAAACCATAAAAGAATTGCTTTTTTAGGATTTTAATAGGTGAAGAAATAAAAACACTAAAATTTATTTAAATAAAATAAAATAAAATATAGAAAAAATGGACTCGACGCATAGGACTAAACATGTGCATCTTCTGGAATGACATCACTTTTCTTTTTAACGCCGTTGACCTATAACAGATATAGAAAACGTGGTTTATCAAAGGCTTTTGTGTAGAGGTCAGCACGTTGGAAATCCGTATTTATTTTAACAACATCGATTAGATTCTTTTCAAAACAATCACATATAAAGTGATATTTAATGCCGATATGTTTGGTCTTAGAATGTTGGACTGGATTTTTAGTTACAACAATTGCAACAGAATTATCAACAAATATAGGAGTATTAGAGAATTGCAAATCGTAGTCCCGCATTTGTTGTTGAATCCAAATGATTTGTGAATAGAAACTTGTAGCGACAACATATTCAGCTTCACAGATTGACAGAGCAACCGAGGTCTGCTTCTTACACTGCCAGGTCACTAATCTCCTTCCAAAGAATTGACATCCTGCTGATGTGGACTTGTAGTTCATTTTGCAACCGCCGTAATCCATGTCACTGTACGCTGTAAGCTCGAAGTCATCATCATGAGGATACCACAATCCTAGTGTTGGTATACCCTTCAAATAACGAAATATCCTTTAACCTCAATAAGATGGTTAACTTTCGGTTTCGCCTGATATCTGGAGCATAGACATGTCGCGTACATGATATCAGGTCGTGAGGCTGTGAGGTGCATGAGGGATCCAATCATTCCACGGTACATGGTGGCATCAACCAGACCACCATTCTGGTCGGGTGCTACATCATGGTTTGTAGCAAGTGGAGTCCCAACTGCGGAAGCATTCTCCATGTCAAACCGACTGAGAATATCCCCTAAATACTTGGTCTAATGTAAATATATCCCATTTGGTGTTTGATCCACCTGTAACCGAGAAAGAACTTCATCTCTCCCATGGCACTCATTTCAAATTCTGCCTTCATTACTGCTTCAAATTCTTTACATAAGTCTTCATTCTTGGAACCGAAGATTATGTCATCAACATAAATCTGAACAAGCAGTAGATCACCATCCTTTTCTTTGATGAACAGTATGCAGTCAATTACACCTATGCAAAATCTGTGTTTCACAAGGTGAGTTGAGAGTTTTTCATACCATGCTCTTGGGGCTTGATGAAGCCCGTAGAGAGCCTTATCCAATTTTTAAACTTTTTCCCAATGATATGGATCCTCAAATCCTTCAGGTTGACTGACATACACTATTTCCCGGATTTCACCATGAAGAAATGCACTCTTTACATCCAGTTGATAGACTTTAATTTTCATGTACGAGCCATCGGCTAGGAAGATACGGATGGCTTCCATTCTCGCCACAGGTGCAAATACTTCATTGTAATCAATTCCCTTGACTGCTCGAAATCCTTGAACTACAAGTCGAGCCTTGTTCTTGATTATGACCCCTTGCTCATCTTTCTTGCATTTCAAGACCCATTTGGTGCCAATGATCTTAGCACCTTTATGTCTATCGACCAGTGTCCATACACCTAACTTCTTGAACTGAAAAATTTCTTCTTGCATGGCACTCACCCATGCCTCATCATTTAGGGCTTCACTGACGTATTTTGGCTCAAGCTAAGACACAAAACAAAGATATGCACCATCGTGAATGTATCCCTTTTCCATTACCGAGGCATAATCAGCTGAATATAGCTGATTTCTCGTATGAATTCCTGATCTAACAACCCCAATGACATTGTCCAGAGGATGATAGACATTGAGGCGTGATCTAGGAGTGGTGGGAACAACTATCTCAGAATCAAGATTATGAACCTTTGGTTTCGTATCTGAGGTAGTAGGAGTGTGAGGTTCTGAAGACTCAGAGGCATCAACGTCAGATGCTTGTGGACTTGCCGTAGTAGGAACCTGTTCCTCCTGATCGTACTTATCATTCTCCACGGCTTCATGGTTAAAGGAGGAGTCAGTTACCTCGAGTGCTCCCCCTGATTGACTAGGCAACTCACCTTGTGAACCAGATGTTGTAGAGTCTTGTGATGGTGTGTTTAAGACATCATACATAGTTTTGGTTACTAACTCATCGTCAGAAGTGGAGAAAGGAATGTTGAAGGACATGAAGAATCCATCAGAATCGAAAAAGAATCTGGGTCCTTTTCCAGCTGGAGGAGTGGTGTATCTCTGAACGTCCACGTTACACCACACTTCTACTTACCCCATTGAGTTGTTGTAAACTCTCTTATTCGGTATATTGTATCCTAAAAAGATTCCTCTTCAGCCTTCTCACTAAACTTGCCTTCCTGAGTTTTCTTCAGCAACGTACATGGTGCTCCAAAGGGTTCGAGGTACTCCAGATTAGGTTTACGTCGTTGTAGCAACTCATTACATGTTTTTCCATGTCGTTTAACCACCAAGACTCGATTCAAAATGTAACATGCATTTGTCACTGCCTCGTTCCAGAATTGGATAGGCAGTTTCGAGTCTGCTAGCATTGTTCTGGCATTCTCTATCAAGCTTCTGTTCTTCCTTCTAGCAACCCCGTTCATCTGTGGAGTGTAGGCAGATGTGAACTAATGTACAACTACCTTTTCTTTGCAGAATGCCTCCATCCATTAACTCTTGAACTCTTTTCCATTGTTTGAGCGTACTTGTCTTACCTTTAGCTTGTAGAGTGACTCCAATGTAGTTACTAACTCTTTGAATGACAAATGTTTTTGATTTTGATTTCAAAAACATCACCCAAGAGAATTTTGAGTAGTTATCTATAACTACATAGCAGTACAAGTCGCCGGCAATGCTCCTTGTACCGACTAGACCAAACAGATCCATGTGAAGAAGCTCAAGAGGCAGTTCTATGGAATGGACTTTCTTTTCCTTATGAGACTTCTTCATCTATTTGCCTCTCTTGCAGGCAACACAAAAATCCGGGAGTTTGAAGTTTTTGACGTTTACTCCTCGCACTAGATCATTCTAGATCAGGTGATTCATCTTCCGTTGATTGATGTGCCCCATTCTCCTATGCCAGGAGATAGAATCCTTCTCAGTAGCTTTTGACAAGAAGCACTGAACTTGATGATCCGTTATAGAGGCCTTTGATAGATCCAAGACATAAAGGTCATTATATCTTGAGGCTGACATTAAGACTTGGTCCTTTGGGATCACATAGTCCTTTTTGAGGACATAGCACTTCTTATGTCGAATACTACCTTAAATCCTTTGTCACACATTTAGGAGACAAAAGGTATATTATTTTGAAGTTGTTGAACATAGTTTACCTTGTCAAACTTCACTTTCTGATTCCCCACTTCCCCTTGAGCTGTGATATCACCTCCTTTGTTTCCAGCATATAAAACATGACCTCCTTTTATTTGTTTGACGTTTGACAGGAGTGCTCGGTTTCCAGTCATGTGCCTGGATGCTCCACTATCTACAATCCAAGTGTTTGTTTCAGTACTATAGCGAACACCCTACAAATTCAACTGAAAACATTAGTTAAGGTTAGGGACCCACGCCTTAACTGGTTTGGGTGACCCAAAAGAATCACACATTATAAATTCCACCCATTGTCCATTCGAGGGTGAGGGAAGATCATTCATCTTCTTGTTCTTATTATCAGATACAGGGATGGACTTATCTTTCCATCAACCAGTTTTATGTAAGGCCTACTTGTGATAGACAGACGACTGGTTGATGGGTTGAACTTTAGGTTCACTGACTCTTTTTGATGGAGTTATGGAGCTTCTTTTGGATGAGATCTGTTTAGTGTAATAAAGTTCAACTCTTTTCCTTGGAGTCTGATAAAGAGGACACTAAGATGCGATGTGTCCATACTTTCCACAGTTGTAGCATGATCTACTCTCGACATGCTAGTGTAATTGTTTCTGTGGAGAAGGGTGTGACACACGTGTGACTTTATTCTTTTTGGGTTTTGACACTTCTTGTTTAGATGTTTTATCTTGTTTAACAAGATTAATTGTTTGAACATTATTAATATCTTTTCCCTTTTGTTTATCTGGAATTAGACATATTGCATGTGATTGGTTAATATGTTTGGTCTTTTTAGGTTTAGAATTAAACATGGTTGAACCAGACTTTACCTTAACCCTCTCAAATTTTTCATCCAGATTAGCAATAGGCATTTTACCTTTTGTTTTTGAAGTGGTCTCCTTTTGTTTAGTGCTAGTTTTAATAGTTTGACATGTGGAATCCGGATCACTTACAAGAGGAGTGGACACCATATGATCCTTGATCGGGTTGTTATTTTTTGGTTTGCTTTTGGCATTCAACGAGGTCTCATGTGGTGGTGGAACCACTTTATAACCCAATCCCTCCCCATTGTTGCGTTCTCTGACTAAGTGTTGGACAATGTGAGAAGAACTTGTCCAACTATGCAGTTTTTGTTTTAATGAATTTACTTCTACTTCCAAAACTGCCTTTTTGTTTCTTAGTTTCTTCTAGGGAGTTAAATAGAACTTGATGTCATTTGCTTGGTTAAAAGCCACAACTTCGGTTGCCAGTAGTTGTTTATTTAATAGTTCTATTTTTTCTTTGTAACTGTGCTCGTTTTGTTTTAAAATGCGATTGGCTTATGTGCATAGTTGCAAGTCCTTTACTAAGCTATCATTGTGATCTAATAACCTAGCAAATTTCAAATCTATGCTTTCCATAAATTTATTACAATCAGAACAAGCATGATTATTGAAAAGTTGATTAGTGGAACTTACCTGAGAAGGTTCTGTTAAATCAGCCATCATTGCAGAGTCTAACTTTTCTGGTGCAGGTGATTCTTTACATGCTGACCATTGGCCTTCTATAGGCAGGTGATCGATCATATTTACAGTTTCTTCATTATTTGACAATGCGAGTTCCACTGCAATATCACCTTCGCTTGTTGAGTCGTCTTCTAAATCGTCAACACTAGCAATGTTGGATTCTACCAGAGACACAAACCAAAAGCTCCAATCTTGTCCTTCGTCATCCTGAGCGGTCAAGGCATTAGTATCCTTACTTGACGAAGTAGGGCTACTTGTGGGTTTATCCTGGCGATTGAAAGATGAGAATGGATTCCCATTTCCTGTCTTCTTGGGCTTCACACATTCACGTGTGAAGTGCCCCTTTTCCCCATAGTTGAAGCAGGTAACTTTCGTCTTGTCAAAACCAAAAGTTGTGTTCTTAGTGGCAGTCAAGTTCTGTCCGGTCCTTTTGACAAACTTCTTAGCTCTCTGGACGACACTTGCTAAGGCCCACATGATGTCCATTCTCTCCAACTCTGTCCCGTCTACCTGCTTGTAGACCTCACCTGCCAGATGGCAGTTCCTAATTTTCCCAGCAACTAGCCCGTCATAGGAGTGAACAACAGCTACTAAGAGATCCATATGCTCCTTTGCTACCTCTACTGTCACATTCCCGAGATTCTCAGTCTTCCGTTTTGTAGCATTGGCTTCAGGTGCTATGTATTGGGTATAAGATGACCCTGATGTGTCAGATCCTGAAATAATAGCTTGAGAAGGAGCAGCTGAACTCGACACAAATGCCATTTGAAGTGGTGCTCCAGACGTTTTGGCTTGTGGAGTTGAGTCGTACATTGACGGATTCTTATCACATGAAGACTTTTGGGCCCTGTACTTCATCCTCAACTCTTCCTCTGTCAGCTTCAGAATGAAATCGTTAAACTCTAACTTCGCCAGCATATCATTCTGTCTGAGGTTAGAAACAAAGGAAACCCACTTCTTTGGCAACCCATCTGCAAAGTTTGAAACCTTGTCTTCCATAGACGTTGTAACTCCATGAGTGTGCAGCTCACTCATCAAGTGGTAGAATCGATCGATGACGTCATCTAAGATCTCCTTACCCATTGATGAGAAGTTGTCGAACTCCTTCTTCAACGCTTTAGCCTTTAGAGCTTTTAGTGACGCATTCCCGTCATACCATTTTTCCAATGCATCGTATAGCTTCTTTGCTTGTTTGTTCTCAGAAAATTGATGGAAGATGTCCTTAGGAATTGACTGAGTTAGCAATGCATATACTTTCTTCTCAACATTGTACTTTACCTTTTGGCCATCAATCATGCCACCTAAGGTAAGTTTGACTCGATCTGTACCTACAGGCATGCTATACCCTATCTCTATTGACTCTCACAGATTGGGATCTACTCCATTTAAGTAGATCTCGATCCTTTGCTTCCATTATGGGTAGTCATCTAACGTTATGAGCTTAGGATGTTTATTGTGATTCCCAGTTCATTTTCCAGAAGCAATAGATTCTAGATCCTTGAATCCCTTCCTGCGGTGAACGTTGAATATTGATCCTCCATTACTATCAACTTTGAACTTTAGAACAAACTGTTTTACTTGTGTGACTGAAGTAATGCGATTGAACACTCCGTGCAATTGAACAATGCGCTTGGCTCAGACGTGCGAATGAACCAATGCGGATGGCTCAATCGTGCAAATGGACAGGTGCGGATGAACAATATGAATAGGCAGTTCAGTCGTACGAATGGATGAACGACTGAGTCTCAATCATGCGTATGAGGGATATGGATGGATTCAGTCGTGCGATTGAGTCAATCGTGCGACTGAAGCTACTGAATTTTGACAAATTCGAAGGTTTAAGGTATTTTGATGCAAAAACATGAATTTCTCACGAACCCTAATTGCCGTATGCCGGAAAACATTAACTTTTTGACCTGGAGACGTCTAAAACACTGTTTGACACAAAAACATTGTGTTTTTTGAGTGAAAACATGATTTTTATATCAATATTGATTGAATCACATGTAAATCAAGAGCCAAAGCTCTGATACCACTTGTTAGGACTATGTGCAGTACGGAGTACAAACTGATTTGCATGTATACCAACTCAAATAGTGTGGAATCCTATTTGATTGGCAATCCAATCCGCGAGAACGCGTGTAAAATCAATCCGAGAATGAAACTAAACATCAAGAACGATAGTAGGACGATTTACTGTGAGCTATGAACTTGGAACAGGTGTTCTTGAGTCTCTAGACGGCTAGGGTGCGATTTAGTGCGTAGGTATTCGAATTGTTATGTTTTTCCATGAATTAAGTGGTATTTATAGGTTAGGGTTTTCCATTCGTGCGACTGGACCATTTGCATGGTTCAGTCGTGTGATTGAAGCATGTGGTTGATCCATCTGCACGATTGAGGATTCAATCGTGCGACTGAGTCAATCTCATGTTACAATCGTGCGACTGATCCAGTCTCCTAGTTCAGTCGTGCGACTGGTTCATTAGCATGAAGTTTTCATGCATGTGGTCCATTAGCATGGTCCATTCACATGAGAACTTCACACGATTAAGTTTAAGCACGTTTCTCAATCATTATTGACTAAGAACTATGTAAACAACCACAAACCTATATTGTTAGTTCAATATGCATTAACACACAATAATCAATGAAATATTAAACATTATAAGCATCACAAACACAATATATTTCCTTCATACTCATTCTGTTACATATATGTATGACATGAAAGACATTTTACATTAAGCTCATAAACTAGGTAGATATGTATCTACACTTTAAGGCTTCTTCTACTTTTTTGGGTTCCATCTAAGACAAGAAGCATGAGTACAAACAGATATTCTAATGATGAGTTTGTCCCTTTGTTCTCACACCTTCAGATACTTCTCCTATGATGTTCTCAGCTGGATGAGTGTTGTGAATCCTTAACCTAGGAATCACTTTCAGTTGCGAAGATAAATCCAAGTTGGACATATTTTGCTCAGGAGCATGAACACTTGGGCCAGCTATTGTTTCAATGTCATTCAATGAGGACTGATTGAATGAAAAAGAAACATCATCATCAATGATTGGCTGAGAAGCAACATTAACAATTGTTTGTTCCTTCAGAATACTGCTTCTATCAATCGATTGTTGTTCAATGTCACTTGAAGGAATAATAATTAAAGCTTCACTATCTTTTGAAAGAGTCATGCTTCTTGATCTTCAGATAGTTGAAGCTGGATCTTTAGTCATTCTTGGAGAATTTGAACAGGGTATTGTCAACTCGAACAGTTGATCATGATCATTTTGAGGAGCTGTTCTAGCTATAACATTCTCACAAGATGGATTAGAATAGTTATGAAACAATTCTATGTCAAAAATGTAATCAGTGCCATTCCCCCTAACACAAGGAGTGTGCCATTGACAACAATGTTAGATGATTCTTCAAATTGTTGATTTTTGATGTTATAAACTCTATAAGAAATAGAGTTAAAGGAATAACCAACAAAGATAGCCATCATCCCACTTTTCAGAAAACTTTGCTAAATTTTCTTGTGTTAAATATGGTACACCTACTGCCAAAAGACCATAGAAAGCCAATGAACCATGACCTCTTGTTCCATAGCTCATAAGGTGTTTTTCTATGTGACTGAACTATAAGAACTTTGTTCTGCATATAGCATGCAGCGTTAACTGCCTCTGCCCAGAAAGTAAGAGGCAACTTTGAATCGGCGAACATAGTCCAAGCAGCCTCAATAAGTGTCATGTTCCTCCTCTCAGCAACACCATTTTGTTGACGAGTTCTAGGAGCACTGCAATATCTGGAAATCCATTTTTATGAGTCAAGAACTTGATTCTTGAACTCATTCCTTGATCAATTCTGATTATTTTTACCTTGTGATCAATTTGATTTTCTATTTCATAAATAAAAGATTTTAATGTTTCTGCAGTTTCATCCTTAGTTCTTAAAAAGAATAGCCACGTAAATTTTGTAAAATCATTAACTATCACAAGGCAATATGATTTCCTTCTAATGCTCAATATACTTGTTGGACCAAAAAGATTCATGTGCAATAAGTGTAATGGGGTGGTGATAGAGTTAACAACTTTGGATTTATGAGCTGCCCTGTGTTGCTTCCTTTTCAGGCATGCAACACAGATATCGTTATAGAAAAATTACTTTTTAGGAAAACCATTTACCAAGTTATTTATAACTAATTTATTCATGATTTTAAAATTGACACGACACATTTGTTTATGCCATAGTGTTGACTCATCACCATCAGCTTTGGAAATAAAAGCATGATACTTCTCCTAGTGAGGAAGCATAGCTCATATCTAGCTTGTACATATCCCCTGTCCTGGGAGATCTAAGAATCACCAATTCTAGAGGAATGGTTATCCCAGGTTTGAGGATAACGCACTCATGTTCTGTGAAAAGAATTTGGTGTTTTTGATCATAGAATTGAGAAAGACTTAAAAGATTGTGTTCAAGCTGTTTGACAAAGTGTACTTTGTCAACCTTTAACTTGTCGTTGGATACACTCCCTCTGCCAGAAATGTATCCTCCAGCCTCACCTCCAAACTGAATAGGACCACTATCAAAATACTAAAATTTTTGAAGGAAAGATCTATTCCGAGTCATGTTCGTGGAGCATCCACTATCTACAATCCACACATTATTATTCTTGTCATATGGATGTCCCTTCACATAAGGTGAAAAAAGTTAGTTTTTATTGGAAACCCAAACCTTGTTGGTCTTGGGCTCTACCAATGAGAATTTTATTGAACCAAATTTAATGCATGGGGGTTCAATAAGTGTTTGTGAAGAGGAGGCTTGGGCTGCAACATTTTCTCTGATCTTCCATTTCATCCCTTGGTTGATCATAGAGGATGATCTTGTTGAACCTTGAGCAGCATGGCATTCTTCCAAAGCTTCTTTCTTCTCGAAAGAAGCCTTCACTATGACATCCGTCACCTTAAGGTCCGTCGAACGACATAAATAACATAGAAATATTTTAATTATTCTTCCTTTTCTTCATGAACTCCTGCTTTAAGGAATCATGTCTGCTTATTTTCCCTTGTGCCTGTACTTCCTTCGAGAACGTGTGTTAAGCATAAAACTTTTATAAATTTCATCACCATTACCACCAAATATATCATTTTTAATTTCGACCATTGTCATTAATAAAACCATTTTAGGCTATCAAATGCCATTAAACACACTTTTAACCGTAATATAACGAACATTTTAAGATCGTAATCAACCGAAACAATTTTTTGGGAAACTTGAGGGTTAAGTGCAGGGACTAAACTTGTAATTTTGCAAACCTGGGCTGGGTATATAAACCCCATTCCCAGCCATTTATCCTCATCTTCATCTTCTTCACCTTCAACATTTTCTCCACTTTCTCTCTCGATCTAGCACCTAAAACCGTCACGTTTGTCGCATTTTCACTGCCAAATCTTGGGTATCATCGTGTATACGCGTTCCTAGCAGGTAGACAACCTTGTTCAACCCGTTTTTGGTTCGGTTTTACTGCTGCGTTTTCTAGGGTTTCGGGTGCTCGGGTTCATCCGAGCACATGAGGTCGAGTGGGTGCGTGTGAGGTCTTTCTGCTTGTGTTTCATGTTTGTGTATGTTTGTTGAGTGTTTCTGGAAGTCCTCGTGGTATAAAACTCGCGTTAGAGCAGCTCGGGGGCTGCTCAGCCCGACCACAGTCGCGATTCTGCAGTTCAGGCGACTGGGTCTGTCATGCGATTGAGTCGTGCGACTGAATCATGCGTCTAAGTCAATCGTGCGACTGAGTTGTGCGACTAGGCATGTCGTGCGACTGAGTCGTGCGACTGGGTGTTTGTATGCGATTGAGTCATGTGTGTGGATGATTGTGTGCGATCGAGTCAGGTGACCGACTGAGTGTATGCGATTGTGCGTGTTTCGCACGACTGGAGTCCAATCGCACGAATGAAGGTTCAATCGCACGAAAGTAGCTAATTCGCACGATTGAGGGTTGATTCGTGCGCATGGAGGTTGGGTCGTGCGAATGTGTGTGTTGTGTGGTGCGACTGAGTCCAATCGCACGAATGAAGGTTCAATCACACGAAAGTAGCTAATTCGCACGATTGAAGGTTGATTCGTACGAATGGAACGTGGGTCGAGCGTCTAGTCCTGTTGCGTGACTGATGATGAGTGTGAATATCCCTTGAACGTCTGATGATGATAAGGCAACATCAGTAAAAGTGTCATTGCTTGACCCCAAAGATTAAAGTCAACGCTATCAACATGCACATACTATTTCAATTGAAATAAACCTAACATTTTACAATTACCGACAACCCATTTGAAACTACAAATACTTAACAAGTGTCATCTTTCATAACAAGGAGATCTTTACAAGGATGTCGTAAGCAATGACGACTACTCGTAGTACTTGGATCTACATAAGATCTGATACGTGTGTCCACTTGTGTGTGTGTGCCACCCACGACCGAACCGATACAACCCGAACCAACCAAGCATTACTATACGCTTTATACATGTCATTAATGCTTGACAATAACTGTCAATAGGTGTTTGACCTTTCTTTTGCACTCAACATTTGGGATACATTGATCTTACATACTTACCACTTGACAAGTGAGTTTCGTGGCCCCTTTTTATGCTTATACTATTTTACAAACATTACAAACATGGGGAAAAGTATGCTCGCCCGTTTTCTATGTTGTACAACATACATACAATTTTCATACAAGGAATCAACGTGATACTGTGTTGCAAGTACTTATCTAATACATGCTTGGGTCTGCTGTGTGGTTCTATCTTTGCAACTATTTAATTCCAGTATGGGAACCGACGGTTAGGTATTGGTAGTACTACTGGGTTGACACCCCCACCCTCGTGTTGGTATACTAGTTAGTACCAACAATAGCCAGGTACGGGTCTTGGGTGAATATACGCCGACAATTTCTTTGTGTACGTCACTAGGTTTGGTTGCAAAGCTCATGTCATGTGATTTTACTTGTGTATATAACTGTATTCACGGTATTCCATATCATTTACTTTATACAGCATCACTTACACTTTTATTACTTAAACCTGCGAGCTCACCAATATTTTGTTGACCATTTTGAGCATATCTTTTCAGGTGATCAAGCTAGCTGAGGTTCTAGGTGTGCTGCCTTAGTAGAGACCCTAGGATGCATTTTTGGACTAAACATGTTTGACAAGCAGTTACTTTGAATAATGTAGAACTGTGTAAACAATTACAATCTTTTGAAACTTGTTCCCGGGTTATGGGAATTTACATTACAATTTCATCTTTACGTGAGCATGTGAATCATTTATCCTGTTCTGCATATGGCTATGTTGTCGTAAACATCGACTATACACGACACAAGTCCCCTTGTTGTCGGGTGTCGTCATGACACGCTTGTCATCATTTTTATTATTGCATCTCTATCGCTTACGATGTGTTATGACGATTCCCGTCTCGTCGCAACCCCGTGTTTCCGCTCTTAGCGGGGGTGTGACAGACTGGTATAAGAGCCATTGGTTATAGAGAATTAGGCAATACACTTGACCTAGACTATAACCTAGGAACCTTCATGTAGATTGCATGCTAGGGTTGTGTGCATTTTGTATCTCATACGTGTTCCTCATTACTTGTTCGTTTATCTATCTATTTCGTGATCTTTCCACCCTATGAGAGAGCCTTGTGCTCACTCTTTTATGGGATGCTCCTATTAGATCTTCCGTTCCCTCTGCGCGCCAAGTTATCCTAACCATATTCGGGTATTGAGACCCGAAGAGATCTTCACAGATCACATACTGCGCTTAACCTTGGATACTGAGACCGACCCGAGGAGGCTATGTCTGAGTCCTTTAAGGATGCGAGATAGGCAACCTCCACCAGACTATATGTGATTACGTGCTTGGACTCTCAGTTGACTTGATGGATTATTATGGATATGATGTAAAGGAAAGTCGGATGTCATATAACCGGATCGGGCATCATTCTCGGTACATCGTGGGTGTGGTGGGAACGTTGCGGGGAACCCTATATATAAACATCACCGGTATACCGAGAATATGCTTGAAATGGGCTGCATGGTGACCTTGACCGACCGGAACATGAACATTGGAACTTGATAAGTGGAATACTTGTGTATCTTAAGGTGACTAAAGCTTACATGTTATCTCTTTTATGAATAGAACATGCCGCCTCGAAGATCTACTCGCAGTAATAGTAGCGGAATTAAAGCCCCAAGAGGCAGAGGCAGAGGCAGAGGCAGGGGAAGAACCCCAAGAACAAGTGATGCTCCTGCCAGTAACAATCAAGGAACAGGGAACACTGATGTGGCAGCCCTGATCGCTCAACAGTTGGCCGCAATGATTCCTACTATCGTGGCCCAAGTGAGGGATGCTCTTCAGAATTCTCACCCCCACGGGGACGGTGGCAATGATAATGAGGATAACGGTAACCCGACTGGGAACGAAAGCAATCAGGAGACCGGAAATGGTGGTACAGCCGGTAACAAAACGGGAATTGTTAATGGGACCGGGGTTGTGAATACTAGACGGGGATGTTCGTACAAGGAATTTGTGGCATGTAAACCACGAGAGTTTGATGGCAAAGGTGGAGCCATAACTCTGACCAGATGGCTTGAAAAGATGGAGACCGTGATCGACATCAGCGAATGCCTCGACAGCCAAAGGATTAAGTACGCCACTTGCTCACTACAGGGCAAGGCACTAACGTGGTGGAACACTCAGATTCAGGCTAGGGGAAGAGAATCCGCGATGCAAATGTCGTGGGATGAGTTCAAGGCCCTAATCACGGAGGAGTACTGTCCTCTCAATGAGATGCAAAAACTTGACCATGAGTTCTGGAATCATGCCATGGTGGGGGCTGGGCACGCAGCTTACACCGACGTTTTCATGAGTTAGCAAGGTTGGTTCCACATCTAGTCACCCCGGAATCAAAAAGGATAGAGAGGTACATTTGGGGACTTGCGCCTCAAATCCGGGCAATGGTAACCGCTACCGCTCCTCCTACAATTCAGAGCGCGATTCTAAAGGCTGGTGCTTTGACTGATGAAATGGTGAGAACGGGAGTTTTGGGTAGAGGAGCAGAAAAGAGGAAGGATTTTGGGGAAACGAGCCGGACGAGTGCCGGGAAGTTTGATAAAAGAGCCAAGACAACCAGAAACTTTGTGGCAGTGACGCAGGGCAGGCGAGAGTATGTGGGTCCGCACCCCAATGTGACAAGTGCAATTATCATCATCCCCCAGGAACGCAGTGCCGGTTGCGCGCGAACTGTAGACGCCCGGGGCATCTTGCAAGAGACTGCAGAACAGCGCCGAATATGGTTGCACCGGTCAACGCGGTTAACCCCGTCGGGAATGCAAGGGCTTGTTATGAGTGTGGAAGCCTCGATCATTACCGAAACATGTGCCCCAGGCTGAATCGGGCACCGGTCAACAAGGAAACAACCAACAGCAAGTGATGGCTATAGCTGGAAATCAAGGTCCGACCAATCAGGGGAATACAGCTCGGGGACGTGCATTTGTCATTGTAGCCAACGATGCTCGCCAGGACCCGAATGTTGTCACGGGTACGAACTTACTCAATAATCACTTTGCATCTATATTGTTTGATACTGGAGCAGACAATAGCTTTATATCTTCTGAGTTTGTGCAATTGCTTGATTTGAGCCCTAGTAGGCTAGAAACTAGCTACTCTGTAGAAATGGCCAACGGTAGGATTGTTCAGGCTGATGAAATTATTAGAAAGTGCTCGATAATATTAGAGAACCACACCTTGGATAAAGACTTGATACCCTTTGAGCTAGGAAGTTTCGATGTGATTGTGGGAATGGATTGGTTGTCGAAACACGGGCCCGAGATTGTCTGTCAAGACAAGGTAGTGCGAATCCCTATGTCAGACGGGGGAGTACTCAGAGTTCAAGGAGAAAGACCGGGGAAAACTTAAAGCTTATTTCCTGCATGAAAGCACGCCGGAGTTTACGAAAACAGTGCTACTCTTTTCTGGCTCATGTGGTGGAAAAGAAAGAGGAGGAACAGGAATTGGCAAATATCCCTATAGTGCGGGATTACCCAGATGTATTCCCAAATGACTTGTCTGGTTTGCCTCCTCCACGACAGGTGGAATTTCGTATTGATTTGGTTCCTGGAGCTACACCGGTAGCAAAGACACCATATCGGTTGGCACCGTCTGAAATGCAAGAGTTATCTAGCCAGTTACAGGAACTACTGGAGAAGGGTTTTATTCGGCCGAGTCACTCGCCTTGGGGAGCACCAGTGTTATTTGTCAAGAAGAAGGATGGGTCGTTCCGTATGTGCATCGACTACCGTGAGTTGAACAAATTAACTGTGAAGAATCGGTATCCTCTCACCAGGATTGACGACCTGTTGATCAGTTACCAGGAGCTTCGTATTTTTCCAAGATCGACTTCGGTCTGGATATCACCAACTAAGAGTTTTCGAGGAGGACATACCGAAGACAGCATTTAGAACTCGTTATGGGCACTATGAGTTCTTGGTCATGCCGTTTGGATTGACTAACGCACCAGCTGTGTTCATGGACTTGATGAATCGGGTGTGCAAATCTTACTTGGATAAGTTTGTGATCGTATTCATCGACGACATACTTATCTACTCTCGATCGAAGGAGGACCATGAAGAACACCTTGGGCAATACTGTAACTGTTAAGAGAAGAGAAACTTTTCGCCAAGTTCTCGAAGTGTGAATTCTGGCTACGAGAGGTGAAGTTTTTGGGTCATGTGGTTAACACAGACGGGATTCACGTAGATCCCGGCAAGATCGAAGCGGTAAAGAAATGGGATACACCCCAGACACCTTCAGAGATACGGCAGTTCTTAGGATTAGCCGGATACTATCGTCGTCTCATTGTGAACTTTTCAAATATCGCTCATCGTTGACGTTGCTGACTCAGAAAGACAAGAAGTTTGATTGGGGAGATGCGCAAGAACGGGCGTTCCAAACGCTGAAGGATAAGCTGT
This sequence comes from Flaveria trinervia, assembly GCA_025506515.1. Lineage (NCBI taxonomy): Eukaryota > Viridiplantae > Streptophyta > Magnoliopsida > Asterales > Asteraceae > Flaveria > Flaveria trinervia. The sequence continues at coordinate 24,862,290 of CM046443.1, forward strand.
GCCATGCACCGATATTGTCCCTTCCAGACGGAACTGATGATTTTGTGGTGTACTGTGATGCTTCGCATCAAGGGTTGGGATGTGTACTAATGCAGAAAGATAAGGTGATCGCCTACGCTTCGCAACAACTTAAGGTGCACGAGAAGAACTATACTACTCATGATCTTGAGTTGGGCGTTGTAGTATTCGCACTTAAGATATGGAGGCATTACCTGTATGGAACCAAATGCATCGTATACACAGATCATGAAAGCCTTCAACATATTCTGGACCAGAAGGAACTCAATATGCGACAGTGACGTTGGGTAGAGCTTCTTAGTGACTACGATTGTGAAATCCGGTATCATCCGGGGAAAGCTAACGTGGTGGCTGATGCTCTAAGCCGCAAAGAACGCGTGAAACCACTACGTGCTCGAGCTTTGGGATTGACCATTCAAACAAATTTGAAAGCTCAGATCCAAATTGCACAAAGTGAAGCGTTGAAAGAAGAAAACCTTGCGGGAGAAGAATTCTGAGGGTTGGATAAACAACTGATGTGCAAGGACGATGGCGCACAGTACTTCGTGGACCGTATATGGGTACCCAAGTGGGGAGGTGTACGTACCTTGGTCATGGATGAAGCACATAAGACACGATATTCTATTCATCCTGGCGCAGACAAGATATACCACGATCTCAAAGATATGTACTGGTGGCCAGGCCTGAAGAAAGACATTGCCACGTACGTCAGCAGATGCTTGACATGCTTGAAAGTTAACGCTGAACATCAAAAACCATCGGGATTATTACAGCAACCTGATATTCCCGAGTGGAAATGGGAGAATATAGCCATGGATTTCATTACCAAACTCCCTAAAACAAGCAACGGGCATGACTCGATATGGGTCGTAGTGGATCGAATGACGAAATCAGCACACTTCTTGCCAATCCGAGAAGGCTACAAAATGGACAAGTTGGCGAGATTGTACATTAAAGAGGTCGTGACAAGACACGGAGTGCCGGTGTCGATCATCTCCGACCGTGACGGCCGATTCACTTCACGATTTTGGCAAACACTACAGAAAGCAATGGGCACTCGATTAGACATGAGTACCGCCTACCACCCTCAAACAGATGGCCAAAGCGAACAAACCATACAAACGCTAGAAGACATGCTGAGAGCGTGTGTAATCGACTTTGGTGGTAGTTGGGATACTCATTTGCCATTGATTGAATTCTCATACAATAACAGCTACCACACCAACATTGGGTGTGCTCCGTTCGAAGCGTTGTACGGAAGGAAGTGTAGATCACCCGTTTGTTGGGCCGAGATTGGTGAAAGTCAGCTAACAGGCCCAGAGATCATCCAGGAAACAACCGACAAGATCTTCCAAATCAAAGATGAAAGCCGCTAGAGATCGCCAAAAGAGCTACGCTGATAATCGTCGAAAGCCTCTAGAATTCAACGTTGGGGACCGAGTGTTACTCAAAGTCTCTCCTTGGAAAAGAGTTGTTCGGTTTGGAAAGAAAGGGAAGTTAGCCCCGAGATACGTTGGACCATTCGAGATTACAGGAAGAATTGGTCCAGTGGCTTACCGATTAAGGTTACCCCAAGAACCCAACAGTGTGCATGATACTTTCCATGTGTCGAACCTCAAGAAGTGTTTGGCTGACGAATCACTTCACATACCCATTGACGATATCAAAATCGACGAAAAGCTTCATTTTATTGAGGAACCCATTGAGGTCATGGATCGTAAAGTCAAACAGTTGAAGCGCAGTAGAATACCAATTGTTCGCGTAAGGTGGAATTCGAAACAAGGGCCAGAGTTTACATGGGAACGGGAAGATCAAATGAAACTAAAATACCCACACTTATTCATGGATGACACTCTTGGACCTAACTCCAGCTGAATTTCGGGACGAAACTCTCTCAACTAGGGGATACTGTGACATCCGTCACCTTAAGGTCCGTCGAACGACATAAATAACATAGAATATTGGTGGTAGTGAAGCTTTCATGTACCATTACTATCAAATATAAATTTATTTTAAAAGCATAAAAATATAAATTTTATCAAAACTAAAGAAAAGTATATCATTTTAAGCAAAAACAACATCAAATGAAACTAAACTCACACGTCCATTTATGTTTTCTAGCGATCTCATGTTTTCTTTCAAGGATTATTTTCAGGATTAGCCCAGTCACATGATCATGAGGCTTGGTGAAGATCTTCAAATCATTGTCATACTGATCTTGCTGAATTTCCTCCTATTGCTCCGATATCAACTTAAAAGCTTTCTTGTCATTTTTCAGCCTTATCTCCGCCATAACCTTGACATTAAAAGCCAAAAGCGCCACCATCATGCCTGAACTGACCCCCTATATCTCATACCCCCCCACCCACCCCCTCGAACTTGATTTTGTGGAGGAATCCATAAAGTTTATATGTATTTTTGTAAAATTGTGTAACTTAAGTTGTTTTTCTCATGTTGAATTGTCTACTCCCCCCCCCACCCCCTCGAACTTTTCTAATTGTCTTGATCTTGACTTTGTCATGTTGAATTGTCTTGTATTGTTATTTTTGTTGTAATCAACTTGATCTCTGAACTTGTACAATAAGATCTTTAGTTAGCTATAATTATGATTTGGTAAGCCTTAGTTTATTCCATTGTTGAACCCCAATAATACTCCCCCTAAACTGATGCTTGCCAAACCTTGAATTTGAAGATCTTCTCTGTCACATGTCTTCTTGATCAATTGATGTTCTAGCACAATTCATTGATGTTCTCCCCCTCATATTAAGCTTATCATATATATTTCTGACAAAAATAGAATCTCTTGAGCATACTTCTGCTAAATCAATATTTCAGATTCATTGAGCTTGGATCTTATGATTCATAACATTCAGATCTAGAAATCAAAATTAAGATGGGTGGACATGTGTAAATCAAAGAACAAAGAGACGGATAATAATAATAATGTTATGATTTCATTGATGTTGATAAACAAGTTAATATGATAATCATAAATGGCTGGTTATTTCAAACCCACCCAAAGGGGAAGATTTCTGCTTGGGTGGTGATTTACACCATGAGAAACACACACACAAAAAGTCACATGTGCAAAAATACACTAGTGGGTCTATTTATATTATTATTACAACATGACCTAATTTTGACTTTTCTAATTGTCTTGATCTTGACTTTGTCATGTTGAATTGTCTTGTATTGTTGTTTTTGTTGTAATCAACTTAGTCTCTCAGAACTTGTATAATGAGATCTTTAGTTGGCTGTAATTATGATTTGGTAAGCTTCAGTTTATTACATTGTTGAACCCCAACATCTCCAAATCATTGTCATACTGGTCTTGCTGAATTTCCTCTTATTGCTCCGATATCAACTTAAAAGCTATCTTGTCATTTTTCAGCCTTATCTCCGCCATAACCTTGATTTGAAAAGCCAAAAGCACCACCCATCATGCTTGAATTGTCCCCCTTTATCTCATACTCCCCCACCCACCCTCTCGAACTTGATTTTTTTGGAGGAATCCATAAAGTTTATATGTGTTTTTGTAAAATTGTGTAAATTAAAGTTGGTGTTGGTAAATGGATACTATACCAAAAAAAATAGTTGTTGTATTTTTTGACCATTGACACCGATTGGAATGGTGGACGTTGGAACGAAGCAGCACACAACAAAGTGAAGCAGTGATGGCTTAGCCGCACGCTCACTGTATCGGTGGCGGTGGTGTAGCCGCACGACTTCAGTAAAACCGAAGCTCCAAGCCGTGAACATCCCCTCCTCCCTTACCGTTCTTAAATATCTATACTTAAAAACTAATTTTATATTAAAGTAATTGCATATACCCGCATTAAAAAGCTGATATATCTAATTTAATTTCAGATTAAAAAACTATACCAAACCAAACCAATGCATTGCATTGCATTACCCACCTGGCCTATTAAAATTAAACCCCACAAAGCATGGTTCCCTATCCCCCCTCCCCACTCTCTGATACTCACCTGACCTCCTTTACCAAAAAGATGCATTTCTAGTCAAACCTCCCTCCCTTTGACTCTGCCACCCACCACCACCACCACACCACCACCACCACCACCACCACCACCACGATCTCCGCCGTCACCTCCTCCCCCATTTCCACCGACAATCTCCACACTCATTCGAATTTCATCACCAATCCCCACCGCATTCATCGCCTCAACATTACAATATTACATCACATTCATCCTAGATTTCCGCAGCTGCTTCTTGGTTCAAACAATGTCTTCTATCTCTAGATTTCTCAATCTAGAAGTTGATGCTCAAGTGCCAGCGGAAGATGATGAAGAAGATGAAGTGAATGAACATTGGGCGTCATTGATTGACGATGAAGAGTATCTAACAATATTGCTCGATAAGGAGAGGGATGAAAATCAGCACAATCGCATTCAATCGCATGTGGATGATTGGATCAAAATCTGTCGATCGGATGCGATCCTGTGGATTTTCAATGTTCGATTCGGTTTATATTCATCAATTGTTATTGATTATGATTGTGAATTGGTTGTTTTATCTGATTGTGATTGTTTTGCAGGCGAGATCGTATCTACAGCTGCAATTTCACACTGCGTTCTTATCCGTTACATACATCGATCGATTTCTTACGAAGCAGCGAATCACTGTAAGTTTCGATCTCTAGAACATTCGATTGCTAACGAACTTCGATAACTTGTTGATCAAACCCTAACGTTTTGATTTGGAGGAAGAATGAGAATCCATGGGCGATTCAATTGCTAGCGATCGCTTGTTTATCGTTGGCGGCAAAGATGAATGAACCGAATCTTCGTGCGAATTGCGTGTTATCTTCGTTACAATCTGAACAATTGCAGTTCCAGAAGAGCATAATCCAGCGAATGGAGCTTCTGGTATTGACGAAATTGGATTGGAGGATGCATTCAATCACACCATTTCAATTCATTCATTACTTCATCTCATGTTTGTGTAAAGAATCTTCACAACAATCTTCGGCACAGAGACAATTCGTATCTCTGATTTCACAAATCATATCTGCAGCAACGAATGGTGAGTTAATGAATCATGAATTATGAATCAATGATGTCTTTGTTCTTGATTGTTTAATTTGTGTTGTTGATGGATTGAATTGGAGTTTGATTCGATTGTTCGATTGAAGATACGAATGTAATGGGGCATCGATCGTCGAGTATCGCGATGGCAGCTACATTGATGGCAATGGAGGAAGATTTGAGCAGGGAATCAATGGAGATGAAAGTGAAGACTACTTGGGTGAACCAGCTTTTTGATCATGTGAGTCATTCTGGTTTTTGTTTTCGATATTATTCGTTGGGACCATATTAGGAGTGCAAAGAATACATTAAAGTAATAAATATATTAGAAAATATAAAAATGAAAAACAATCTATTCTTTAATAATTAGCACGAGAAGGCAATGCATGTCCTATTCTTGGTGATCTTTTAAAACCCTACATTTATTTTTCTTAATTTATTACATAGCAATTTTTGTTTCAATTAAATAATATTAAATTATTCTTTTTTAATTATTTTTATTTTCACAAACAATTACTTATTAAAAATATAAATTAATAGATATGGTAGATAGATAGTGACCTTTAAATATGGTTTTACCTAAAAATTTAAGAGGTGAAGATGGAGATAAAAACATCTCATACAAAAGTAAGATTAAACGTTTTTAATGCTTCTCCTATAACATTTTTAACGGAAAATATACGAAATTGTTTCGAAAAATAAGTGTTATCTTAATCAGGCTCATCAATTTGTTTTTCAGTTATGATCGTACCCCAAACCCCCACAGTAGGAAATGCATTGCTGAGAAAAATCTTCTGGTTCAACTTTGAACATTTTACTCATTAAAACTTAAATTCATAACCTCTCATCTATTTACATGTTATTGATAACTCAGCTTAAAGAGTTGAGTTAAAGATCATTGGTTGGTCTTCTTTATAACTTAAAATATAATGATAAAAATATAAAAATTGATGTGAATGCTTTTTTTGTTTAAATACATGACTAGTGAATATGTCATATCAATTGCTTATATGATTTAAAATAAAATCTATTTAACTATAAAGCTACACAGTTATTGATATCAATAAACAAACAAGAAAGAGTGGATTATGTGGTTAGGTGACTATTTTTATCACACATACAATAATGGATACAATGATTTATGTTGTTTTATATACTTTTCCTTTCACTTAATGTTAGATTTTATCGTCTTAACATGTGTTTAGATGCTACACCGAGACAATATCTTAATTCTTACATGTCATTTTCTCATGTAATATTCATATTATTTATCTTTATATCTAGGGGAGGTATCAAATGAGAACTAGTTTTTTTATAAAAACTTTAGGAATCAATCTCAACCACTAGTTCTCAATGGTAAATTGTAATTAACAAAAACATATTTAAAAATTTTATAAATAAAAAAATAACATAAAAATAAAAAAAAACACAAAAATGTTCCCAACTTTCCCTCTTTCATAAAAAAATATATAAAAAATAATAAAAAATCTCGTTTTTTTAACGAAATTCGTTTTACACATATGTAATATCGGATTTACACATTTGTAAATCCAGTACTACACATGTGTATAACTAGATTTACACATATATAAACAACGGATGTACGATTTTTTTAAAAAAGTATATCAATATGTTAGGCGTTGGAAAGATAAAAAATACTGAATTTTATGCTGAATTTTTTTGAAAAATGATGTGGTGAAAAAAAGTTACGAACGTTTAAAAAAAAGGAGAAATGGCAAGTGATTTGCATTTGATAAAAAATGAGTGGCTGAGATTGATTCTTAGAGTTCTCACAAAAAAAATGGTTATTATTTGAACTCTCCCCTACATATATATATATTATATATATTACGTATATAATATATAATATATATATACGTATATATATATATATATACGTATATATATATATATATATACGTATATATATATATATATATATACGTGTATATATATATATATATACGTGTATTATATATATATAGATACGTGTATATATATATATATACATACGTGTATATATATATAAATACATACGTGTATATATATAAATACATACGTGTATATATATAATACATACGTGTATATATAAATACATACTGTATATATATAAATACATACGTGTATATATATAATACATACGTGTATATATATAAATACATACGTGTATATATATAAATACATACGTGTATATATAAATACATACGTGTATATATATAAATACATACGTGTATATATATAAATACATACGTGTATATATATAATACATACGTGTATATATATAAATACATACGTGTATATTATAATACATACGTGTATATATATAAATACTACGTGTATATATAAATACATACGTGTATATATATAAATACATACGTGTATATATATAAATACATACGTGTATATATATAAATACATACGTATATATATAATACATACGTGTATATATATATATACGTATATATATATATATGTATACATATATGTATCTATACACATATATATATATATACGTGTATATATATAAATACATACGTATCTATATATATAAATACATACGTATATATATATATAAATACATACGTATATATATATATACGTATATATATATAAATACATACGTATATATATATACGTATATATATATATAAATACATACGTATATATATATACGTATATATATATATAAATACATACATATATATACGTATATAGATATATACATATATCTATATATATATATATATATATATATATATATATATATATATATATATAGTATACATATATGTATCTATACACTATATATCTATACATATATATATATATATATATACATATACATATACATATATACATACATTTATATCTATATATACATATACATATACATATACATATACATATACATATATACATACATTTATATATATATATACATATACATATATATATATACAATACATGTATATATATATATACATATACATATATATATATATATACACACATATACATGCATATATATATATATACATATACATGTATATATATATACATATACATATACATATATATATATACATATATATATATACATACATATATATATATATACATACATACATATATATATACATACATACATATATATATATACATACATATATATATATACACATATATATATATATACATATATATATATATATATATATATATATATATATATATATATATATATATATATATATATATTATATATATGTGTGTGTGTGTGTGTATATGGTACGTTGATAAGCATTATCTTATATATATATATATATATATAATATATATATATACACACACATATATATCTATACACATATATATCTATACATATATATATATATATATACATATACATATATACATATACATATATATACATATACATATATATATATACATATATATATATATGTATGTGTATATATATATATATGTGTGTGTATCTATATATATATATGTATGTGTGTATATATATATATATATGGTGTGTGTGTGTAGAGTTTTCTTTCACTTGATATTGATTTTCTATTGTGTCTAGATGTGTCAATATGGTACGTTGATAAGCATTATCTTACATGTCATTTTATCATGCAAAACTTATGTTGTTTAGCTAACATATAGACATATAATTTTTTCTCTAATATTCCATAATCAAAAGATCTTGTCAATGCGGTTAAGGTGAATTCAAAGTTCATATAATTCTATAGAATATTTACGGGTGATTACTTATTACATCTCACTCTCACCATCAGTTGTATTTTTATATCCTTAGTTTATTCATATTGTCCCTAAAATTCAAAACAAGTAAATGATTAAATCAAAATTACTCATTTCTAGTTTGAAAAATAAAATCTCAATCTTTTTCCTTTTAAGAATAAATTTGTTTGATTAAATGAAGTTGATTATCAACCGGATAATAATCTATAAATCATTTTTATCATCCTCTTTAAATATCCATTAATGCTAATGCATGTGATAATATTCTGAAATAGGCGGACGTGTATGCTTGTTATAGTAGAATGCTGAAACTCGAACCTCTCAAAGTGAACATCTACAAAGGAGATTCGTCGAAAGAAAAAGAATCGACGAAAAGAAAGAGGTCATGACATTTAGCCAAAAGGAAAATAAGCAAGCCAACTAATTCAATCCGGTTTTATTTGATTGAATGATTTGTTTGGGTTTTCTAGAATTTCTAAATTCATTTTGGATATAGTTTTTGAATTTTATAAAGTTGTGCAAGGAAATTATGAAAGATCCGAGAGAGAAATGCAGAATAAAAGTGCCATCTTTTTTCTTGCAACTCATATCATGTTAAAATTTATTAAATTAGTTTAACATCAATTCAGATTGAATATACATGTGATAATCCATTGAATATTGAACTTTCACATATACATATCTATATACATTTACATATATATTTAAAAAAACTTCTTGTAAGGAAATATCGAAAAACTTAATAGTACCACACATGTATACATATATTGAGTTTTAAATAACGATACTTGTGTGAATTTAGCTACAAGTGTTTTTTCCGTACAAACATATTAAAAGTTGGCCACACCATTGAATTAATTAGATGTAGAGTTGTTCGGAAAGAAGGGTACTTGCATAGTCAAAACTCATAATTGTAAAATCAGGTTTTAAAGTTGGACGTATCATCGTAAACAATTTGATTCAAAACTCATTATAAATAGTGAATGAAAACAAAAAAGTTGAACATATTGTTTTAATGAAGGTAGAGATACATTGATGATTTTATATAATATGTCAAGACTTATATGAATTAATCAATATAATAATTTTTTTAATAATGTAATCTATTCATCTGAAAGAAGCATATTATAAATATTAAAAACATGGAGTAAACAATTTTATGGATTCGTGGGGGAAGAAATCAAGATTGTAGACAAGTTTGAACATGCGTCAACACATCCTCCTGGTACTATTAAATAAAAGATTATACCAAGGTCATAACTCTAAGATGATCATAGCAAATACAATAGGGTTATAAATACATCCAACATTAACATAGTTGATAAACCTATGATAAGAGGAATAAACAATCTAGAAAGGAAAGTTGTAGAGATGACAAAAGGAGAGCGCTCTCCTAACATTAAAAAAATTGATAAATTAAAAAGGACCTAAGAGAAGAGTGTCTTCTCTTAGCTTTCTTCATCCCACGAACACCATTGTCTGACTCTCGTCTGCTATATCGACCAATCAGACATTTTAATAGAAAAATGAAGGGATCTTCTCAGCGAAGGAGGCAATAGGAATGAAGGAGGCGAGAAGCTACCAATTCTAGAAGGGTTGGCTTGAAATGAAACCCTTAACACACAGGAATAAGAAGATTACCTTACTACTACAAGACACAAAAGATAGTATTGAAAAAGTACCCGCTCAGCGTAGGTACAGAACAGAAAAGAGGTTTTTCGTCAATTGAAGTGTTACTCACGATTCTCTCATGAATCACCTTCATCAAGGTATGGCATTAGGGTCTTAACCCGTGGATCAATATATTTTACAAATACAAGACAATTGTTGTTGATCTAAAAACAATCTTTTCCCGTGGGTGTTAGTGGGAGTGTCTTATCTTCTCTATAGAAACAACATTCAAATGGATAGAAAACATGGTCCAACTACATAACTTTTTATTTTTCATTTTCATGGTCTTGCCTTGTGGCACGGCAACACCCATACTATTGAAATGATTCGGTAGTAAAGATGTTCCTACAGGGCCCCAACCACCTTGACCTATTGTAATTGGTGAATTAATGAAGCTACTAAAACTAGTCAAAGACGGGCGTGCCTTGAACTTCCTCAAGCTTAGGCGCTAGCCAATACCACAGCATAAAGGAATAGATTGATGAGGGGGCAGGATGGAAGTTACTTCTCTTTCCTCTATTATTTTAGCTGGTACGACGACAAACACATGAACAAGTACCATTTGGAGGGAGATTCTATGGGAAATGGAAAAACTTTGAAGTAAGAAGTGGCTTATAAATCGATATTATAATCCCAATGTCACACCCCAACCTTGACGGCGGAAACGTCGAGGAGTGAGAGTTAAGATCGTTTACAGCTACATAACGCTATTGATAACCCAAATATAAATTAATCATAAGATTCAATTGTATCATTACAAACTTAAGTCTCAAAGAAATTAAAAACATAACATAGAATGTAACAAGTCATTCTTATTTCATTTATTTCTCTAGCTCCATTCCTAGATGTGCAAGCTTCAAAGAGTAGATATCAAACTTGGGCGTTTCCTGAAGCATGTTAAAAATAAAAGGTCAATAATAATGTTGGTGAGCATTACATAGTTTTTTTAATACATAGATTATATAAAAGATGGCAATCCAAGTCATAAGTTAGTGAATAAAGTGATTAGGGTTGTTATGAACAATGCAACAATCAAACCTCGACAAAGTTTTACAACTCTCAAACATTTACAAGATTATACGATGAGCTAAGTGTACTTGGATCAACCAAAGCAGGCTTGTCTTGCCCATAGATCTATGACTTCGCTAGGCTAGTAATAGTTAATGATTGTACATATAACGTCATAACATGGTAACCACAAAAGTTCAACTAACCACAACTTTGCATGATGAATTGCCACAAAGATTACAAGTCTGAAATAAGTTTACAAGTGCAATGATAATAAGTTAACATGTTTCACCCCAAAGTGTGAAAATAAGCAAAAAGGGGTATGGAAATACTCACTTGATCAATAAGTATTTATTGGATGATTAATAAGAAGTAATAATAAGCGTCGATTCAACGTAGCCTTCACAATGTACCTAAAATATATATATTTATAAGATTTTTAAGTTTATTTAAATTAAGTTTAACGGATTACGGGGACTAGGGTTCTAAATGGAATTTAGGGATTGTCGAATAACTATGTCAACAATGTGGAAACAATTTTAATTATTAATATTAAAGAAAGTTAGTATATTTTATAAAAGGTTTATATAAAATTATAACTCCTATAATAATTTTGTATATATATATATATAGGTTAAATAAAGTCTAATAACACATTTTAAACGATAGTTTAAAAGCAACGTTCGGAAAATCATATTTGTGGAACAAGGTATTAGTGAAAGTATAGTTTTTTATAAAACAAACTTATTATTATTATTATTATTATTATTTTTTAATTATATGTCAAAGTATAAAAAAATATTTCTTTTAAGGAAATAAATTTCCAGAAAATATTTAGAAACATTTTAAAATTATCAGCTTTTATAAAATGTCTTTTTATAAAATTTTGAAACTATATAAAATATAGTTGAAGGCTAAAAGCCTCAAAAAGAAAATGTGGGGTGGCCCGGGTCGAACCCGGGACCTCCAGGTTCACATGGGGACAGTTTACCATTAGGCTGGGTCGCCTAGGCCTGACAAAACCCATTCCCATATGTTTTAAAGTAAACCACGCAGAAACCCCTAAATCCTAAGAACCCTAGAATCGGATTAATCCAATTGAAGTTCAAATCACAATCGTTTAGTGTAACAAACATGGGGTTTTGATTCCCCAATAAATTTTGAGCATGTTCATGTATTCAATTACCCGTTTCGTTGCTCAGATTGATAAAAATAGTTGCCAACGAGTCGCGACCGATGCTTGAATTCGTTCAGATAGCAAATGATCTTGATAATCCAATTCACTTTGCAGGAAGCTTCAAATAAGTTAAATGATGAAAAGCCCTATGTTGATTTCGAGTTTTGAAGCTCTGAAGATGATGTTCGAATAATTGCAGGTTCGCGAAAGAGATGATGATGGTATGTGGTGTGTGCGCGAGTTTCAGGTGAAATTGCAAGTAATGGTGGTTAGGAATAGTTAACCGATGGTTTATGTTCAATTAATTGAGTAATTACTATGATTTGCATGTTGAACGGTTATGAAGTAAATTGGGGTTCGGTTTCAAGTGGGTTTTTGATAATACAAGCCCTTTTCAGATTGATTAATCAACGGTTACAAGTTCGATTTGTGTGCTAGGTTTGATTTGAGGCGATTTGGTGATAAATTTGAGGCGTTTTGGTGTAGTTTGGAGGTGGCCGGAAGGCTCGCGGCGGTGACCAGAATAGTCCCGCCGGAAACACGGGAGAAAGGGGGGGGGGGGGGGGAATTTGGGTTTTGGTTTTGACACATTTAGTCCCTGTGGTTTTATAGTTAACATTTTATGTTTAAAAACATTCTTTTAAAGTTTCAAAAGTGACAATAAGCCCCCTAACCTTCTTTTAACCCCTTTTAAAGTTTAATATGTTTTACAATTATTTATTTTACTATGATTATTATTATTATTACTAATTATTGTTATTATTATTATTATTCATTAGTACCATATTATTATTAATATTTTTATTATCATTATTACGAATGTTATCATTATTAGCTTTTACTATTATTTTTAGGATTATTATTTTATATCATTTACTATCTTTTCTTGTTAAAGTTATTATTAAAATCTTTATTATGTTTGTTACTTATTCATTAACATTAACAACCTTCAAGTTAAGTAAATTAAAGACAAATTAAAGCAATATGCATAAGAACCCCATAAGTTTCATATTAGGCAAACATGGTCCTTAAACAAATTTAACAAGGTTAACTTTAATTTAACCTAAAAATACAAGATGTTACAGTCTCCCCAACTTAAAAGAATTTCGTCCCGAAATTAAGAATAAAGCTAAGAGAACAAATGCGGGTATCTCTCCTTCATATGATCCTCACGCTCCCAAGTGAACTCAGCTTCACGTTTGTTTTCCCAATGGACTTTAACGATAGGTGTGGTAGTTGTTCGGGTCTTGTTCAGGGCAATCCATAATCTCAACAAGCTTCTCAACGAAATTCAACGACTCATCAATTTGAATTTCCTCTAGTGGAACATGCAAATTTTCATCAGCCATGCACTTCCTCAGGTTTGAGACATGGAAGACAGGATGAACTCCGCTAAGTTCAGAAGGTAGCTCCAGTTTGTAAGCCACTTTCCCAATTCTTTTCAGAATCTTGAAGGGTCCTACAAAACGTGGGGCTAACTTACCCTTCTTCCCAAAACGTACAACACCCTTCCATGGAGAGATCTTAAGAAGAACCATGTCGTCGACTTGAAACTCCAACGGTTTGCGTCTTTTATCGGCATAACTCTTTTGGCGACTTCTAGCCACCTCGAGATTATTTCAAATTTTGGAAATTTTGTCGGTCGTTTCTTGAATAAGTTCCAGACCAGTGATAAGATTTTCCCCAATGTCAGTCCACAGATTGGGGAACGGCATTTACGACCATACAACGCCTGGAATGGTTCCATCTTGATACTTGAGTGATAACTATTGTTATACGAAAAATCCGTGAGCGGTAAATGCGTATCCCAATCGCCACCAAAATCAAGGACACAAAGACGCAGTAGATCCTCGAGGTTTGGATTGTTCGTTCGGTTTGACCATCGGTTTGAGGATGGTAAGCCGTACTTAAATCCAATTGAGTACCCAAGAGTTCTTGCATCGAAGACCAAAAGTGCAAAGTGAAACGAGCATCTCGATCGGAAATAATGTGCAACGGCACGCCATGACGACTCACAATTTCGTCAACATAGATTCGAGCTAACCTTGAAACCTTGTACGTATCTCGTATGGGTATGAAATGTGCTGTCTTGGTCAAACGGTCAACAATGACCCATATGCTATCATGACCACGAGGTGTACGAGGTAACTTGGTTACGAAATCCATGGATATATGTTCCCATTCCACATAGGGATTTCAGGTTGCTCAAGTAAACCACTTGGTCGTTGATGTTCGGCTTTGACCCTTGCACACGTGAGACACTTGGAAACATAAGACGCGATGTCTTTCTTCTTCATCCAGGCCACCAATATTGACCACGCAGGTCCATGTACATCTTATCGGAGCCAAGATGAATGGAATATTGGGTTTGATGAGCTTCGTTCATAATGAAGTGCTGAAGGTTGTCACGATTCGGGATCCAAAGTCGATTCAAGAAGTTCCACATGCCGTTCGGTTTTGTCTCCAGTTGTGACCGAACGTTAGACATCAAATCTTCATCTTTCCCTTCGTCGGTTAGTGCTGCTTGTTAAGCCTCGTGAATGCATAACTCGAGGTCACTATCGATCCTTATGTTTTGAAGCATGATAGTAGCCTCGTTGACATCCACATGAATCTCGGTATCAAATTCTCCTAGCGTATCAAACCATTGCCTTCGATCTCGAATTTATTGAAGCGAGACAGTCTTGTTGTGGACCTTGCGACTTAGCGCATCGGCTACAACATTCGCCTTTCTAGGGTGATAGCGAATGTCGCAGTCGTAGTCGCTAATCAACTCAATCCAACGTCTTTGTCTCATGTTGAGATCCTTTTGATTGAACACGTGTTAGATACTCTTATGATCGGTGTAGACTATGCATTGCGTCCCATATAAGTAGTGTCGCCAAATCTTCAATGCGAAAAGTACAGCACCAAGTTCAAGATCATGAGTTGTGTAGTTCACTTCATGAACCTTCAATTGCCTCGACGCGTATGCTATAACTTTGCCTCGTTGCATGAGAACACAACCAAGACCTTGATTAGAAGCATCGCAATATACGGTAAAGTCGTCGTTTCCATCGGGAAGTGTGAGAATAGGAGCATTACACAACTTGTGTTTCAATGTCTCGAAAGCCTCTTCTTGCTCGGGTCCCCATTCAAAGAGTCGATTCTTTTGGGTTAGCGCCGTTAATGGTTTAGCAATCTTCGAGAAATTTGCTATGAACCTACGGTAATATCCCGCTAAACCCAGAAAAGAACGAACCTCGGTTGGGGTTGTGGGAACACACCAATTCTTCACGGATTCAATTTTAGCAGGATCAACGTGAATTCCTTGGCTATTCACCACATGCCCTAAGAATTGAACTTCTTCCAACCAAAATTCACACTTGGAAAAGTTAGCGTACAATTGCTTCTTCTTCAAAAGTTCAAGAACTTGTCGTAAGTGTGTCTCATGATCAACTTTCGTCTTGGAATAGATAAGAATGTCATGAAAGCCGTGTAGTTTTTACTTAAGCACTTGCGAGCCTTGATGCAAGACATGAGTTTGAGTCTTTGGGATGATTTCTCCCCAAAGACCTTCAAGGTATCACCAGTCGGTAAAGGAATTCGGATACACTTCTCAAAGCATAGAATTTCCGCATGATGCTTGGCTAACCAATCCATACCAATGATAACATCAAAGCTTCCCAATTGCATAGGAATAAGGTCGACGAAGAACTCATGTTCGTTAAGGCTTAAAGTGCAGTCACGTATTACGACATCCACGATAATAGATTTTCCATCGGCGATTTCGACCGTGAAAGATCTTCCTAGGTTGACGCGCGGTTTAGAAAGTAAAGGCTCATCGGCACCCGAATCAAACAATATAGATGCATAACGATTATTTACAAGATACATACCTGTTTGGTAACAACCTATTATTGGTATGATGAACATAGATAGGAATTTTTACAAGACAAGAAAGGACTAATAGAAATTCAACGACGTACCATTCACCACGTCGTTGTTGGCTTGTGCTTGGTTGGCGTTGATGTTGAAAGCCCTTCCACGAGCCGGTGGCACAGTTCCTGCATTGCGAGGACATTGCGGACGAATATGGCCAGGCTCGCCACAGTTATAGCAGATTCGGTTGGTAAGCATGGCAGTTTTGTTTGGCGCACGAAGACAAGTAGCCACCAAATGACCATACTTTCCACACAGCGAGCAGACTCGGCATGGAATGTTGCTTGAATGATGGTACTTGCACGTGTTACACATAGGATGTGGACTAGCATAAACTTTAGCCATGGGAGCTTGATTCACAACCACCATTTGTTTTTTAGGAGCATTTGGGGCGGTCACAGAGTAGTTGCGTGTCGGAATGAACTTATGCTTTTTGTTTTGAGAAGATGACTCAGCCCTTACCTCCTTTGTTGCCTCGGGTATCACCTTTGCAGTAGACTTGGAACCCTTTGCCGACATAGTGCCAGCTCTTAGATGATTCTCGGTGAGCTGTGCAGTGATGGTAATTGCTTTCTCCAAAGTTGTGGGCCTACTACCCACCACGACATCTTGAATTGAGGTGGCACCCCCTTGATAAATTTCTAAATGTTACGGGGCACGATGTCCACCATGTGTGGTAAAAGCATACTCAACTCATGATGCTGAGTGGAATAAGCCAAATGATTCCCACCATCTTGTTTGAGGTTCCAGAACTCCTCCTCTAGCTTTTGCAACTCGCTCCTCGGACAAAAATTTTGAATCATGATCTCCTTGAATTCCTCCCAGGGCAATGCCAAAGCAATCTCAGTTCAACGGTTTCTCTTTTGACTATTCCACCATGTGAGTGCCCGTTGTTGAAGAACACTTGTAGCATAGCGAAGCTTGAACTCGTTGGGGCACTCACTAACAATGAACGTGTTCTCCATACTTTCAAACCACTCGAGAAGTCCAGTGGCTCCTTCTTTTCCACTAAAACTAGTGGGTTTGCACGAGTTGAAGTGTTTGAAAGTGCAAGTACGATTGTTCCCTTGTTGATTATTCCCGTTTTGATTGTTGCTATTGTCTCCATTAGCACCACTATTGTTCCCATTGGTGTTGTTGTTGCTATTAGCCATTAGTGTGCTATTAAGTTCAGCAACCATAGTCGGGAGAACGGCAGCCATTTGTCGGGCAATCATGGCAGCTAGCTTACGGTCGGAACTTCCACGCTTTCCATGGTGACGAGACATGCTGGAATATACAAAAATGAGTTAGTTACAGGAGCGGGGGTATCAAAGGATAATAGTTTAAACAAGGGTAAGCTAAGGTTATAAAGTATACGGAATGATTCCATTTGGTAACGCATTACCATTTGGAAACGTTGACACGTCAAGGTGAATTGACCCATTTACCTTAGAAACTTGTGTATATTGACCACAATTTATTACTCATCCCAGAAATCCCCAGGTAAGCATAACTAGTCCCGTAGGATTTATGCGATATGCTTGCCTTAGCCCGAGGGCCTTTTGCCAGGAAAACCAGGATACAGGTGTCTATGTATCACACAATATTTCTTAGGTTCATAGAATCAAAACCTTGATGAGATTTATATAGATTAGACATAACGTCTAAAGATCCAAGTCATAACATAAGCATAAGATTCCACGTGTCGACGAGAATAAGGTTAAGAGGGTTCATGTTCGGGGAGAGTCAAAAAGTCAAAGTTAAGTTTAGGGAGACAAGTAACAATGTTTAGGCCATCCTATGCTAAGGCATCAAATTGCACATAAAAGGCATAGCATTATGTAGCATGTAAAGTATAAAATTTACAAGATAGAAATAACTCTATAATGTTCATGCATATTATAGCCTAGGTCACTATGTCTAATAACCTAGATCCCTATAGTTATGGGCTCTGATACCAATCTGTCACACCCCAACCTTGACGGCGGAAACGTCGAGGAGTGAGAGTTAAGATCGTTCACAGCCACATAACGCTATTGATAACCCATATATAAATTAATCATAAGATTCAATTGTATCATTACAAACTTAAGTCTCAAAGAAATTAAAAACATAACATAAAATGTAACAAGTCATTCTTATTTCATTTATTTATCTAGGTCCATTCCTAGATGTGCAAGCTTCAAAGAGTAGATATCAAACTTGGGCGTTTCCTGAAACATGTTAAAAATAAAAGGTCAACAATAATGTTGGTGAGCATTCCATAGTTTTTTAATACATAGATTATATAAAAGATGGCAATCCAAGTCATAAGTTAGTGAATAAAGTGATTAGCGATGTTATGAACAATGCAACAATCAAACCTCGACAAAGTTTTACAAATCTCAAACATTTACAAGATTATACGATGAGCTAAGTGTACTTGGATCAACCAAAGCAAGCTTGTCTTGCCCATAGATCTATGACTTCGCTAGGCTAGTAATAGTTAATTATTGTACATATAACGTCATAACATGGTAACCACAAAAGTTCAACTAACCACAACTTTGCATGATGAATTGCCACAAAGATTACAAGTCTGAAATAAGTTTACAAGTGCAATGATAATAAGTTAACATGTTTCACCCCAAAGTGTGAAAATAAGCAAAAAGGGGTATGGAAATACTCACTTGATCAATAAGTATTTATTGGATGATTAATAAGAAGTAATAATAAGCGTCGATTCAACGTAGTCCTTCACAATGTACCTAAAATATATATATTTATAAGATTTTTAAGTTTATTTAAATTAAGTTTAACGGATTAACGGGGACTAGGGTTCTAAATGGAATTTAGGGATTGTCGAATAACTATGTCAACAATGTGGAAACAATTTTAATTATTAATATTAAAGAAAGTTAGTATATTTTATATAAAGTTTTATATAAAATTATAACTCCTATAATAATTTTGTATATATATATATATATATAGGTTAAATAAAGTCTAATAACACATTTTAAACGATAGTTTAAAAGCAACGTTCGGAAAATCATATTTGTGGAACAAGGTATTAGTGAAAGTATAGTTTTTTATAAAACAAACTTATTATTATTATTATTATTATTTTTTAATTATATGTCAAAGGTATAAAAAAATATTTCTTTTAAGGAAATAAATTTCCAGAAAATATTTAGAAACATTTTAAAATTATCAGCTTTTATAAAATGTCTTTTTATAAAATTTTGAAACTATATAAAATTATAGTTGAAGGCTAAAAGCCTCAAAAAAGAAAATGTGGGGTGGCCCGGGGTCGAACCCGGGACCTCCAGGTTCACATGGGGACAGTTTACCATTAGGCTGGGTCGCCTAGGCCTGACAAAACCTCATTCCCATATGTTTTAAAGTAAACCACGCAGAAACCCCTAAATCCTAAGAACCCTAGAATCGGATTAATCCAAATTGAAGTTCAAATCACAATCGTTTAGTGTAACAAACATGGGGTTTTGATTCCCCAATAAATTTTAAGCATGTTCATGTATTCAGTTACCCGTTTCGTTGCTCAGATTGATAAAAATAGTTGCCAACGAGTCGCGACCGATGCTTGAATTCGTTCAGATAGCAAATGATCTTGATAATCCAATTCACTTTGCAGGAAGCTTCAAATAAGTTAAATGATGAAAAGCCCTATGTTGATTTCGAGTTTTGAAGCTCTGAAGATGATGTTCGAATAGTTGCAGGTTCGCGAAAGAGATGATGATGGTATGTGGTGTGTGCGCGAGTTTCAGGTGAAATTGCAAGTAATGGTAGGTTAGGAATAGTTAACCGATGGTTTATGTTCAATTAATTGAGTAATTACTATGATTTGCATGTTGAACGGTTATGAAGTAAATGGGGTTCGGTTTCAAGTGGGTTTTTGATAATACAAGCGTTTTCAGATTGATTAATCAACGGTTACAAGTTCGATTTGTGTGCTAGGTTTGATTTGAGGCGATTTGGTGATAAATTTGAGGCGTTTTGGTGTAGTTTGGAGGTGGCCGGAAGGCTTGCCGGCGGTGACCAGAACCGCCGGAAACACGGGAGAAAAAGGGGGGGGGGGAATTTGGGTTTTGGTTTTGACACATTTAGTCCCTGTGGTTTTATAGTTAACATTTTATGTTGAAAAACATTCTTTTAAAGTTTCAAAAGTGACAATAAGCCCCCTAACCTTCTTTTAACCCCTTTTAAAGTTTAATATGTTCTACAATTATTAATTTTACTATGATTATGATTATTATTATTATTACTATTATTGTTATTATTATTATTATCATTAGTAGACATATTATTAATGTATGTTTCATGTTTTATGTGCAATGATTGACCAGCTGTAAGCGTCCTAGGAACGAGGCCTTCAGAGCCAAAGTTTAAGTGAATAATGTAAATAATTTCAAAAGAAACCTAAACTTAAACTGAGAATGGGATAAAGGGGAAGGGATGCTAGTCCGAGTAGCTACATGCCATCAGGTATTTTCTTAATGATAACCGAGCATGTTATGTGATTTATGTGCCTTTAGTAGATTTAGATACTGATGTAGTTAGGATAGGAAATGCTTGGGGTATAAAGAGTAAAGTAAGTGGCTAATCACAACTGGCCGTTCTAATTAGGGACTTATTATATTTGACATAAACTTAGCTATTACCTTGAATGATTATGTTAGTGTTTGAATCTTAAAGCGAGTTAGAGGATGGTTGGAGCCAGATCTTTGAAGGTTTTGCCAGGTGAAGGTTGTAGTGGACGTGTTGCTGGCCCGCGTGTCACAAGAAGCATGGCTAGGGCTACGGAAATGGCACTCAAAGAGCCCATGATACATCACCCTGAAGGCAGTGATGATAGTGCTAATCTGAGGACCGCATTGAAAGAGGTTGTTGTTGAGGCAGTTCAACAGCTCATGCAGACGATTCTGCCATCTATGGTGACTGAGGTAATTAGCACAATGAAGGAGACAACCATGATTGAAGTGAACAAGAAGGGTAGCGGTGGCTAGAATTGCAATGAAAAGCAGGGTGAACGTGAAAGTTTCACTCCAAACAACAAGGCTGCGAGGGTGGATGATCGTCGTGTGGTCACATCCAGTGTGAGGGTGAAGAGTGGTGATAATTGCGTGAAGAAGCATACAGGAGAGTGTAGATGGGGATCAAACCTCTACTTCAAATGTGGGAGACCTGGTCATCTGGCAAGAGATTGTGGGGTGAAGAGGTGTTATAACTGTGGTGGAAGGGTCACATAAGCAGGGACTGCAAGAAGCCAAGGATGAGAGTTTTGGGGCAAGGAAGATGACCAGAACTGAAGGGCAGAACGCGAGCGTAGAGCTTTCACGAAGACCCGGTAGGAGGCTAGGATGTATCCTGATGTTGTGTCAGGTATGTTTCTAGTTAACCAAACTATTGCATCCATGTTATTTGATTTCAATGCTAGTAGTAGTTTCATTTCTACTGCCTTTTGTGCTAAGTTTTCCATTAGGAGTAGAAGTATTAGTGAACCCTTCGATATAGAAACCGCCATAGGTAAGTCTACCAGGATTCCAAGATGATAGAAGGTTGTGACATAGAATTAGAAGGTCATAAGTTTCCTATTAGACAGTCCGCGATGACCTTAGGCAGTTTCGATGTAGTCCTAGGAATGGATTGGTTGGCGGACTACAAAACGAATAGTGTGTGTCACAAAAAGATGGTCTGACAACGCCTGATGGGAGTTCGGTGATGATTTATGGTGATCGAGTTACGAATATTCCAAAGGTGATTTTGATAGCGGTGGAGGGAAAGTGCATGAGTCATGGATGTAGTGCCTACTTGGCCTACGTAAAGGATGTGGATACATCAACAGCACAACTGTTCGATGTACCAGTTGTGTTGTGACTTTCCAGACATGTTTCGAGAAGACTTACTAGGTGTGCTATCGGACCGTGAGATCGAGTTTCAGATTGACTTGATACTCGGTGCCTAGCTTGTGGCTAAGGCATGGTATCGGTTGGCTTCGACCAAGATGAAGGAACTGATGGAGCAATTGCATGAGTTTCTCGATAAGGATTTCATTAGACCGAGTATCTCTCCTTGGGTGCTCTGGTCTTTTCTTGAACTAGAAGGATGGTAGTATGAGGATGTGCGTTGACTATCGTGAATTGAACAAGCTTACAGTGAAGAATCGGTATCCATTACCGAGGATTGATGACTTATTTGATCAGCTCCAAGGTGCTAGTTGGTTCTCGAGGATAGATCTTCGATCTGGCTACCGTTAGTGAAAGTGTGGAACAAGATATTCTTAAAATAGTTTTTCGCACGCGTTATAGACACTACGAGTTTCTCGTTATGCCTTTTGGTTTAACCAATGCGCCAGCTGCTTTTATGAACTTGATGAATCGAGTGTGTCGGCTGATGTTGGATAAATTAGTGATTGAGTTTATTGATGATATCCTAATTTATTCGAAGAGAGAGGAGGAGCATGCCAGTTACATTCGAGTGGCTTTGGAGACATTGAGAAATGATAAGTGGTATGCCAAGTTCTCTAAGTGTGCGTTCTGGTTGCGCGAAGTTCAATTCTTGGGTCACGTGGTAAATCCCAAAGGGATTATGGTGGACCAAAAAAAGGTGGAGGCGGTGATGCAATGGAAGTCTCCAAAGACACCATCCAAGATCCGTAGTTTCTTGGGTTTGGCGGGCTATTACAGAAGATTCATCCAAGAATTCTCTAAGATAGCTTCCCCACTGACCAAATTGACTTGCAAGGATGTGAAATTTGTATGGGGTCAAGCTCAAGAGAGTTCTTTTGAGGAGTTAAAGGCAAGGTTGACCCTAGCTCTAGTCTTATCATTACCCGAAGGACACAAGGACTTAGTGGTTTATTCGGATGCTTCTTACTTGGGGTTGGGTTGTGTGTTGATGCAGCGAGGAAAGGATATAGCTTATGCATCCCGACAATTGGAAGTTCATGAAGTTAATTATCCTACTCATGACTTGAAGTTAGCAGCAGTGGTCTTAGCGTTAAAGATTTCGAGGCACTAACTGTACGAGACGAAGTACACAATCTTCACGGACCACCAGAGCTTGAAGTACTTCTCCAAGCAGAAGGACTTGAATATGAGGCATAGGAGATGGTTGGAGCTCATAAAGGATTATGATTGGGAGATCTATTACTATCCGGGAAAAGCCAACGTAGTGGCGGATGCCCTTAGCCGAAAGAGAGACCCGAATCGATTCAGGTGAAAGGTTATCAGTTAATTATGACCTCTGATGTTACAAAGCATGTCAAGGAGTTTCAAGACGAGGTGTTGAAGGAAGATCATCTTAACTCTGAAAGGATGAGAGGTATAGTCACGGAGTTGGGTGAAAACACCCTTGGTGTTAGAACTCGAATCAGGCGGATGTGGGTTCCTCGTTATAGGGATTTACGTGGGAAGATCATGGACAAAGCTCATAAGACAAGATACTCCATTCATCCCGATGCTACAAAGATGTATCAAGATATGAAAAAGGATTATTGGTGGCCAGGTATGAAGTGCAATGTAGCGGAGTATGTGACTAAGTGCCTTACTTGCTTATAAGTGAAGGCCAAGCATCAAAAGTTGTACGGGAAGATCCAACCATTGGATATACCGGAGTGGAAGTGGGAGCATACCACCATGGATTTTATCACAAAGTTATCACGTACGGGTATTATGCCATATGGATGATAGTTGACCATTTGATAAAGAGTGCCCACTTCCTAGTGATCTGCGAGACATATTCATCCGAGAGGTTTGCGAATCTGTTCATCAAAGAGATTGTATCTCGTCGTGGTGTGTTGGTGTTTATTGTGTCGGATTGTGACACCTGGTTTATATCTAAATTCTAGATAAAATTCCATGATGCCATGGGGACGAGGTTACATATTAGCACGGCTTATCGTCCTCAAACGAGTGGTCAGTCAGAAAAGACGATGCAGACGCTAGAAGATATGCTTCGGGCATGTGTCATCGATTTTGGAGGAAGTTGGGATGACCACTTATTGGTTAGCTGAGTTCTCATACAACAATAGTTATCATGCCATTATTGGTATGCCCCCTTATAAGATGCTATACAGTAGGAGATGTAGAACAACCGTTTGTTAGGGTGATATAGGTCAGAAGGAGTCGGGAAGTATTGAGGTGATCGAGGCTATGACGGAAAAGCTCGAAAAGATCAAAGCATGAAGGCGGCCAAGGATAGGCAGAAGTCGTATGCCAATAAAAGATGTTGACCGATTGAGTTACAGGTGGGTGATAGAGTCATGTTGAAAGTCTCACCTTGGAAAGGTATCATTCGGTTTAGAAAGCGGGGAAAGTTTAGCCCAAGGTATGTTGGGCTTTTCCGAATCATCGCGCGAGTAGAAGAGGTGGCCTATAGGTTGGAGTTGCCCAATGAGTTAAGTGGAATTCACCTGACATTCCATGTATCTCATATGTGCAAGTGTTTAGCCGATGAAGATATGGTTGTACCATTGGAGGATATTGAATTGGATGAACAACTCAATTATGTGGAGCAACCAATGGTGATCATCGATCACAAAAAGAAGAGGCTAAGAAATAAGGTGGTTCCCTTGGTGCGTCTACAGTGGAAGCATAGGAATGGATCAGAGTCCACTTGAAAGTTAAGGAGGAGATGATGCAGCATTACCCTAAACTATTCAGTGACTAACAGGTTTCGAGGGTGAAACCTAAATACGGGGGGGGGGGGGGACTTGTAACGCTCGGAATAAAGTTGAAACAAGCCAATTAATAATTATGGGGTTAGCCAGGATTATTTAAAGAAAATATGCGAGAGATTGAGTATAGACCGAGTCAACCTCGTGGGTTCTATGTTTGACGAGTTTAAGGTCCCAAGAATGCCCGGTATATATAAACGGATCAGCTTGAGCTACTCTTATTTGCAAGTCAACACCAATTTCTAGAGAGAGTGTAGAGAGAGAAAATGGTGATTCAAGGCTTGGTTGATCAAAAGATTGAAGATTGGTGTTCATGGGCATCCAAACAACAAGAAAAAACAAGAATCTAGGTAAGAAACATCTCTTAATCGTACATTTTGATGTAAGCCCGGATTTTAGGGCTTGGGTTTTGAAAGTGGTAAAGAATCACCCAAAACTCACGTTTTTGTGTAAGAAAACATGTAAGAAGCTTAGATATAGCTTATTGGGTGATAAATCAAGGTTTTGGGTGTAAAAGATTGAAGTTTTGGGTTAAAAATGAGTTGGTTCATATTTTCATCCCGTTTTGCGAAACTGGGTGTTCATCCAGTGAAATTATGTAGTCATCCAGCGAAACTATGAAGACTCTCTCCGAAACTGTAGTTTCGCAGACATGGATATCCAACGAAACTTGGGCGAAACTGGCAGTGAAACTGCCATCGAAGGTGGCAACGAAACTACTGGCGAAACTAGCAACGAAACTGCTGATCATGCAACGAAATTAACAGCGAAATTAGGCAGAAATTAACTCCTTTGACTGTTAACTTATTTGTTGGTTGTGTAGTGGACCCTTGCTTAAAAAGCTTGATTGAGAAGCTAGTCACTGAGTCCAGGTGAGTTCTCGATCCCCTATTTTAATGGTTTTGAACTAGTTTGGGGCTGGAAATACATACTAAATATATAATTTAATGACCAAGATTTTAAAAGGTTTTAATAGGAAGATCGATTTTTCTATAACAAAATGTGCTATATAAATATTTTAAATAAAAACTTTTCACTCTAACTTGGCAGGGTGACCCCAACCAGGGGTGTTGCCTATTAGACCCTACTAGGGGCCTCTGCCCCTAGGACCCCACTTTCAAGGGTTACCACCCCCGAACCCCCGTTGTCTCGCGGAGGATCAGTTATGTTATATGATGACATATTCTTGTTGTGCATATGTTTATGTATGTGGATGAATGATGCATGATGTTTATGATGATGTGTGATGGTATATATTATTTATGATGATGTGTGATGATGTTAGCTTATGTATGATATGTTACCTTGTTGGACCAAAAGAACCAATGAGCCAAGATCAGAAAACCTCTAAGTCCCACATGATATCACAACAACTGCTGAAGGCTTCATCAGCAGTTTGACAAGTGCTGAAGACTTCAACAGCTGAAGATCAAGTACTGAAGACTTCAACAGCTGAAGACTAAAGTGCTGAAGCTCAACAGCTGAAGAACACAAGTGCTGAAGCTGGAGACCAAAGTACTGAAGTACAATAGCTGAAGGATCCACAAGTGCTGAAGATCAACAACTGATGTACAAAGTCTGAAGACAAAGACTGAAGACATCAGCTGATGACATCTACTGAAGTCATCAGCTGATGAAACGTTGAAGTTCAAGTCTGAAGACCAAGTACTGAAGTTTCAGTAGTTTGTCACAACAGCTGAAGAGTACTTCTTCAGTAGTTGTGATATCAGTAGTTTTATGTTTTTACTTTCAGTAGTTTTGTAAAACGACTGAAGAGCTTGTTCTTCAGTCGTTGTAGTTTAAGTAGTTTCTTTTTAGTAGTTGTAGTAACTGATAACACTTAGTACTTTTGTAAGAAGATGTCAGCTGTTTTGACATCTTCAGTAGTTGTGTTTCAGTTGTTTAAATAATTCTGTTAGATGTCACTATCAAGTGACATCAGCAGATGTCACATCTCCTATATAAGGAATGTTCCAGCGCGACATTTCTATATAAGGGATGATTGACCTCATTGTATGTGTGACACTTTTTGCCACCACGAAAGCGTGTGATTGAATGAAATATTCTTTTGCAGAAACTTTCTCTCTGTATAAGTAATTCTGTTCATTGCAATATCTTTGGTATTCTTGCTCGAATTGTGCTAATTGGTACTCTATTCCGCTGCTGAAATCATTCGAATCGATCAAACTAGATGCTGAGATCCTATCAAATGGTATCAGAGCAGGTTAATCATTGATTGATCTAACAATTGATCATTGAAACTGCTCATTTGCTCTAAGTTTGATCGAACTAGCAAATTCGCACGAATCTGTTATAGAGATTTGAAGTTCTGTCGCTTTTGTTTTTTTTAATTGAGGTTCTTTGTGGTTTTGAGCTAAATTTATTTTGCTTATCTTGAATTTGTCTGAATTTTCTAAAATGACTACTCCTTCCAATGATCCTCACGATACTGGTTCCTTAACCAAGCCTCCAATGCTGGTTAAGAATGAGTATAACATATGGCAACGACGAGTGCTCCATCACCTGTCTGTTAACAGCTCAGGTTGTTGGACATCAGTGGTACATGGTCCACACAAGCCTATGGTGAATAACCCGGAAACCAATCAAATGGTTCCGAAGAGGAGGGAGCAATACTCAGATGAGGATAAGAAATTGTTTGAAATTGATGCAAAAGCCCATGGAATTCTGGCCATGGCACTGCCCAATGAAATCTATTCTGGGCTAATGCATTATGAAACTGCCCATGACCTCTGGAATGCCTTGAAAGAACAATTTGGAGGAACAGATGAGGTCTTGGCAAATAATAGAGAAATCCTTGCCCAACAATATGAGACATTCTCAATGGAGGGTGAGACACTGAGTCAACAGTTTGAGCGGTTCTCTTGTTTGATCTCTGAATTAAAAATGGTCAAACATGAGTACACCAATAGCCGATGAATAACAGATTTCTCAGATCACTGCCTGAGAGATGGGACACATATACTATTGTCTACGCTCCGGTGCAAATTGGA
This sequence comes from Flaveria trinervia, assembly GCA_025506515.1. NCBI lineage: Eukaryota > Viridiplantae > Streptophyta > Magnoliopsida > Asterales > Asteraceae > Flaveria > Flaveria trinervia. Next base: position 24,890,574 of record CM046443.1, read on the forward strand.
CAAACTATCTCTCACCCAACTCCATGGGAATTGCTCACATTTGAGAGAGAGATAGAACAGAAACGAAAACTGTCATCATCTGGAAAGCTCACTGATGACTTTGTACCAGGAAACACTGCCTTTGTTGGTCATGAGTCAGAATATGCTTCATCTGAATGCCAGTATGGAGCATATTGATTTCTCTTCAAACACTTCTGATTCTGCATTTGTGAGTGTTGATAGTCAGTTTACTGGGTGTAATAGTGACAATCTATGCTTCATCATGGATGATCTCAAGGGGATTGCTGATGATGACTTAGAAGAGAAGATATTTTGAGCCAAATGGGCTTGATAAATATCAGATCTCAGAAGTTCTATAAAAGAAAGGAAGAAAGTTCCCAGGACTCTCTAGCAAAACCAAAGTTGGTTTTGACAAGAGTAAGTTAAGGTGTCACAAATGCCAAAGGCTTGGACACTTTGCTAGAGAATGTAGATCATCTAGATCTAATTCTTCTGCACCCTTTGTGACTTCCCTAGCAATAGTCAACAACACAAGGGCAACATCCTGTCAATTCTGGTCATCATTCTCAACCACAATCTCCTGCATATTTTGTTCCTCAGGGTCCAATGCCATATCCTTACCCTTGTTATTACATGCCACAAACCAGTCAGGTTCAAGCACCTATTGCTCAACAACCACATGCTCTTCCTGAGCCTCAACCATCTCAATCTCATCAACCTTCTCAACCTCAACAACACAGCTTTTTCACCCCTGGAGTTGTTGACTGGAGCAGTTTACCAGATGACATGTCTGGTCATGAACAACTGCTAACAGGTGCTGGTCAACATGGTGGTGACAGTCCTTTTGGGAATCTGGCACTTATGGCTCTGGAGTCCGCAGATGGATCATCCTCAAATGCCTCTTCGTCACAGGTATCACAGGTATCCTCTGAGGCTAAGGCCAAATTATGTTCTGAAACATGCATAGCAGTATTTGCCTCTATTAGAGAAGCAAATTTAGCTTTAATTAATAAGAACATAGAACTAGAAAAGATCATTTCCAAAAGAACATCTGAGTTTGAGTCTACACTTAAAGAGAAAAATGATGAGATTTATAAACTTAAATGCCAAATCACTCAGATAAGGCTAGGGAAGAGGTACTTTTAGAAAAATACAAAGACCTCAAAGAAACCCTGCAGTCACCCAAGTAGAGTGTGATCAATGGGTACAATCATGCAAAGGTTTTGAAATGCTTCTTAGTAAGCAATCAGCTTCCAATGTGAAGTTTGGCATTGGTTATAATCACACTGGTCCTCCTACAAATTTTGCTTCAAGAGCAGAAGTGAAATCATGGAGAAAGCAATAACCAATCCACATCATGTGATTCACTTTCTGATAGAGCACCATCAAAAGTTGAAGTTAGTATTATTCCCTCGTTGAACCTATCAGCTGATCTTGATGGTTCAAACACTGACACTCACATGATCAAAGAGTTGATCAACTCAGGAGTTATTTCTGGAAGTCCTGAAAGGACTGGAGAGCAAGATTTAACACCTGAAGTTCAAACTCCAACTACTGTCAGCACTGAAGAGAAGAAAACTGTCAGTAGAAAGGGTTTGAAGACTACTAAAGAGGAAGTCAAGAAAGCAAATAGTGCTTCAAAATGCTGAAGAACAAGTCTTCAGTAGTTTCATTCTCTTTAGTTGATGATCAACATAAGATGAAGAAGAAACCACGTGAAATATGTGGTTGTTCAATCATCTTACAGATGATTGTTGGTACAAAGAGGATCCAAACTCAAACTAAAGAGGAAATTAAGAGAAAATGGTTAAAATGAAAACTGAGTTTGAAGCCACATTTGTACCAGCAACATCAAATCCTGTAACCCTTAAGTCCAAAAAGAAATCCAAAAAGGAAGGGGTTAAACAGGTAACTGCTGAGATTGCTCAAAAGAAGAAGGTGCAACATAGGAACTTATCAAACTCCAATGCCAATGTGTTGGAGAGCTGAAGCTTTATCACAAAATCAGACACAGCTGGTTATGATGGTTCAACATCTATTGGGAAGAGTTAACCAATTAGATGTTCCTATGTTGAAACCACAGAAAAGGAGGTCCAAGCCAAAGGACTCCTCTTCTTCACCATCTTCTTCCTCTCAGGCCGTTGTTTCCAACAAACCTTGTAGTTTACCATCTGTTGATGAGAACAGGCCCAAAACCAAAAAGGTTTGGGTCTCAAAATCTAACTAATTGTTATGTTTGCAGGGTTCTTCAACATGCCACAGAGGCATCTGGTATGTAGACAGTGGAGGATCCATGCATATGACAGGAAACAGATCACTTCTTAATGACTACTCTCAAGGAAGGAAGGGGTTTGTGTCATTTGGCAATGATGCAAAGGGTTACATCATCGGCAAAGGCTTGTTTCCAATGAGGAAATAAAGTTTGATGATGTTAACCATGTGGAAAATCTCAAGTACAACCTCTTGAGTGTCAGTCAAATGTGTGACAAAGGGCATGTTGCTCTTTTCACCAGTCAGAACTGTCGGATTCTGTCATCCAAAGTTCTAAGTTTGATTGATAAGGTGTTGGATGAATACACTCTCCTGAAGGCCAACAGGACAGGAAGAGTGTATGCCTTAGATCTTTCCAAGAAGATAGATCTCAAAGGCCATCCTTGCCTTTTTCCAAGGCTTCCCCTCAAGAATCTACTCTATGGCATAGAAGGCTGGGTCATGTTAATCTCAAAAACATAAATCAGCTGACAAACCATGGTTAGTAAGGGGACTGGCTATGAAGGAGTACAAATGTGAAGATAACTGCACTGCTTGTTTAAAAGGAAAACAACACAAAGCTTCATTTCCCTCCATAGAAGAACCTAAGTCCACTGCCTGCTTACAGCTTCTTCACATGGATCTCTTTGGTCCTATGAGAGTGATGAGTATGGCTAAGAAGAAATACTGTCTGGTAATTGTGGATGATTACTCCAGATTTGTATGGACTTTCTTCTTGCATTCAAAGGATGAGGCGGCTCAGAAGATTATCAACTTTGTGTTGTATGTTGAGAAGCAGTATTCCCTCTCAGTCAAGTGTATTAGAAGTGATAATGGAACAGAATTCAGAACAATACACTTGATGAGTTCTACCTCTCAAAGGGATCAAGAGGCAGTTTAGCATTCCAAGAACTCCTCAACAAAATAGAGTAGTGAGAGAAAGAACAGGACCCTTATTGAAGCTGCAAGGTCCATGTTGGCTGATTCTGGACTGCCAATTATTTTTGGGCTGAAGCTGTCAATACAGCTTGCTATGTACAGAATAGAGTTCTAGTAAATCAGAGGTTGATGAAGACTCCATATGAAGTTCTTCATCATTTGGCCCCTCTAATTTCATTCTTCAGAGCTTTTGGGTGTCCTTGTTTCATTCTCAACACACGGGATCAACTCCAAAAATTGATCCTAAGGTGGATGCAGGGTACTTTGTTGGTTATTCATCAACTTGCAAAGCATACAGAGTCTTCAACTGTAGAACAAAGATGGTTGAAGAGACTCTACATGTTAAGTTTAATGAATCTCCAAAGGACAAGATTCCACAAAGCCCTGTGGAGCTATTTGATTTGGACATACTGCAATATGTTCCTTATCAAACTCCTGCTGTTGCTCCTGTCAACAGTTCACCACCTGGTGGTACTGCTGGTGCTGATGATGATGATGATAGCAGTACTCACCTCTTCAGGTTTAGTGACCAACTGCCTGTGTCCTCTAAACCTGATGCTCCTGTAGCTTCAGTAGCTTCATCCACAACAAGTGCTGATGAGATTTCTGCATCTTCAACTTCATTTGAGTTGCCACCATCTACATGGTTTCAAGAATCTACATCAACATCTGTTGCTGCTGAAGGTTCTACAAACACTTATACTGATCTCATTGTTTATCCAGAGCTGAGGAATCACCCAATGTCTCAAATAATTGGTGATATCAATGCTGGAGTTTCAACCAGAAGTCAATTGTCCAATTTCTGCTTCTATGCTCTCTTCATCAGTCAGCTAGAGCCAAAGATTATCATGTTGCACTTAGAGACAATGGCTGGGTTGAAGCAATGCAGCTTGAGCTCCTTCAGTTCAAAAAGCAGCAAGTGTGGGAGCTTGTTCCTCTTCCCCAGGTAAATGTGCAATAGGCACCAATGGGTGTTTAGGAATAAAACAGATGAAAATGGGCTTATCGTTAAGAACAAGGCCAGACTGGTTGTTCAGGGGTTTGCACAAGAAGAAGGTATTGATTATGATGAAACCTTTGCCCTGTAGCCAGACTGGAGGCAATTAGATTGTTCTTAGCCTATGCTGCACTCCACAATCTTAAAGTTTTTCAAATGGATGTTAAAAGTGCATTTTTATATGGTAAAATAAAAGAAGAAGTTTATGTGTGTCAACCACCAGGTTTTGAGGATAATAAACACCCAGAATGGGTATACAAGCTTGATAAGGCTCTTTATGGGTTGAAACAAGCTCCTAGAGCCTGGTATGAGACATTATCTAACTTTCTTCGGCAAAATAATTTCACTAGAGGCTCCATAGAAAAACTTTATTTATTAAGAGGTGGATCAGCATAAGCCACTTGTTCAAATTTATGTTGATGATATTATATGTGCATCCTCTGATCCCCAGTTGTGTGATGATTTTACAAAATTAATGCAAATGAAGTTTGAAATGAGTGCAATGGGAGAATTACAGTTCTTTCTAGGCTTGCAAATCAAACAAAAAGCTGATGGAATTTTCATTCATCAGTCTAAATATACAAAAGATCTTTTAAATAAGTTTGATTTACAAAACTGTAAGCCCTGTTCTACTCCCATGTGCAACACCACACAATTGGATGTTGATCAGAAAGGTAAAGCTGTTGATGAAACACTTTACAGATGTATGATTGGGTCCTTGATGTATTAACAGCTTCTAGACCAGATATTATGTATGCTACATGTGTTTGTGCTAGATTTCAGGCTGCACCTAAAGAGTCTCATCTGATTGCAGTCAAGAGGATCTTTAGATATTTGCAAGGTACACAATCTCTAGGTTTATGGTATTCCATGGGCACTCTTGCAAATTAGTTGCTTTCTCTGATAGTGACTATGCAGGGTGTAAGTTGACCAGGAAATCAACTTCTGGTGGATGTCAATTCCTAGGCAACTGTTTGATTTCTTGGCAGAGTAAGAAACAAACATCTGTTGCTACATCCACTGCTAGCGAATACATTGCTACTGCAAGTTGTACATCCCAAGTACTCTGGCTTCAGAATCAACTTTTGGATCATGGCATTACAAAGACTAAGACTCCGTTATTAATGGATAGTGCTTCAGCTCTTTGCATTGTCAAAAATCCAGTCCAGCACTCTAGGACCAAACATATAGAAATTAGACATCACTTTATAAGAGATTGTTTTGAAAGGGTCTAATTAATCCTATGTTTGTGCCTAGTGCTGATGAGCTTGCAGACATTTTACTAAGCCTTTGGATAGTTCAACTTTCCACAACCTGGTGTTAAGGCTTGGTATGCTGCAGCTAGAATAAGTGACAACTACTGATGCTCTCAGTAATAAGTACTGATGATCATTGGTAACCATGTCACATATAAGTACTGATGAGTTCTTTTACCCTCAGTAGTTTTTATAACTACTGAAGGCTAAATGCCTCACAAGTACTGAAGTACTTTATCTGTTCTAAACTACTGATGTAGTTACAACTACTGAAATCAGTAAAAACAGATAAGTACTGACGTCCTATGAAGCACCTGAAAAGCAGATGAAAAGTCTGATGAGTAAGTGTTGAGGACAGTATGAACAGCTGAAAAGCTAAGAATTGACGAAACCAGCTGATGAGTAATTTCTCTTCAGTTGTTTCTACAACTGTTGTTTCTAAACAACTGAAGCAAGACCATAGTCTTCAGTAGTTTCACAACTACTGATAACTAATACCAAGTCTTCAGTTGTTTACAACAACTGATGGCAAAACACTGTCTTCAGTAGTTTCATAACTACTGATGACAAAAACCAAGTCCTCAGTTGTTACATCATATGAAGTCAAAACCACTACCTTCAGTAGTTTCATAACTACTGATGGTTAACACCAAGACTTCAGCTGTTTCAACGTCTGATGGTCAAAACCAAGTCTTCAGTTGTTTTATAAAAACTGATAACAACACCACCACTGTCAGTCGTTTTAACCCTCTGAAGGTTAATACCATGTCATCAGTAGTTTCAAACAGCTGATGACCACACCAAAACCTTGAGTAGTTTTCTTTCAGCCTTTTCCTCTCCCTACCATATAAATACCTGTCTTCTTCTCAAACGTTCCATTAGCCGTTCTTCTGACCTTCATACTTTCAAAAATGGCAAACATGAGTCTAAAACCCCGACATAACTGCGTCGCCTACCTCACAAAATCGGCCTTCTGGACAAAGTTTAATCACGCCATAGACCTAATGGCTGATTCTCAATATAATACAGCTCTGCTCTTAAACCCGACCATCTACCCAGAGTCACTCAGTCAGTTTTGGTCCAATGCCTACATTCACACTGATGTGCCTACCGGCCAAATCTCTGCTAGGTCATTGGTTAACCAAAACCAAGTAGAGGTTACACCTGAAAGCATTCATAGAGTGCTAAATTTACAAGATGCTGCTTGTGTGACTGAGTACCTGAAAGGCACAACTGATATGTCCTTCATCAACAATGGGTATGACGGAAATCTTCGAGCTGCTACCATACTGAAGAAGAACTTCCCAGATGCTGAACGATTAATATTTTTATGCTGAATGTTTGTTATCCTCGAAGACATCCTCATGGGATCAAATGTCTTCTCGGTGGCAACACGTATTATATTCTATTCTAGAACACCAACCTTTAAATTTTTCACAAATTGTGTTTCTAGAAATCAAAGATCTGGCACAGAAACCTGTGGGAAAAAGATGGCTATTATATCCCAGGTTTCTGATGGCCATAATTTTTAATGAATTACAAACTGATGGCCTTGTTGGCCTTGGAGTCCCTGCACCAGCTGTTCTAGCTGAGGTATACTCCAGGCATAACTCCGACCAATCCTCAAAGAAGCTGCCCGGTTGCTAAACCCACGCAACGAGAACCCACAGCTTCAATTGCCAGATCCAAAGGCCCCACCAAGCCAAAATCCAAACCCAAACAAGCTAATCAGGGAGATGAGTCCCCTGATGATGCTCCTGTACCACCCAAACAAGATAAACCTACTGGTTCAAACCCCCCAGTAGTGTTAATGACTCAACCAGCCACAGCCGCACAGGTATCCTCTCAAAAGGATCCTGTTGCAACCATTTCAGGGGAAACCACATTGCTGAGACCTCTCTCACTTGAGGAGGTTATCATTGAAGAGCATCCCTCTCCCCGGATGCAATCAGCTTCTATCCCCTTTCCCCATGCAAATGCCCCTCAAAGCCCAACCATTATAATTGCCAATGTGCTGACTCGGTTGCATGCCTCTCCTCCTCCCCTACAACCACCAACAAAGGGGAGAACTACAGCACTTGAGGATGAGGATCCACATGCTTCTGACAACCCACAGCACCGGGGTTTAAACGTTCTATCTCCTGGTGTGGATATGGAGACCAGAACATCTGGTGAGGTTGCCACCTCCTCTGAATCAGCATATGATCAGACTGAGGCTGGTAACATAACTAAGACCTCACCAGAGGCAACAGCTGATGACGGACAACGTCTTGAGGCTGGAAGTCCCCAGTTCCAAGACAAAGGGGCACATGCTACAACTGGTCTACACCCAGTGCATGTACATCCTGCTACAAGCAGGAGGTCAGGTGATTCAGCATCTGCTGATGATGACCTGGGCTTTTTCTATGATGTTCTTGCCCAGAACACAATCCTTGAGAAGGAAGTCAGTAGGCTGCAAAAACTACTTGACCAATTCTCTTAAGGAGAAAGACCATCTGCCACCATATCAACCCAACAGATGGCACCTTCCTCTGAAGGTCCCTTAAACACACAGCCACTACAAAACTCTCAGCCACCTGCCTCTGTTTGGCATCATTTCTCAGGACCAAAACTCCCCTAAGCAAATGGATGCTACCCCTCAAAATCCCCTATCTCTCATCACACCGCAGCTAACCGAATTTGTTATTAAAACTGTTGATGAGAGACTTTCTTCTGTCTTACAACCCCTGGTGGAGGATGTACTGAGCCAAGAACTTTCTGCTACTCAATCCCTTGCAACCAATGCACCCAAAAAGGGGGAGAGTTCAGCAGTGAAAGCTAAAAGAAAGAGGATGGAGAAGGAGAGAGAGAAAGAGAAGGATAAAGAGGTGGAAAAAGAGAAGGATTGTGTGTAAGAGGCCGAAAAAGAGAAGGAGAATATGATTAAGAAGGGAGCTGAAATTGAAAAAGTACATGAAAGTCAAAAAGATTTTCATGTCACATACAAGAAAAAGAAGAGTGCTGAGAAAGAGAAGAACTTGAACGAAATGGTTAAAGAGGCTGATGCTGAACACAGCAGATCAATGGACAGTATCATTGATCAGATGTTTAGGCAAGGTTTTGACACTGAAAAGCTGGATTCTGAAATAAGAAGATTAGAGATCGAAGAGATCCAACAAAGATGGGCCAGCTACAGCACTATGGATAGAGAGAGACTTGAGATCATGATCAGATTTATCAGCAAATACCTTGGGAGATCATTGATCGAAGTAAAATCATGGACCAGGGATAGCATCTTGGCCATAACCTTCAAGATCTGTTCGCCTGAAGCATACACTAAGGGTTTAGTAGTCGAAGCTTTGAATGAAGCAGGAGCAGGGAGCAGGACTGAGCTAGCCAAACACTCAAAAGCCACACTCACCTCCAAAATGCTGACTCAGCCTGCCAACATTCCCTCTCCAAAACAACCACAACCACAACCCACAAAACCAACTCCCTTACCCTCAAAACCAATAGCCAATGATACACCTAAGCAGAAGAAGAGAAGGGTGTTGAGGCTTGTGGAAGAAGAAGAAAATGATGATGAAGAAGATAGGCTGCCGATCTCAGCTGTTCTGTAGTTGCCTAAGGCCAAAGATCTCTCTCTTGCAATAACTCCTGAGCAACAAAGAGATGCAATCAAAGTGAAATTAGAAGATGAAGAACAGCACAGATTGCATGATGAAGAGTTATTAAGGAGAGTAGATAAAGCTTATGCAGCCACTTCCTCCATCATCAATATGAAAAAACAAGCTCAAAGGATTTATACTCTTAGACATACTTTTCAGTATGTAAAAGAAAGAGTAAGAATTGGCCTGATCCTAGGGTGGCTCACAGAATACAAAAGAAAAACATCCCTCAGAGATACAGTGGTCAAGTCAAATAGATTGTAGATGAAGTGATCTCCTTGGCCATTGTAGTTTCACCCTGGGAAATCTTGGAAGATTTCAAAAAGGCCTACACCTCAAACATGCCTCCACAAAAGATGCTAGAGAACCAAATGATCAAAAAGGGGCTGGTGTATAAGAGGCTGAATGAGATCAGAAAGGATGAGTTACCACTGCTGTTTGAAGGTCATCATCCTGATGAATTTGCTTACAGACAGATTACAACAGTGGTACTAAAAAATGGAAAACAGGTCAAATTCATGTCTGAGTACTATGGGCCTGAAGGATTCTTCGATGGTGAGGCAGAGGAGCTCACCATGGAGGAACAAATTGTATTTTTGTAGGCCTACACCAAGGAATCCTACAAGCTCATAGTTGGGAAGTGAGTCTCATGGATGGGGGAACAGCTCAGTGTCCAATTCCCCAATACAGAGCTCCCATCCATACATTGCCAACCAAATCATCAAAGATTCATTCCCAGGCCAGTGCTTATATGGGTCATCTTCTCAACTGATCAAGAAGGAAAAAGACCAACCATTCTGCCAACAATAAGTGGGAAAATAAATCAATTAAAGGTTTTGGCTGCATTGGTTCAGGGGGAGTTTGTTGGACCAAAAGAACCAATGAGCCAAGATCAGAAAACCTCTAAGTCCCACATGATATCACAACAACTGCTGAAGGCTTCATCAGCAGTTTGACAAGTGCTGAAGACTTCAACAGCTGAAGATCAAGTACTGAAGACTTCAACAGCTGAAGACTAAAGTGCTGAAGCTCAACAGCTGAAGAACACAAGTGCTGAAGCTGGAGACCAAAGTACTGAAGTACAATAGCTGAAGAATCCACAAGTGCTGAAGATCAACAACTGATGTACAAAGTCTGAAGACAAAGACTGAAGACATCAGCTGATGACATCTACTGAAGTCATCAGCTGATGAAACGTCTGAAGTTCAAGTCTGAAGACCAAGTACTGAAGTTTCAGTAGTTTGTCACAATAGCTGAAGAGTACTTCTCCAGTAGTTGTGATATCAGTAGTTTTATATTTTTACTTTCAGTAGTTTGTAAAAGACTGAAGAGCTTGTTCTTCAGTCGTTGTAGTTTAAGTAGTTTCTTTTTAGTAGTTGTAGTAACTAATAACACATAGTACTTTTGTAAGAAGATGTCAGCTGTTTTGACATCTTCAGTAGTAGTTGTGTTCAGTTGTTTAAATAATTCTGTTAGATGTCACTATCAAGTGACATCAGCAGACGTCATATCTCCTATATAAGGAATGTTCCAGCGCGACATTTCTATATAAGGGATGATTAACCTCATTGTATGTGTGACACTTTTTGCACACCACGAAGCGTGTGATTGAATGAAATATTCTTTTGCAGAAACTTCTCTCTCTATAACTAATTCGTTCATTGCAATATCTTTGGTATTCTTGCTTGAATTGTGCTAGTTGGTACTCTATTCCGCTACTGAAATCATTCGAATCGATGAAACTAAATGCTGAGATCCTATCATACCTTATGTTCCTTGTTATGTATTATGATGTGAGTTTACGTGGCGTGATTATGATAATAAACGTAAACTATTATATTAGCAAAGTGAAAGATTTAAGATAATGAAAGTGGAACATAATGAGTGAATGAATAAAGTCTTGCAAGCAAATAGAAGAAGGTTCACAACTCCATGAGAGTTGTTGGAACAACTGTGGTTTAAAAGCATGCAATCTTGGCTAACTCATAAGGTTTCATACACATAGTACGAGTTAGTCTTGGTGACTGCTCTAATATGCGATGTGGTGTTAACTGTGTGTTATGTAGGGTGCGATTTTGGCTAACTCATAAGGGTTCATACACACAGTAGGAGTTAGTCTTGGTGGCTGCTCCAATACGCGCGGTTGTAGTATTTACTATGCATTATGTAGCTGCGATTTTGGCTAATCCATGTGTCATTGTGCGATTTTTGCTAATCCCATGAGAGTTCACACAGAGGGAGTTAGTCTATGTGAGTAGTCTATACGTGTGATATGTACGAAATGAATGATGATGGAAAATAATAATTATTACCTTGATGTACGTATGATGCGTGATGATGTGGGATAATATAGTAATTAATTTTAACGAATAAAAGGTAATATAGTGTTTTTGTAAAACTAGAACTCACTCAGCAACGTTGACGTTTATGTATTTTCTAGATGGCAGGTGATTGTTGTTGAGGATGGCACGGGACATCTACTTGGCATTTTGAGATGGCATCTATTTCTAATACAATGATGTTTTTGAGATGTAATACAAATTATGATATTTTGTAATAGTTAACTACATGATATATTTTGCAAAAGCTGTCATTAATGATATGAAATGGATTTTAATGTGTTACGATGTAATATTTTAGTAAAGTTAATGTATGTTTCATGTTTTATGTGCGATGATTGACCGGCTGTAAGCGTCCCGGGAATGGGGCCTTACACATGTTCTCCGTTCTGAAGGGATTTGTGCCCAACTACCGCTTCCTCCTTAAATAGCATTATTAGAGACGAGCCAGAAATAACGATTAATGGACATCAACCTTCACCGGTTAGAGAGGCCCTCTTTAATACATTAAAAAATGTTCATTATTCGAAGACTACATATAAACGACTGATTTTCCATGTGCCTCAAATCAAATCTAGGCTGCAATTAGGAGTGTTTTTTTCATCCAACTAGCTTTAGGAGTGTTCTTTTAATTTATATCATAATAGAAGAAGAATCAAAACTCTCCAAAAAGTCCCTGGTTAGACAAACCAACAATGCTTTTAGAGGCAAAAAGCCATGGAAGGATACCGTTATGATCCACTGATTTTTATTTAGGAAATCATATCTAAAAAGAAACAACCGTATCTGATCGCTAACCACAACTCCATAAAAGAAAAAGTTGTATTAGTATCCTCAGATAGTAAACCTTAATCAAGAGCTTCAAACTAATGTATGTTAAGTTGTATATATTTTTAGTAAGGATTTTTCACACAATTAATCTTTTTAAGAAATAATTATTACACTTAAACCAACTATACATAATAGGCAAGTACACCTATTGCATTGTAGTATAGTTTAGGCAAGAACCAAGTATCGATTCATGGACACAATGACTCACAATACTAAATCATCATCACTATTTAACAAATTCAATTGAGTTCGTATTTGTGAATATTAAAATTAAGTAAACTAATTAGCAAATTAAGCTAACAAAGAAAGAAAATGAATATGAAGATACATAATCAATAACAGATACCACTTGAATTTTGACTCCATTTAGCATAGAAATACCAACTAGCACAAACTCAAGGTGAGATCATTTTGTACACATAATACATGAAAGTAGTCTAAACCCCCGTAAAAGATATCTAGACATATAACCATTTGGAAAGCTAGAACGATAAATACACTATAGCCACCTAAAGTTATGCATTAAGGAACTAATGATATAATTATATAAATGTTAAAGATGAATCAGACTCCCGTTAGGGTTACCTATTTTCATAAAATTTTGAAATTTTAACACCATAAACACATGACAATCACCTCAATTTGTGTAAAAGAGACAAAACTACAATTACTCTTCAACTCATAAATAACGTGCCATGATTACAAAATAATTCATAACCAATTACAAGAGAGATTCATGACATACACCATAGTTTTCTCAAACATAAGCATAAGGATGCAAATATGACCAATTCTACTAAATCTTCAACCTTCATTCACTATTCCTAGTCAAATGTCACAAGATTAAATATAACATATGCAATTATATGCATAAGAATTGTAGGAACATGAGTTTTCCAACATAACATGCTTACAACACCCAAATGTTGAAAATTTTATCAAACTAGAACATACACACACATCATTGATTAATAATCAAGCTTCATCATAGCATTAACATAAATAACACCAAGATTCATGTATAAGTTATTTAATCACGCTAGTTTACATCTAAACTAATTGATAATAAGTTTTTAGCCCATAAGGCTTATAAAAAGCACACGCAAACTCAAGAACATGGAAGAAGTTATAGTAGATCTAGAGAAATTCAAACCAGTTTGAAAGGAAATAGTGTGGATGATGTTAGATCCTCCTTGAAAGTATGAAATCTTCAATCTTGGCCTTCAAATATCTCAATAACACTACAAATAGACCCAAAATCACCAAAAGGGGTGAAAGAGACTAGGGTTTGAATAATTTGTAAGTTATGTTGAAATGGGGGGTGAAATTAGGTTCAAAACCCAATTCTACTCCGCACATAGGGATGTGTGACAAGTGAGTAGGTCGTGTACGTTGCAGTTTTCCACATAATCATGCTTTATAGCGACATGGCATGTAGGGGGTTCCTACATGGTCTTGTTAAGAGCGTTTCTTTACAAACTTAAGTTTTTCTTCAACTTTCCATAAAAGATCATCAACTGACCACCCAGAATTCAACATTCAAATATAATACATTTAGGTGTATAATAAATGAATTTGTAACAAAAATATTTCAAAAGAGGAATAATATGTATTGTTAAAATGTAAATTTATTCATATATCACAAACCATCTTCTAATCCTAAAGGGAAAGAGAAGATGAATTAAGTAAAATATAAGGCAAATGCATGAGGAAGTATTGGTAGTATCATCAGATAGTGAACCTTAATCAAGAGCTTCTAAAATCCTAGCAGTTGCTCTTATCAGAGGCATCCGCCCCAGATAAACTACCCACCTCGCAGTGTCGCACCCAAACCATTTTCTGATCCTAAAAGGAAAGAGAAAATGACTTAAGTAGAATATAAGCAGATGAAAAAGCTAAAAGAAAAAAGTTACATATATGAAGAACAATTTAAAAGAATGAAAGCAATCAGTAGGAGACATTCTCAAACTTAAACTAGATGCAAAACAATTGAAATTGATCAAAGCCTACTTCCACCTAACAAAACACCAACTTCTAACAAAAATCCAAAGTACCTGTTAAAATACTAGATTCTTCGGCACATACTCTCAACACACCTGGTACTCACTAAATAACAAGTATAAAATAATCATACAAGTGCTGAATGATTAAAAGGTAGTGTATGTTGATGAAACACTAGAAATGACCTCAAAAATATTAATTGGCACTTGATCTACAAGCAATGGCTATGTGTTCAACATTGTGTTGGACTAGGACATAATAAACAAAAAAAGAAGGTAATAGAACTAGTGCTGCAAGAATTAATCAAAGTAACATGTGATGAAACAAAGAAAACTAAAGATGAAAAGCATAATGTAAGCAAGGAGGAAAGGTTGAAAGAGCATAGAACAAAGATGTAGTTCTATTTAGATCTACGTGGATTCTCTCCTCAACAAGTTAGATGCATGAGTAACTCCAACCTTCAACTTAATGTTAAAAAGATTAACGTAACTAAAAAAGGAGTTAGCATCACTAGAAAGGGATCTATCTGAATGAAACGTAAAACTAATGGAGAATAAAGAAAGAATAAGGCTCCGAAATTAACCCATCTCACCAAATCAAAGCCTTATTAAATCTAAGCCCCAATCTGATGATAATCTACCTATGTTTCCAGAAATAAAGATCAAGAAAATTAAATAGCCAAATAAGCCTTCCAAAAGGAATGTGAGTAGTGGATCTAATGGTAGAAGAACAGTGGATAGATGGTACACAAGTTGTTTCCTACAAGTTTAAAGAAGAGATGAAGAAGTATGTCTTTGTAAGAAGAAACAACACGTTCCAAGTACTACTCCGTCATCAATGAAATTCAAGATCTACTATCTGTCATCATTAAGGAAATCATTATACAAATTTAGATGTTCAAAAACTATAGAGCAGAGATGGAACTTCTCCTTAACATAATAATATTTGTTATCCATTAAGGAAATCATTCTAATATTTGATTATGATCCCATCATAGATTGGGAATATGAAAGGAAAAAGTACTACTACCTTATCACTTAGGTAGATGCGGGTAGGGTTGCAAATCCAAGAAATCAGTTAATCTACATGAATAATTTGAGATTGCAGATCTAACCAGATTGAGGTTATATAATATTCATGATTTATCCAAAATAGATGACATTGAAAAGGTGTTAATGAAAATATTTTGTAAAGAATATCCTGAGCAGGTGATTGCTTATTTTGATATGCAATTAACTAAACAAGAAAGTCATTCTTAGCAACCAGTATAATCTTCTGATCCTAAAACTGCTATAAATATGCCTAAATAAGAAAGTTAATTTGAGTAGCCAATATATAGTTGTTTCTTTATATGCTAATCACCCTTTATCTAAAAGCATACCTTCTTTCTCTCTATCTTCTAACCCTTAATACTAGTCAACTAACTCAAAACCAAATATAAAGACAAGTCAAGCTTTCTAATGAGGGAGATGAATCTAAACTAGATTTTGAATCTTACAAAAGTGAATCTCAAGAAACTTATGTAAATAACGTTTTAGTAGAACTATAGAAATATAATAATGAATAGGATATGAGCTAAAATGCAAGAGTTAATATATTGAATGAGAAATGTTTCAAGAACATTCTTAATGCGATTACTTAGAAATACAAGTCAATGGTTTTTACTCTAGAATCAATCATTGGTGAAGAAAAAGAACCAAAATCTAAAGAATAGAATGATGAAGAAAATTTTCTACATGTAACTCATTTAGATTTTCAAGGTGCAATCACTTGACTCCAATTCTAGTATTACACCTTGATTTACAAAATTAGAGGAACTGAATGAATTCATCCTCTTTAGAAATTCTTAGCTGATATTCATCCTATTTAGAAATTCTTAGCATCAGCTAAGAGATGTAGCCAACATTTATCTTTATAAATAAGTGAAGCCTTGATCAAGAGAATGGTTGAGTTATTCTAATAAAAAGGTTTTAATAGCATCATCCTAAGGGGAATATGTTAGGAATATAAAGATGAAGCTACTTGAAATCATGAATTAACTCTACCAAAAGGTGGTATCTTTGATGTTCTCAACTACTAAAATAAGCTAAACTATGATGAAATACAACATCTGCTTGTGTATCTACTATTGTACTATAACATATTAGTGCTAAATAATGAAGCAAGCTCAACTCTGTATATACTAAAGACTTATTGTATATTAGCATTATATAATTCTCATTTATTTATTCAGATATCATGTATCTAATTAAAGTTTATATACTTAGTAGGCCATAATACTTAGATAAAGGCTTGTAGTTCACCATTGATCTTCATCCTAAAATGAACGATGTAGATTCATTTCTAGTGTTCTTTTGTGTAGTATAAAACCCCCCACACTAAAATTGTATCTACTATGTTTGATCATAAGTAGATAACAAAAATTTTGCATTTGGTATGTGTGATTCTACGAAATTTATCATTAGTCTAATCCTAATTCATCTAACAGTGGTCTATCTAAAGCTTTTAGGATGATCATCCCTTTGTTACCTATGTGTAAACAAAACTCTATTTTCATAGATTAGTAGTGTTTGGTTTCCATTCAGTTTCTAAATAGAAAATAGGTTCCATAATAACTTAAACTGCTTGAAAAAGACTTAAATAGATTAGTTTTATTGTTATATGAGTAATAATTACATAGACATGGAGATGGTGGTGTAGAGGTTTGAATTCGTGATGCCTTCTTGCTCTTTTTCCTCACGTTGAACAACAACACCAAGGGATACTTAGGGATGTTTAAGGTAGAGGATGTAAGGGTATTTGAGAAGGTTTTGGTGGGGAAAAACTTGTAGAAGTGAGGTTTACATAATAAGATTTAGGTAGAATGTAATCATGAGATCCTAAGGCATATATAAACAAGTTAGATGAGTGAAAGGTTAGGTTTCTTGGGCAACTAAGGTGTTAGTCGAATAGTTAGGGGATGAGGTTTTTCTCTCCCTTTTTGGTACTAGATTTCAATCCTTTTGGGTCATGGTGAGGTGATGGTGGTCAAAGGTCACCAATCATTAGTTTAGATCTAGTTATATTATAACTATCTTGTTATTTTGAATATTTTAAAGGGTTTATGTTTGCATCTATTAGCCAATGTGTGCAGATTAATTGGGTTTATTTAGTTAGTTTTTCAAGTTAGCTTGTAGACTTTATACACCCATTGGAGTTTTTGGCCAATAACTAGGGAGAGAGGAGGGATTCAACTCATGACTTGCATTAGATTATTCCATGTAAAATACAATTCTTGATATTTAGGAGTTTCACAGATGTACATATTCTTGTTTACATTTAATTTTTACACATGTGTATTGAATCTTGAGAATTTTTATTTTCTATTTTTTTATTTCAATTTCATCTTCTTCTATAGTTGTGAAAGATCAACTGATATTATGTTACCGAACACCTTGAGTGTTGTTATACTAAGAAAGTTAAGGAGATAAGTCAAAGAGGGATCCAGATTTTGCAAAAAGTTATGGGTGTGGTTTCTAGTTTGTGAGACCATATAATGATTTGATTGTTACCACATGATATCTTGGTTTTGTTGTGGTCTACAATCTCGTGTGAAAAGTATAATCGGTTAAACACCTTAGGGTTATGATCAAATATCTAGTTTGTAATTGTACTCCTAGTGGCCAGCTAGGGTTTTGACCTAACTATCATGATGTTTTCATGCTTGTTATTGTGCCTTTGGCGTTCTTCATTGTGTTTTCAATACCATCAGTGTGTTGTTTTAAAATGATGAGTTCCAAAAACACAATGGTGAAATAACATTATTTTATAGTTCTACTGTATAAAATACAATGATAAAGTAATAACTAAATTATCTAATATTTTATAAATAATGACAAAATAATATAAAACGTAAAACAAAAATGAAGAATGTGTCATTATGTTTTGTCTACTCGTCATTACTTAATACTATTTTGTTTTTCTTATATGATAAGTTTTGGATAACACATTCGAAATAACATAATTGCACACTTCTTGTTGTATAACATAATAGTGAAATAACAAAAAAATTATATAATATATAAAAACAATGACAAAAACACGAAATAATTTAAAATGTAAAATGTAATAGTTAATACACAAAATATGATGAATTTGTTTAACGCAATTACCTAACATACTTGACATATTTGACTTAATGAACAATCGTATTTGACAAAATAACCAAAATATTATCTGCTTCAAAAACTATAAAAGTACACATTTCGAGCCCGTAATCTTTTGTTTACCCTTTTTAGATTAAATACATTTTTTACTCTCATCCTACCCTATATGTACACACACTATATTATAATTCATTTGAGAAAGATGAGATTCTTTTTAGTGTATGTAGGGTATCAAGAGAAAATTTCCAACTTATTAGAAACAGTGAAAATTGCTTCTAGGAAAATTAAAAAAATATAAATACTTTGTTTTTCAACTATTTAAAATGTATTTGGATAAATTATAACCACATTATTTTATGTAATTATATATTCTTATTTTAAATCCCTTTAATCATGACTAGATAAATATTGAGTTACATATACGTAACATATAAGTTTACATATATAACTCATAGTTACATGTACATAACCCTTTCTTTTCTTAAAGTTGTGATTTCTTATTGAATGTCATATGCATACATACATATATACATACTTACTTATTTACATACATACATGCATACATGCATGGCATGCATCCATGCATCCATGCATCCATGCGTACATACCTACGTATGTACCTACGTACGTACCTACATGCATACATACGTGTGTGTACATATATATACACACATGTGTATAGGAGATGTATCCGATACATACCCTGATTAGGTTAAAAACCATGATAACTAGTTTTAAGGGTTATTTAATCATATCAATGGATAAGAGTGATAATACATCATCAATTGATAACTGATGTATTAAGTTCATAGATTTAGGATAAGAGTAAATTAAAAATTTTGTCATTTATTAATACACGAAATTACATGGTATGCTCTTTTGTTTTAATAATTACATCCAATGGTTTTTTTAATATATGCATACCTATTGTCCTTTACACTAACTTTTAATTAAATGTATAGTTAACTTAGTTATGTTTCTCTCACATGTTGTGCATTTTTGTCATTTTCTTTCCACATCTTATATATTAAACAAATAAAAAAATTAATTATTTCATATGAAAAATAAAAGTAAAAGATATCGGACCATTGAGTAAGTTAGTGAACCTGCGTTTCTCTTACGTTCAAACCATTAAATCCATCATCCCCTTATTTATAGCACAATACTTGTCATGTTCACCACCTACAACATCTCACACACCATTGAAACCCCTTGAACTTGAACAAACAACGACTGTAAGATTAAAATCCCTAATTCACTTTTTGTATTTTGTTGCTCTTTGATTTGTTGGCTTATGTTGTTATGTGATTAATGAGAGACTCATTGTTCATTTTCTTACTTTTGCAATCATATAAACAATTTAAAGAATCACATGTAATCTCCAAGTTTGTGTTCTGACTGGGTTTGAGATAGATATTCTCACAAGTATCGAATATGATGATTGAGTTAATGATTGTATGACAGAATCAAATAATCAATATATATTGAATGAAAGAAATACTCATAAATGTACTTTATATTAATGAAAGTGATTGATTACAATGAATAATAGGTTTGAGCATTAAATAGTAACAATACACTTTTAGAACATAAGACTAAACAAAAATATTCTGATTGTCTATCAACAGTCGCCTCACATACAAGGTTTTCTATTCTATTTATAGGCTGAGAAGATGCCTTTTACAAAATGACTAAACTACCCGTGACCTATACATCAGAACTAGTCTAAGTCTTCATCAGCAATTCTTTTGTTCATCCGCATTTGACAATACAGATGTGTTGATTGATCATCATTTCTTCTTGTGTCTTTAGCATTAGTGTTTGGTCATCCGCATTGACAAATGCGGATGAACAAACACTTATGCACATTTGTTGCCCAGCATCCGCATTAGTTAATGCGGATGTACAAAACTTTTCAGCATTTCTTTTAGGCTATCCGCATTTGTTAATATGGAAGAACAAACACTTGTCAACATTTGTTCAATGTCTTTCGCATATACAAATGCGGTTAGCCAATACTTGTCTTCTATGCAGATTCTTCATCCGCATTAATACTTAGACTTGTGGGATTACCAGCAAAATAACCATCAACCCACTAACTGAATTAGCATGTATGATCCTTTCAAGGTCCAACAATACTCTCCCTAAGGACTATACAACCTTTGTTCTTTAATGGTTTTATGGTGGTTGAGGTTGTGAAGATTCTACTAGGTCTTGTGAAGGCATTAGAGGTTCTGCTGGAGATGGATCCAAAATGGCCTTTATCATGTTGATAAATCCTTTGCATCAGATATCTTCTCTCTGTTCAACACATGAATCTTCATCTGACTCATAGTGTAAATGGCTTCTATGGGTAGTTTCTTGAGAGCAATTGGTTCCCATATAGATAAAGTAGACAACCCATCTCTAGGTATCAATAAAGCTCCATCCACATCAACCTCTAGCTTCACAATACTCCCTAATTAAAGAGCAGTCTTCTTCTTCAGCCTCTGTTTTCTCTTGGCACTGATTTGATCATATGCTATCTTTTGAATTTTAATGCATTTTAAGAAGAAGTGCATGTATTCTTCTCCTAGCTTATTGGTTATTTCTCTAAAGTGTTTGGTTTAAATGTAGTCAATATAGGATTCATCTAGGAATCTCACTTCATGTCCACTGAACAATCTAATCTCAGCACCTTCCTTTCCTTGCCATCTTCGCTCAATTACCAACTCATATGTCTTTTCATCATCATAGACATTAGAGATTGGTGTGGAGGAATGATTTCCAGCCACCATCATTCCTTTTAATGATTCAGTTGGTTTCGCTTTCAGCTCTGGAAACACAACTTCTTCTGTTGGTTTAGTTCTTTTCTTCTCAAGGGGTTGATAAAGGATCTATCTTTCCTCATGCAATAGCCTTAAGAGATTTGAAGTTGTCTGTTCTTTAAACATTCTTAGAATCTCTTCAAACTCATATCCCCTGAACATAGCCTTATGATTTACCAGCTCCAGATTGGCTAGTTCCTTCAAATCATGAATCTCTAGGGCATTCACAAGAGCAGTGTACTCTGTGAAGAATTGCACCAACCCTGAAATCCGTTTCACCATAAACATGTTCCGGTCACTGTCATACTTCCAAGCAATAATCTTCTAATCAGTCTTGCCTTTAGGAGTAGACACACCTTTAATCATTTCTGCAGTGGTTAGACCTTCTTGAAGTTTCAATTGTGAAGTCTTTGGAAACCACTCAGGATATCTATGCAAAACAGGTGCTAAAGAGTCATGGCCTCTATGGGTGAGTTGAATATCTTGTGCTGATACTCTGGTCCTTAGTTTTTTACTGGTAATCTCCTCTTCTAGTTTCTTTAGCCTCTCTTTCTTGTCATTATTCAACCTAAGAATAGCAACCCTTAGGGAATTAGTCTTCATAATGCCTAGCTTTCTCCTTTTAAATCCTTCACGAGAAAGATATTCCTTTATTTCCCTGTCAGTCAGGCTCTAGGGATAAGGATATACTGAATGAGGAGTGGAGGTCTACTTTTGCTTGGATGATGATTTAAACAATGGAGCTGTAGGAGAAAGAGTCATTTCATACTCAATCTCTTAAGTGGGGTCCAATAGCTTGTTTAGTTTTTCTTCCTCTGCCTTCATTCCCTCATAAGTCATCCCAAATACTTCATCAGGGTCATATCCATGATTGATTAAAAACATGGCTTTCACTATCAGGTCCTCTATTTGGGCCTTTTCAAGCATCTCATGTACTGATTTCTCCTCCTTAATAGGGCTTTCAAGATCTAGTGGCTCATCAACCACATAGCCACCCTCAATTTCTCCTTCCTCTAGATCTACAAAGTCAACCTTCTTTTTCATTTGAGCTTCAGCCTTTTCATGCTCTTCTAAAAGTTCAGCAATGGTTGCAAGGCTTCTAGGGTCCTCCTTTTGCTTTTTCTTACTTGGTTCTTCTTCTACCATTGGTCTTTTCCCTTTAGCCTTCTGTGATAAATACTTTGAAAGGATCGAGATCTAGTTTGATCAATTAGATTAAGATTTGCAGCGGAATAGCACAAGAATTAGACGAAATTAAGCAAGAATAATATAAATATTCAATCAAACAGTGACGGTTATAGAGAGAGAAAGTTTTCTGCAAAGAGAATGTTTTTCATTCATGCACACACTTCGGTTACAAGGAAATTAGGTCAACATTCCTTTTATAAAGGAATGTGACATCAGCTGACGTCACTTGATAGTGACAGCTAACTGATTTATACACACAACTGAAAGTAAACTAAACTACTGAAGATGTCCACAACAACTAAGGACACCTTCACAAAAAGCTAAGTATAAGCTAACATTACAACTACTGAAGTTATAACATCTGAAGTGTAAGAACTTTAGATGTTTTACATAATATAAAACTACTGATTACAAACTACTGAAAAATAAACCATCACAACTACTAAAAAAAACTATTTCAGCTGTTATGACAACTTCTGAGAACTGGTCTTCAGACTTTGTCTTCAGCAGTTGTATTCAGACATTGTCTTCAGACATTGTCTTCAGACTTGTCTTCAGACTTTGTCTTCAGACTTTGTCTTCAGACTTTGTCTTCAGACTTTGTCTTCAGACTTTGTCTTCAGACTTTGTCTTCAGACTTTGTCTTCAGACTTTGTCTTTAGACTATCTTCAGACTTTGTCTTGAGACTTTGTCTTCAGCTGTTGTAGCCACTTCAGTTGTTTTGATGTCTGTGGGACTAAAGGTTTTTCTGATCTGGCTCATTGGTTCTTTTGGTCCAACAAACCCCCCCTGAACCAATGCAGCCAAAACCTTTAAGATTATTGAAGTCCCACTTATTGGTAGAAACATTTTCTGGATCAGCTCAGAAATCTCCAAATTAAGCTCAGGCCAAAGAAGAGGTTTCAGAAAGTTTGATTGGTAAAGGATGAATGAGAACTCTGTCTTGGGGAATTAGACAAAGAGCTGTTATCCCATCCATGAGACCTACTTCCCAATGATGAGTCTGTAAGACTCTCTGACATAGGCCTCAAGGAATACAACTTGTTCTTCCATTATGAGTTCTTAGCTTCACTTTCAAAGAAGAACTCAGGCCCATAGTACTCTGATAAGTACTTAACATTCTTTCCATTCTTTAGCTCCATAGTAGTTATTTCTCTGTATGCAAACTCATCAGGATGAGTGCCTTCAAGTAAGAACTAGAGCTCATTCTTCTTATTTTTTCAAGCTTCTTATAGATCAACCCCTTCTTTACCATTTTGTTTTCTAGTAAAGTTTGTGGAGTCATCTTAGACTTGTAAGCTCTCTTGAAGTCATCAAGGATTTCCCAGGGTGACACTACAATGGCCAGCATTATCACAACATCTACAATCTTCTTTACTTGGCCATTGTATCTACTTGGAATCTTCTTTTTATGAATTCTGTCACTTACTCTGGGGTCAGGCCAAATTCTCTCACTCTCTCTTTCTGATATTGAATGTGAATCTGAGAGCATACAACCTCTGAGCATGTTTCTTCATAGCTTGTATGGATGAAGACTTGGAAACTCTTTATCAACCATCCTTAACAGCTACTCATCATGTTGTTTGTGCTATTCTTCTTCTTCAAGTTTGACTTTTACCATTTGCCTTTGGATGTCAGGTGTGATTGTTGTTACTTGACTCCTGGGCTCAGGCATCTTTATTTTAAGAACAACAAGATTGACAGACTATCATCCTCATCATCTTCTTCTTCTTCTTCCATCCTCAACACCCTTCTCTTCCTCTTGGGTGCATCATTGGTAGTGGTTTGAGTAGGTTTCTTGGGTAAAGGAGTTGGTTTTGAGGGTTATGAGTTGGTTGTTTTGGTGTGGGAGATTGTATAGGCTGTTCTAGCATCTTGGTTGTGAGTGAGGCTTTGGATAACTTTGCCATCTCAGACCTTTTCCCAGCACCAGCTTCATCAAGAGCTTCTATGATCAATCCTTTGTTGAATACTTCAGAAGAACAGATTCTGGTGGTTATCTCAAAATACTGTCTCTGGACCATGACTTCACTTCAATGATTGATCTTCCCAAATGCTTTGATATGAATCTTGTCATAGCTTCCAGCCTTTCCCTTTCTTTCTCACTACAACTTGCCCATCTATGTTCAATCTCTTGAATCTCTAGCCTTCTAATTTCAGAGTCAAGTTTGGCTGTGTCAAAACCTTGTCTGAAGAGTTGATCAATGAATTATCCATAGATCTGCTACGTTGCTCATCAGCTTCTTTGATCAGGTCTTCTAACTTTTTCTCATCTTCAGTCTGTTCAGCACTCTTCTTTCTCTTATAGGTGATCATCTCCTTTTCTTTCTTCTCTTTTTCTTCTTCATCTTCAACTCTCTTTCTTTTGTGTGCTTTCACTGACTTAGACTCACCCTTTGTGGTTGCATTGGGTTCAGGGGTTTGAATGTCAGAAAGTCTCTTAGAAACTACACTATCAACTAAGGTTTGAAGATTTGAGGAAAGCCTCTCATCAATGGCTTGATGCACAATGTTAGTGATGATGGAAGTGATGAGAGGTAAGGAGGATTGAAAGGCATCAATCATTTGCTCAGAGGGGTTCTGTCCCTGAGAAATGGTTCCTGAATCAGAGGCTGGTGGCATAGTTGTTGGGAGTGGCTCAGTGTTTGGGAGAACTTTATAAGAAGTTGCCATCTGTGGGTGAATTCGGGCAGATGGACTTGATTCTTGTGGCAATTTGGCAAGCAGTTCTTGTAGTCTGCAAAACCTCAGCCTCAAGAATGGTGTTGTGGGCTAGAACATCAAAGAAAAAGCCCAGGTCATCATCAGTCTTTGCTGAATCATCTAACCTCCTGATTAAATCAGGATGAACATGTGCTGAGTGTAGATCAGTATTCATATGTGCCTCTATTTCTTGGAACTGGGGACTTCCTGCCTCAGGATTATGTCCTTCATTGGTAGTTGCCTCTGATGAGGTCTTAGAAATGTACCACCTTCATCCTGGTCATGTGCTAAAACAGGAGAAGAGGCAGCCTCACCAGATGTTCGAATCTCCTCCGCTACACAAGGAGATTGAACTCTGTAATCCCTGTGTTGTGGGTTATCAGCCACATTATAATCCTCTCCCTTAACTGTTGAGGTTTTCCTAGTGGTAATAGGTTTCTGGGGAGGGTTAGAGGAATGTATTTGAGTCAGCACTTGTGCAATAACCACAGTTGGGCTTGTAGGGGTGGCTTCAGTGGGAGATAAGGGTGAAGAAGATTGCACCTGTGGTGAATGGTGCTCTTCAATGGCAATCTTCTCAAGTGAGAGAGATTCCAGCAATGTGGTTTCCCCATTTTTGGTTGCATCAGGATCCTGTTGAGAGGATACCTGAGCGGTTTCAGCTGGTAGAGTCATGGAAACTGCAGGGGGATTACTACCCGTAGTTTCATCCTGCCTTTGTGTTGTAGTCGCATCATTAGGGGACTCAACTCCCTGAGTAGCCTTTTTGGTTTGTGTGGGATTGTGGTTTGGAGGGGACTTTGGATCTGGAGGATGAGGCTGTGGGTTTCTTCTGCTTGGGTTTTAGCAGTTTGGCAGCCTCTTTGAGTTGTGGGTCAGAGTTGTGCCTAGAGTATACTTCAGGTAAAACTACCACGCAGGGACTCCAAGGCCAACAGGGCCATCTGATTTTAATTGATTTATGATTATGGCCATAAGAAACCTTGGATATAATATCCATCTGTTAGCCACAGGTTTCATTGCCAGATCTTTTAATTCCAAAAATATAATTTTAGAAAATTTAAGCATGGGTTCAAGGATAGAATACAATACCTGCTGCCACCTGGATGACATTTGATCCCATGAAGAGGATTTAGGGGCAAGGTAGACATTGATCATATGAAAGATTAGGGTTCAGCATCATGGAAGTGCTTCTTCAAATGGTGGTAGCACTTAGTCGCCCTAATACCCATGGTTGATGAATGATAGATCAGTGATGCCCTTCGGTTATTTGGTGACGAAGGTGGCATCATTCATATCTAGGGTTTGGCGAATAATAGCAGGAGTGACGACCACCTTCTTCTAGTTTACAAACGACTGGAGAGTGATCGCGACATCATTCTCACCAGTATGGACAGTTACATTTGTCCAGAATTGGCGAAGGGTATCGGGATAGATGGTTGGATTCAGAAGAAAAGCAGTTTGATACGGGGAATCAACCATTAGATCAATGGCAACATCAAATTAGTCTAAAAGCCGATTTTGTGAAGTAGGCAACACAGTTGTGTCGTGGTTTGATTTGCATGGTGGCCATTAATGGAAGATGAACGTTCGGAAAACGACTTATGAAAAGTTTGAAGTTAGGGTTAGGTATTTATAGGTTATGAAACGGCTGAAAGAAAAAAACTGAAAGTTTTGGTGTAGTCCTCAGTTGTTAGAAAATGACTGAAGACATGGTTTTAACTTTCAGAAGTTGTAAACAACTGAAGACTTGGTGTAGTCATCAGTAGTTGAAACTACTGAAGACTTGGTTTTGGCTTCAATTGTTTTGAAATGAAACAACAGTTGTTGAAACAATTAAAGAGTAAAATTGCTCATCAGTTGTTGTCGTCAATTCATAGATCTCAGTTGTTCATTTGACCTTAACAATTACTCAGCAATTATTGATTTTCAGATGTTTCATTGGTCACCAGTACTTATCTGTTAGAACAGACATCAGTAGTTGTAACCACATTAGTACTTTTCAGCAAATAAAGTACTTCAGTACTTTTAAGTAATTTAGTCTTCAGTAGTTATGAAAACTACTGAAGATAAAATAACTTATCAGTACTTATTTTTGACAGCTGTATACTAATGTCATGAGTACTTGTGAACTGAGATCATCAGTAGTTGTCAAATCATTCAAGCTGCAACATACCAAGCCTTAGCACTAGATTTTGGAAAGTTGCACTGTCCAAATGCTTAGTAAATATATCTGCAAGCTCATCAGCACTAGAACAAACTTTGGATCAATCAGACCTTTTTCATAACAATCCCTGATAAAATGATGTCTGATCTCAATATGTTTGGTCCTAGAATGCTGGACAGGATTCCTAACAATACAAAGAGCTGAAGCACTATCCATCAGTAATGGAGTCTTAGTCTCTGTAATGTCATAATCCAGTAATTGATTCTGAAGCCAGAGTACCTGAGATGTACAACTTGCAGTAGCAATGTATTCTGCTTTAGCAGTGGATGTAGCAACTAAGTTTGTTTTTTACTCTGCCAAGAAACTAAACAATTGCCTAGAAATTGGCATCCACCAGAGGTTGATTTTCTGGTTAATTTACACCCTGCATAGTCACTATGAGAGAAAGAAACTAATTTGCAAGAGTTCCCAGTGGAATACCAAAGTCCTAGAGATTGAGTTCCTTGCAAATATCTAAAGATCCTTTTGACTGCAATCGTATGGGATACTTTAGGTGCAGCCTGAAATCTAGCACAAAACAAGTTGCAAACATAATGTCTGGTCTAGAAGCTGTAAGGTACATGAAGGAACCAATCATACATCTGTAAAGGCATCATTTCAACTTTTGTTGCATCAAGTTAGTAAAGGCATCACACAACTGTGGATCAGAGGATGCAAAAATAATATCATCTACATAAATTTGAACAAGGAGCTTATGCATACCTACTTTCTTAATGAACAAAGTTTATCTATGGAGCCTCTAGTGAAATATTTTGAAGAAGCAAGTTAGACAGTCTTCATACCAGGCTCTGGGAGCTTGTTTAACCCATAAAGAAACTTATCAAGCTTATACACAAATCTGGATGTTTATGATCTTCAAAACCTAGTGGTTGACACACATAAACTTCTTTTTTTATTTTACCATATAAGAATGCACTTTTGACATACATTTGCGAAACTTTAAGATTATGGAAAGCAGCATAAGCTAAGAACAATCTGATGGCCTCCAATCTGGATACAGGGGCAAAGGTTTCATCATAATCAATACCTTCTTCTTGTGAAAACCCTGTACAACCAGTCTGGCCTTGTTCTTGACAATTTGACCTTTTTCATCAGCTTTATTCCTAAACACCATTTAGTGCTTATTGCACACTTACCTTGGGCTAGAGGAACCAGTTCCCACACTTGCTGCTTTTGAAACTGAAGAAGCTCAAGTTGCATGGCTTCAACCCATCCATTGTCTCTTAATGCAATATGATAGTTCTTTGGCTTTTGCTGACTGATGAAGAGAGCATAAAATCAGAAATTGGACAATTGACTTCTAGTTGAAACACTAGCATTGATGTCACCAATGATCTAAGACATGGGGTGATTCTTCAGTTCTTGGTACTCAATAAGATCTGTGCAAGTGTTTGTAGGTGATTCAGCAGCAACAGATATTGATCCAGACTTTTGAAACCTAGAATGAGATGGCAATTCAAATAAAGTAGAGGAATCAGAGATCTCATCAGCATTTGTTATGGATGGAACTGCTGAAGCTACAGGAACATCAGGTTAGTAGACTAAGGCAGGTGATCACTAAACCTTGCATTTGTATCACCAGATGAATGACTAGTTGTAGGAGATGATAGATTCACAGAATCTGCAACAGTTGGAGGCTGATAAGGAACATATTGCAGTATGTCCAAATCAAATAACTCCATAGGGTTTTGTGGGATTTCTCCTTTGGAGATTCATTAAACTTTACATGCAAGGTTTCTTGAACTATCTTTGTTCTGCAATTAAAAACTCTGTATGCCTTGCAAGTAGATGAATACCCAACAAAGTACCCTACATCCAATTTGATTCAAACTTTTGAAGTGGATCCTTTGTGTTAAGAATGTAACAGGGACACCCAAATGTCTAAAAAAGAAAATCAGAGGAGCCATGATGTAACACTTCATAAGGAGTCTTCATCAACCTCTGATTTACTAACACTCTATTTTGCACATAGCAAGTGTGTTGACAGCTTCAACCCAAAAGGTTAGTGGCAAACCAGAATCAGCCAACATTGACCTTGCGGCTTCAATAAGAGTCCTATTCTTTCTCTCCACCACTCCATTTGTTCAGGAGTTCTTGGAATGCTATATTGCCTCTTGATTCCCTTAGAAAATAGAATTCACAGTGTGTGGTTTCTAAATTCTGGCTATTATCACTCCTCACACACTTGACAGAAGGGAGTACTCCTTTTCCACATACAACACAAAGTAGATAATGATTTGAACACCTCATCTTTTGAATGTAAGAAGAAAGTCCATACAAATCTGGATAATCATCCACAATCACCAGACAGTATTTTTTCTTTGCCATGCTCATCACTCTTACTGGACCAAAAAGATCCATATGCAGTATTGCAAGCAGGCAGTGGACTTTGGTTTTCTATTGGAGGGAATGATACTTTGTGTTGCTTTCCTTTTAAAAAGCAGAGCAGTTTTCATCACATTTGAACTCCTTTAATGGCAGGTCTCTCACTAAACCATGATGGATAAGCTGGTTCATGTTTTTAGATTCACATGACCAAGCCTTCTGTGCCATAGTTCAGATTCCTGAGGAGAGGCCTTGGAGAACAGACATGGATGGCCTTTAAGATCAATTTTCTTTGATAAGTCTAAGGCATATACTCTTCCAATCCTGTTGGCTTAAGGAGAGTATATTCATCCAATATCTTGTCAATCATTCTCAAAACATTGGAAGACAGAATCCGACAGTTTTGACTGGTGAAAAGTGCAACATGCCCTTTATCACACGTTTGATGACACTCAACAAGTGTACTTGAGATTCTCCACAAGGTTAACATCATCAAATCTTATCTCACCATTTGACACAAAGCCTTTGCCAATGATGTAAACCTTAGCATCATTACCAAAAGATACAAATCCTTTCTTTCCTTGAGAGTAGTCATGAAGAAGAGAACTGCTCCCGGTCATATGCATAGATCCCACTGTCCACATACCAGATGCTTCTATGGCATGCTGAAGAACCCTGCATATGTCACAAACAACTAGTTAGCTTTTGAGACCCAAACCATTTGGTTTTGGTCTGTTCTCATCAACAGATTTTATACTAACTGGTGTGTCATGATTAATAGCCTTTGAAGATGGAGATGGTGCTGAAGAGGATTCCTTTGATTTTGGCTTGGTTTTCCTTTTTAGTGGTTTAATCACAGGTACATCTATTTGGTTAACTCTCCCCAACAGATGTTGAACCATCATAACAAGTTGTGTCTGATTGGTTGTTAAAGCCTTCAGTTCAACAGACACATTAGTACTTGTTTTTGATTGGTTCCTGTGACTCACCATGTCCTCCTTTTTGAAAGACACAGACTTAGTCTGGTGTTTTGATATTCCATGAGGAATATTTTCAGCTGTTTTATGATAAACCCTTCCTTCTTTTTAGATTTTTGTAAGAACTTTGGGTATCAGATTGAGATGATTGTGGCACAAACTTGGTTTCAAATTCATCTTTCATTTTATTAATTTCTTTTTAATGATTTTATCTTTGTTGAATTTGGAACCCTTTCTGTACAACATTCATCAGTGAGATGATTGAATAGACTACATATTTCACATGGCTTTTTCTTCATCTCTATTGATCAACTGCAAAGAAGATGAAACTACTGAAGGTGTGTTCTTCAGTACTTTTTCCTCTCAGTACTTGTTAAGTACTGAAGATTTGTAACAACTGAACTTGTTCTTCAGATGTTTTCTATCAGTACTTTTGGATTTCTGATAGACTCTTCAGCAGTTGTCAAACCATGTTTGTTTTCATTTGGTTTGAAATGCTCTTAGGTGTTGTTACTTGCTCTTCAGTACTTTGAATACTTTGTGAGACAACACCTGAAGTGCTCAGCTTTTCTTTGATCATGTGTTTGTCAGCAGTAGACCATCAGGAGATTGATTAGCTGAGGTACTAATACTGACTTCATCCTCCGATTTTGCATTATCACTTGAGGATGAGACACATAATGATGTGGTTGGGAATTGCTTTCACCTTCAGATTTTACTTCTGTCTGGGAGTAAAATCTGTAGGAGGTATAGTGTGATTATACCCAATCCCAAACTTCACATTTGAAGCTGTTTGCTTGCTGAGAAGCATTTCAAACCCCTTGCATGATGTTACCCAGTGTTCACACTCTACTTGGGTAGCTGCAAGTGTTTCTTTGAGATTCTTATGATTCTCTAAAATGACCTCTACCTTTGCCTTTTCATCAGTGATTGGCATTTTAATTTGTAAATATCATCATCTTTTTCCTTTAAGAAAGACTCTAACTCAGCTTTTCTTTTGGAAATCACTTTGTCTAGGTCAAGATTTTGATTAATTAAAGCTACATTTGCTTCTCTAATTGAGACAAAAGCAGCTATGCATGACTCAGAACACAACTTGGCCTTAGCCTCAGAAGATACCTGTGGTACCTGTGATGATGAAGCATTTGAGCATGAACCATCAGTAGACTCCAGGGCCATAAGAGCAAGATTTCCAAAAGGATTTTCACCACCATGTGACCAGCACCAGAAAAACACTTGTTCAGAATAACCAGAAAGATCATCTGGTAAGCTACTCCAGTCAACAACTCCAGGTGTGAAAAAGCTTTGATGTGATTGAGATTGAGATTGTTGATTTGATTGAGATGGATGAGGTTTAGGTAGGGCATGTGGTTGTTGAGCTATGGGTACTTGAACCTGACTGGACTGAGGCATGTAAAAACAGGGATAAGGATATGGCATTGGACCTTGAGGGAAAAATATGCAGGAGATGATTGAGTTGTGAATGATGACCAGAACTGGTAGAATGTTACCCTTTGTTTTGTGAGCTATTGCTTGGAAAGGTCACAAAGGGTGCAGAAGAGTTAGATCCAGATGATCTACACTCTCTTGCAAAATGTCCAAGTCTATAGCACTTGTGACATCTCAACTTGCTCTTGTCAAAACCAACTTTGGTTTTTCCAGAGAGACCAGGAAATTTTCTACCTGTCTTTTGTAAAATTTTGAGATCTGATATTGATTAATGCCATTTGGCTTAAAATATCCATCTCTTCCAGATCATCATTAGCAATTCTTTCAAATCATCCATCAAAAAACACAATTATCACTACTACACCCTGAATTATTATCAACACAACAAAAGCAGGATCTCCACTGTTTGAAGAGAAATCTATATGCTCATCATAAGAACTTTCTGATGCAGCATATTCTGACTCATGACCAACTAGAGTAGTATTCCCGGTACAAAATCATCAATGAGCTTCCCAGATCAAGCCAGTTTCTTTTTTGTTCTATCTCTCTTTCAAATGTGAACAGTTTCCCATGAAGTTGGGTGAGAGATAATTGTCCAGATTTGCACTGGAGCGTAGGAAAATAGCATATGTGTCCCATCTCTCAGGCAGGGATCTGAGGAATCTGTTGTTCATCTGATGTTTGTATATTCATGTTTGACCATTTCAGCTCAGATATCAAACAGGAAATCGCTCAAACTGTTGAGTCGATGACTCACCATTTCTATGAGAGAATGTCTCATATTGCTGGGCAAGGATCTCTCTATTGTGTGCCAAGACCTCATCAGTTCCTCCAAATTGTTCTTTCAGAGCAACCCAGAGGTCATGAGCACTTTCATGATGCATAAGTCCAGAATAGATTTCATTTGGCAGTGCCATGGCCAGAATTTCATGGGCTTTTGCATCAATTTCAAACAGTTCACATCTTCATCTGAATATTGCTCTTTCTTCTTCGGAACCATCTCATTGGTTTCCGGATTACTCACCATAGGCTTATATGGTCCATGAACCACAAATTTCCAACAACCAGAACTGTTGATAGATAGGTGATGGAGCATTCGGCGTTGCCATATGTTATACTCACTCCTAACAAGCATCGGAGGCTTTGTTGAGGAGCCAGTATTGTGAGGATCAGATTGATGTAGCCATTTTCACCAATTCAAACAGGTTCAATGAAATTTTAACAGATCTAGCTCAAAAACTCAACAACACAGTTTGAAACAAGACGAATCTCAAATTAATTCACCGGAAGCAACAGAAAATCAAAATCTATAACCAATTCTTGCAAATTTGCTAATTCGATCAAACTTAGATATCAAAAGAGCAGTTTCAATGATCAACTGTTAAATCGATCAATGATTAACCAGCATTGATACCATTTGAAAGGATCGAGATCTAATTTGATCAATTAGATTAAGATTTGCAGCGGAATAGCACAAGAATCAGACGAAATTTAAGCAAGAATAATATAAATATTCAATCAAACAGTGACGGTTATAAAGAGAGAAAGTTTTCTGTAAAGAGAATGTTTTCATTCACGCACATGCTTTGGTTACAAGGAAATTAGGTCAACATTCCTTTTATAAATGAATGTGACATCAGCTGACGTCACTTGATAGTGACAGCTAACTGATTTATACAAACAACTAAAAGTAAACTAAACTACTGAAGATGTCCACAACAACTTAGGACACCTTCACAAAAAGTTAAGTATAAGCTAACATTACAACTAGTGAAGTTATAACATCTGAAGTGTAAGAAGTTAAGATGTTTTACATAATCTAAAACTACTGATTACAAACTACTGAAAAGTAAACCATCACAACTACTAAAAAGAACTATTTCAGCTGTTGTGACAACTTCTAAGAACTTGGTCCTCAGACTTTGTCTTCAGCAGTTGTCTTCAGAATTTGTCTTCAGCAGTTGTCTTCAGACTTTGTCTTCAACTTTGTCTTCAGACTTTGTCTTCAGACTTTGTCTTCAGACTTTGTCTTCAGACTTTGTCTTCAGACTTTGTCTTCAGACTTTGTCTTCAGACTTGTCTTCAGACTTTGTCTTCAGACTTGTCTTCAGACTTTGTCTTCAGACTTTGTCTTCAGACTTGTCTTCAGACTTTGTCTTCAGACTTTGTCTTCAGACTTTGTCTTCAGCTGTTGTAGACCACTTCAGTTGTTTGATGTCTGTGGGACTTAAAGGTTTTTCTGATCTGGCTCATTGGTTCTTTTGGTCCAATATACTTCCACCTCCTAGTATATGTTTGCATTCTTGACCAGAGGAGGTTTCAAGTTTTCAGCCTCTTGAGGCAATTTTTAAGCTTTCTCTTGTTGTTATTTACATAGTCTTCTGATAAGTTCCTTTTGTTCATCAGTTAGTAATACAGCAGGCACTACTTGCATACCCAATTCCTGGGAACATGAGATTAAGGAATCACTACAATGGGTTTAGCAACAGTCCTGTGATCAACTATAAAATCCCAAAAGTTATCATCAATGATGAACTCTTCTACGGTGAAGCTATCAAGTGCTTTAATCATGTCACTGAATTTTGCCTCTTTTCAGTGTGAATTCCAGCTGTTTTCTTTGTATAAACCACCATTTCGATGTTTGACTCATCTTGTTTTGATTCACTTGTTTCTTCTGCCTTTACAGCCTCAAAGAATCTCATCTTTTCAGTAGGAGGTGAGTAATCACTACTCTCTCCTGATAAGCTTTCATCAATACCTTCTTTATCACTATCTCTTTTTCTTTTCTCCTTTCTTGTCTCAACCACATCATCTTTTCTCATTTCAGCTTCAGCTTCTCTTTTGATTACAACAAGTAGTTCCAGCTCAGATATTCTCTTATTTAGACTTTCTATCTGGCTCTGCAAGTCAATGATAATGTTAACTTGCTCTTCAATCAATCCTTCTCATTCTTCCATTGCAATTGTCAGAATAGCTAAAATGTCAACATGACCACTTATTTCATCCCTTGATTGTTGGAGAGCAGCCTTTAATCTTTCTATTTCCTTTTCTTTCTCTTTCTTTTCAGCATCATACTTTTCTTTTAGATCTTTAATTTCCTTCTCTTTTTCATCCAACTCCAGCAGTCTATCTTGAATGATACTGGATCTTCTGTTCAAAAGCTTCTCCATCTTTGCTACTTTCTTATTAATTCAGAAATCAGTTCATCCTTCTCATCAGGTCTATTCACTTCTGATTCAGCAACACTTTCAAAACGAACAACTTTGAAAACAGCTTGCCTGACAGACATTTGCCTATGATAATCCTCAGCATCATATGATGATTTGGATTCTTCTAAAGAGCTGGTAGAGTCACTAAACTCAACAAGCTCATAGAAGCAGGGGAAGTGTGAATAGGAGATTTAAGTGAGTGATGGATTGGTAAGGTATGCGGTGAGTGTATGGGTGAGGTATGTGTAGAGATGATGGGTTGTAATGGTGGTGATGGATTGGTAGTCTTTGAGGTGATGTTATAGGTGAGGGCATGAAAGGTTAAGCTATATTAGTTTCATGAACAGATGGCCCAGTGTGAAAATCACCCCTTACATCAAACTGGGGTGACAGTGTCCTCTATCCTTCATCACTTTGTTCATCAACAGTTTGTTGATTATGAGCAGCTGGTTCTTCCTCTTGATTTGGGTTAGGATCTGGTATTTGAACTAAACACCAACTGATTAACGTGTTAAACCAAACCAAATAGTGTGGAATCCTATTTGATTGGCGATCCAATTAGTGAGAACGCACGTAGAAATAATAATGTATTGAAACTAACATCAAAAATTGATTAGGAATCGATCTACAGCGTTCTATGAACTTGGAGTACGAACTTAGAGGCTTCTGGACAGTTAGGGTACGTCTGGAGTCGAAGTGGATTGAATGCTTACCTTTTTCCACGAATTAGGTGATATTTATAGGTTAGTATTGCTCATTTGGGCGACTGAACCATTTGCATGGTTCATTCGTGCGATTGAGCTATGCAGTTGATTCATTTGTACGACTGAAGGTTCAGTCGTGCGATTGAATCAGTCGCATGAAGTTGTTCACGCGTATGGACTGTTTAGGCACATGGACACTCAGTCGTATGGCCATTGAAATGCATGACAACTGTTGGGGCGCATGATCCAGTCAGACGCATGATAACTTCACTTAACCAAGTTTGAATGTATTCATTATTATTACATTTTGTATACCAATTCAAACAATCACAAACCTATATAATCTAGTTAGTATGCATCACACAACTTATTAATGAAATGTTAAACATTATAAATCACAACCAAACATTCACATTTCATTACATACCCAAGCATTACACAAGCGTAAGACATTCAAGACATATTACATTAAGATCTGAATCTAGCTACACATGTATCAACAAACTCCCCTTGGACCAAGATTTATCTATCGTCTTACTGTCTTCATAACCTCCTTATACTTCTTGTACTTCTCCTCTCTTGTGACTCCTGCATGTATTTCAAATGCAAAGCAGAGCCGTATCACATTTTGGAATTGGAGGGCTTGTACAATATCCTGCTTGTCATAGAATAGTGGCCATTTGTATAGTGTGTAGACATCTGCAGCTAACAAGTTTGTAAGCCACATTGGGTCAAATACCCTGATAGTATCCATTTGCCCACTTTGTTCAGAACTATGACCGCCTCCCCTATTCTCCAATCATAGTACCACCACTTAAAGTGTGGAGTGAAGTCCTGTGGCATTTCCCTAAGAGGGATTCTTGACATTGTTCTTAGGGGACTCCATTTCAGCACTATTTTGGGCTTTCCAGATATGGGATCAACTTTAGAACGTCTGATATACCTCGTAGGTTGTTGAGGTTTGATGTTGACCCACCTGGTGTGGTACTCTTTCTTCAAGGCAGCCTCAAACCAGCCTAACATCTTCCTTGGGTCAGCATATAACAGTTTCAATTTAGCCAGCTGGTTGAGCTCAAAACCAGGTAGAGACTTTAGATCATGCGGGAATGTAAAGTACTCAATACCCATCTCTCTCTTTACCGCGTATACATTAAGATCATCAAAATGAGCCCACGTGATAATCTTTCCTGACACCTTGTGATGTTTCTTCACTTTCTAGAGCTTGGTGTAGACATTCGGTTTAGGAGCAAAGCGTTGTGCTCGGATCTCCTCAAAACATGCAGCCCATTCAGCCTTTCTGATATCTACATCGGTGTTTAAGGTTTGGG
Organism: Flaveria trinervia; assembly: GCA_025506515.1. NCBI lineage: Eukaryota > Viridiplantae > Streptophyta > Magnoliopsida > Asterales > Asteraceae > Flaveria > Flaveria trinervia. The sequence continues at coordinate 24,927,897 of CM046443.1, forward strand.
CTTGTTCTTCAACCTTCTCAGTCCCTTGCTCCATCTTATCCAATATCTCAAATGTCACTGACCAGGGAATCACCCAGATTGGGAACCATTTTTCCCTTTTTGTCAGCATACTTTGGATAGTGGTCTGCCGTGACGTCCTCGATCTCTATCTCATCAATGTCGTTCAGCTCGTCATCACTGTCTCCTTCAACAGTTGGAGCGTCCTTTATATCTCATCGGGATTGAGCATGAACATTTCTGCCAGTTGCTCATCAGTAAGATCATGAATTATTTCCCCTTTTTCAGGGGTGTAACTCACTGATCTTCTGACAATCCCTTGCAGATCAAGAATCATGGTTAGTTGAGTCTTGATCTGTTGGAGGGGAGCAATATCGTGTTCATCCCTTTTATAATTGGATCTGCTTGATTTAAACATGTAATACATCAAACATTAGTAACAATCCAAGCAAAAACTCTTAACATTAAAATAAATATTCATTACATAAGTTTAATACAGGATTCAAGTACATATGATTTCAATAACATAAATAACTAAGCATTACTCTTATCCTATATCCTCATCTCTTCTATTACTGGGGCGGATGTAGAAGTACTCTGATCTTGATTCCTTTTGGTCCTCCTTTCGCTTGCAGATCTCGTACCAGCAGCAGAAAAGTCATCTTCATCATCATCACCATTAGCATTTGTATCACCCTCATGATTGTCACCATCATCATCATCACTTTCATCATCAGTATCATCGTCTTCATCTTCTTCTCCTATCTTTAAGGGCTCGTCTTGAGACCCTTTGAGCATTAGCTGCAGAGATTTGTTTGCAGCCTCCAACTCCGCAATCTTCTTGGCATGTTGCTCCTGGAGCTGAGACATCTGATTAGTCTGCTCATCGATCAATCGAGCCTGATGAGAAAGCTGCTGAGATTGGGCAGTGGTCAGGTCTACCAGCTGTCGTATCTGAGTGGTCTTCTCTTTATCTGCAGCTAATAGCCTCAGCATCATACAGTTAAGTGCTGAGAGCTGTTCTTCTACCCCACTGGGAGGTAAAGGTGATCCTGATGAAAATGGAGAGAAAGAAGATGGTGTTGCAGGATGGCTAGTGGTGGTGGTGACAGTGGTGAAAATTGGAGGTGGTATAGATGAAGGTGGTGGTGGTGTAGGTGTGAATGATATGGTGGTGGATGGAAGGGTGGTAGTGGTATTAGGAGGAACGGTGGTAGGGATGGTGGCTGTGGTGGTAGGTAGAGTGGTGGTGGTAGATGTAGTGGTGGTGGTTATGGTGGTGGTTATGGTGGTGGGTGTAGTGGTAGTAGTGGGAGTGATGAAGGTGAGTCTTCGCTTCTTCTTCTTCATGCCATGGGGCTGATCCATCCTCTTCTTCCTCGATCCTGTCAAGGAGGATGCTCCCCCTAGAACACGGCTCAGCTGATCGGGAGCATGTGTGGGATCAGTAGCAGTCTCTCCCGATCTGATGGTGCGTTCACCAACTGCCCAGAGCCCTTGTTGTGTGAGAACGACTTTACTTCCCACAGTCCGAGTTAGCGGCTCCTCATCTGACTCCTCCTCTTCCTCACCAGGTATGAAATCCTGGTGGAATCCAGCAGTCTCAGCTCTATCTCTAGTGGGGGCAGATGCTGGAGATACAATATCAGCAGTGGGGCCCCTTGGTTGAGTGGGCCCTTCATCTCCAGCATCCCCGCTATCATCATCATCAGAGTCATGCTCTGGGAGCTGTAGCTGCTCATCATCTGAGTCGCTGTCTACGTGACGCCACTTACGCCTGCCTGGCGCCACGTAACTCTCATTGGTCAAATGGCCTATCAGTCTCTTTACCTTGTGCTTTACCTACTTACCCCGGTAAACTCTCATACGACCCAGGGTCGTGTCGTCCATGATCTCCAAAGCCACAACATCGTGGCGCTCCTTTGGAAGTAAGGGCAACTTCTCATTGAAAATCAGCTGCAAGAACCTGGGGTACATACAAAAACCCTCTTTTCCCTTTGCCTCTAGATTCTCCACGAGGTAAGAGAAAAACATGCTAGAGAAGCTGAAGGGGTAGTTCAGCACCAGTGCCACGTAGGAATTTTGTATCTGGTCTGATAAATCATCAAACCCACCCCTTCTGGAAGCTATGCACTTCAGAATGACATGTGCCAAGTACTTGTAACTGGGGCACAGGTTGCTCTTGTTGAGCCACCTGAGTTGATGTCCCCAGCGTACTTAATCCGCAGAAACATCCTCTCACCGTCAGTGGGTGTAGCTTGGTGGGGTATCCAGTATCATCTCCCAACCCAAGTACACGCTGAAAGTATTCAGCAGTAATCTCTATATCCATGCCACAGATAGAACTCCGTATGCTGTACGGCTCACGTGATCGATCAACAGATGCATTCTCCCAAAAGGCCTGGTGTATAGACCTGTAGGGTGTGCATGGAGTATAGATGGCCTTGTGGATGCTTGATCGCCTGAGAAAAGCAATGATCTCTGCAAACTCGGCACCATTCCAAGTAGTATGGTCTAAATGAGCACATATATTGTGCTTATGGTTGATAGACCATCTATTAGCCATCGATCTGAAACACAAGACAAATAAACATTAGATAATCACATGACACAATTTAGTTTTCATTTACTTGATTGAATTCATTCTGGTTCATTCATGTGAATGAACCATGCGACTGTGTTTAGTCGGTTGTCCTGTCATGCGACTGGATTTAGTCGGGTGAAAGACGACTGAGTTCAATCAGTTGACTGAGCCTGCGATTGGTTTAGTCGGCCGACTGAGCTCATTCGTATGATACATTCGGCCGATTGAGCCTTTCGACCAGCTCAGTCGGGCGATTGGAGTTCATCCTGACGACCAGTCGCATGACCCACTGTCGGTCGACTGAGGTTCGAATTGACCAATTCATGAAATTAAACGTTGTTTAATGGTTCTTTAGACTCGCAATCTCTTAACTAATAGCCTAACAACATTAGTTTTGACATTTTACTTGATTTAAATAGGTCATTAGTCCTTTATAGGTTCGGTTCTTGTTTGGGTCAAGAATCTTAAATTAGGTCACCACTTTGTCAGATTTCAGTGTGATATCTTTGCATTGTACCTGTATATCAATCCATAATCGTCAGAATGTCAATAGGAGACAGAAAACTCGATCTAAGGAAATTTGGGTAGGGTAACGGTAGTCTATGCGAAATAAGGCGATTAGGGGTGATGAGCCTAATGTGATCGACTGTGGCCCTATTACTAAAATCTGATTTCAATCGGCCGACTGGACACATTCGCTCTGTTCATTCGGGCGATTGGACTTCAGTCGTGCGATTGGCTCAGTCGATCACATTTAGTCGACCGACTGAGTTCGTCGGGCGACTGATCATTCGCACACTCTCATTCGGTCGAATGGGTCATTCTGATAGTCAATTCGTTTGAATGGTTCATACTCATGTCCATTCGGCTGTTTAATGCATGAGTATGGTCCATTCGTATGATTGGTCCATACTCATGGTCCAGTCATGCGAATGGGTCATACTCTTGAAATTTTCTGACTTTATGACCATTTGACATTTAAACCCCTATTAACCCGGTGAATTAACATTATGAACATTTGATCATCTCAGACATGATCATTTTAAACCAAAAAAAAATATTTGATCACCTCAGATGTGATCCTTTTAAAGCATTTTGTCACCTCAGACGTGACTTAATTTTAGATTGAAAGCACATGTGCTCACCTCAGACATGACCTTTTAGATGATAAGGTCCCTTATCGACTTCCATGACATAGTCCGATACTACACAAAACTGAAATAGACTAACTTTTTACTTACATAAAAGAAATACTGCTGAAACTTAAACTAGGACATGTTTTGTGTTTTTATGAGGGTAAATTCCTAAGATGTATCTCTAAGGAATAATTTTTCTGAGAGGGCAGCCTCACATCATTTTAACCATATGCAGACCAGTTTAATTTGGAATCATACAGGATATTCAATTCATTCGGGACAAGTTAGCTAAAGCCTTTGATGCTCTATTCTTGTTTTTCATTTAGAGTCGTTTAGCAAATTTGGAAAATCATACTAGTACTATTAGGTCCCCACACTGATTTGGACTTTCAAGAATTTTAGCCACAGTGATTGTCAGTATACTTGTCCTCTTAAATCCATACATAGACTTTCAACATAGTTTGGTGATAGTGTTAAGGTTTGTTTATTTCAACAAGCATTTGTGGATCCTACACTTATATGGTAATCAATATTCCTCAGGAAATTTTTGAGCGGTCTCAAGGTAGTATTCAAGAAGACTATTCTTAGAACTTTCAAAGAGAAGCCAATCCTCAGGTCAGTGCCACCGCACAGCAGAGAGACGACAAACAACAATGAGTTCTAGAATATATAGGTTATGCTTATCCTTAGGTTAGTGCCACCGCACAGTAGAGAAGCACATAACCTATCTTCTTGTTTGAGCAATTTTTCATTCTTTTTGCACAGATCTCACCACCAACATCGTTCATCAGTTTGATTGTATTTTCATTTTTCATGTGCTTTTGCTCATGCTTTGGTCTTACGCACACATTTATGGCATTTATTTTGCTTGTCGCCCCTTATTGGAATCTTGTTGATTGTGTTAACCAGGGATAAGGTGTTACCCACAGCTAGTCAAACATTTTAGTTTAACCTTGAGATCACCAAAAGGTCTAGTCATCTATTGTGTTGAATCTACCGACATATCATCTGTGGTCTAGCAACCTCTAGGTCTACTTTCTTTGTTACCTTAGTAGTAGCTAGCTTTTAATCATATTTCCTTTTATATTGCTCAGACTACACAGACTTATACTTGAGTTTTGCATCTTTTTCAATTTTGATTTTTAAAGTCCCAAATTGTTTGTACCTGTGTACTATTATATTCCAAATATTTATTATCAGCTTGCTTCTCCTTTTCCCGCTTTTTTAGACCAATTCTCCCCCTAAAATTATAAAACCACTATGAGTTAGTGTTTTAGTATTTTAATGGACAAGGAAAGAAACCAATTGTAATAAAACTAATTAAAGTTAAACAAAAACAAGAGAATTAAATAAAATAAAATTAAAGTTGAAAAACTAAAAAAGACTAGACACGACACATCGGACTATACATGGTCATCTTCAAGTATGACCTCATTTTTCTTTTTAACCTCGTTGACCTCTAACAAATATAAAAATATGGTTTATCAAATGACTTTGTATAGAGGTCAGCGCGTTGAAAATATGTATTTATTTTTACCACATCGATTAAGTTTTTTTCAAAGCAATCACGAATAAAGTGATATTTAATACCGATGTTTTGGTCTTTGGATGTTGGACTGGGTTTTTAGTGACTGCAATTGCAGCAGAGTTATCAACAAAGATAGGAGTAGAAGAGAAATTTAAACCGTAATCCTGCATTTGTTGTTGAATCCATATGATTTGAGAACAGCAACTTGCAGCAGCAATGTATTCGGCTTCACAGGTTGATAATGCAACCGAGGTCTGCTTCTTACACTGCCAAGTTACAAATCTTCTCCCAAAGAACTGACACCCTGCTGATGTAGACTTATAATTCATCTTGTAGCCGCCGTAGTCCGAGTCGCTATATGCGGTAAGCTTAAAGTCATCATCATGAGGATACCATAACCCAAGAGTGGGCACACCCTTCAGATAACAAAAAATCCTTTTGACCCCATTAGGTGGTTCACCTTAGGCTTTGCCTGATATCGTGAGCATAAACATGTAGCATACATGATATCAGGTCGTGAGACAGTGAGATACATGAGAGATCCAATCATCCCTCGGTACATAGTGGCGTCTACCAGATCACCATTCTCGTCGGGTGCTACATCTTCGTTTGTAGCCAGTGGAATGCCAGCTCTGGAAGCATTTTCCATGTCAAACCGACTGAGAATGTCACCTACATACTTGGTTTGATGTAGGAAGATCCCATTTGGTGTTTGATCCATCTGTAACCCGAGAAGAACTTCATCTCTCCCATTGCACTCATCTCAAACTCTGCCTTCATTACTGCTTCAAACTCTTTGCATAATTCTTCATTCTTTGAACCAAAGATTATGTTATCTACATAGATCTGTACTAGAAGTAAGTCTCCATCTTTTTCTTTGATAATAATGTACAGTCAATGACTCCCCTTCGAAAGCCGTGTTTCACAAGATGAGTCGAGAGTTTCTCATACCAAGCCTGTGGAGCTTGATGAAGCCCGTATAGAGCCATGTCGAGTTTGTAAACTCTGTCCCGATGATATGGGTCCTCAAATCCCTCAGGTTGACTGACATACACTATTTCTCGGATCTCATCATGAAGAAACGCACTCTTAAAATCTAATTGATAAACTTTGATTTTCATATAAGATACGTAGGCAAGGAAGATGCGGATGGCTTCCATCCTTGCCACTGGTGGAAACACTTCATTGTAGTCGATACCCTTAACTTGTCGAAAACCCTGAACAAAAAGTCGAGCATTGTTTCTGATGATCACTCCCTGATCATCTTTCTTGCATTTCAAGACCCATTTGGTGCCAATGACTTTAGCTCCGTTAGGCCTATCCACTAGTGTCCATACACCTAACTTCTTAAACTGAAGAAGTTTTTCCTGCAAGGCACTCACCCAAGCCTCATCATTTAGTGCTTCACTAACATACTTTGGCTCAAACTGAGACACAAGCAGCGGTAGGCACCATCGTGAAGGTATCCCTTTTCCATCACATAGGCATAATCAGCTGACTACAGCTGATTTCTAGTCTGAACCCCTGATCTCACATCTCCTATAATATTATCCAAGGTATGATAGACGTTTAGACGTGATCCAGGAGTGTCGGACAACCACCTTAGAGTCAAGATTATGGACATTTGGTTCTGGATCTGAGGCAATTGGAGTCTGAGGTTCTGAAGATTCAGAAGCATCACTAGCAGATGCTTGTGGACTTGTGGTAGTCGGAACCTGTACATCCTGGTTGATCTGATCATTGTCTTCATTTTCTTCAATAGAGGAAGAGTCACTCACATCAAGTGCTCCCCTGAGTTAGTAGGAGATTGACTTGTTGAATCTTGAGATGGTGTGTTCAAGACATCGTACATCATCTTGTTTGCCAACTCATCTTCTGAAGATGAAAGAGGTATGTTGAAGGACTTGAAGAATCCATCATAGTCGAAGAAGTAAGCAAGCCCTTTTCCAGCAGGCAGTGTGATATATCTCTGAACATCAACATTACACCACACCTCTACCTGAGCCGTTGAGTTGTTGTAAACTCTCTTGTTCGGTATGTTATATCTTAGAAAAATCCCTTCATCAACCTTCTCACTAAATTTTCCCTCCTAAGTCTTCTTTAGCAGGGTGCACGGAGCGCCAAACGGCTCGAGACACTCTAAGTTAGGTTTACATCACTGTAATAACTCATAGCATGTTTTTCCATGGCGTTTCACTACCAGAACTCAATTAAGCATATAACAGCATTTGCCACTGCTTCATTCCAGAATTAGATAGGCAGTTTCGAGTCTGCTAGCATAGTCCATGCCATCTCTATCAAGCTGCGGTTCTTCCGTTCAGCAACTCCGTTCATCTGAGGGGTGTAGGCCGAGGTAAACTGATGCACAATTTCCTTTTCCTTGCAATAGTCCTCTATCCTCTAATTCTTGAATTCGGTTCCGTTGTCTGAGCGCACCTATCATACCTTCAGCTTGTATAGGGATTCCAGTGTCATTACCAATTCCTTGAAGGATTCAAATGTTTCCGATTTGGATTTCAGAAACATTACCCAAGAGAACCTTGAGTACTCATCAGTAACTACATAGCAATACAAGTTGCTTGCGATGCTTCTTGTACTGACTGGACCAAATAGATCCATGTGAAAGAGCTCCAGAGGAAGTTCTATAGAATGAACTTTCTTTTCCTTATAAGACTTATTTGTCTGTTTGCCCTTTTTGCATGCAACACAGAAATCTGGGAGTTGGAAGTTTTTGACATTTACTCCTCTCACAAGATCATTCTAGATCAAGTGATTCATTTTCTTGGGATTTATTTGTCCCATTCTCCTATGCCAGGAGACGGAGTCCTTCTCAGTAGCTTTGGACAAGAAGCATTGGACTTCACGATCTGTTGTGGAGGCCTTTGAGAGATCCAAGATATAAAGATCATTATATCTTGAAGCTGACATTAGGATTTGGTCCTCCGGGATCACGTAGTCCGTCTTTAGAACATAGCACTTCTTATTGTCAAAGACTACCTTGAATCCTTTATCACAAATTTGAGAGAGTGAAAGCAAGTTATTTTGTAATTGTTGGACGTAGTTTACCTTATCAAACTTAACTTTCTCATTTCCCACTTCTCTGCCTTTGTTTCCAGCAAATGAAACATGCCCTCCTTTAATTTGTCTGACATTTGATAAAAGAGCTCTATTCCCTGTCATGTGCCTGGATGCTCCCCTATCTATAATCCACGTGTTAGTCTTAGCACTATAGTGAACACCCTGAGATGTTGAAAAGGAATCTGCCATGAGTGCAGAGTTTGTTGATTCTGGTTCTAGTGATTTTGACGTTGATGCAGATTTTTCTTTTTCAGGCAGGACATGGTTGACCATATTTGTAGTGTCTTCAGGATTTGACATCGCGAGCTCTACTGCTATATCTCCCTCACTGGTAGAATCGTCATCAATGTCCTCCACACTAGCTATGTTGGACTCTCCCGGTGAAACAAACCGAAAGCTCCAGTCCTGTCCTTCATCATCATTAGCAGTCCGGGCTTGGGGTCCTTGTTTGATGATGTAGAACTGCTTAATGTGGCCTTGTCCTGACGATTAAAGGACAAGAAGGGATTGCCATTACCAGTCTTCTTTGGCTTCACACACTCCCTCTTGAAGTGTCCCTTCTCACCACAGTTGAAGCAAGTAACCTTTGACTTGTCGAAGCCAAAGGTTGTGTCTTTGGTAGCAACTAAGTTCTGTCCAGTCTTTTTGACAAACTTTTTAGCTCGTTGGCCAGCACTTGCCAAAGCCCACATTATGTCCATACGTTCCAACTCCATCTCATCCACCTGCTCATAATCTTCATGTGCCAAGTGACAATTTCCTATCTTTCTAGCAACTAGTCCATCATAGGAATGTACCACAGCAGCTAAGAGGTCCATGTGTTCTTTGGCCACCTCAACAATCACATTACCAAAGTTATCGGTTTTCAATTTTGCTGCATTAGCTTCACGTATAATATACTGGGTGCCAGACGACCCTGACATGTCGGACCCTGAAGTAGAAGGTTGTCCTGGATTTGCTGCACTTGAGACGAAGGCAGTCTGCAGTGGTGCTCCAGATGTCTTGGCCTGAGGAGTTGCATTGTAAAGTGCAGGATTCTGATCGTAGTTGGCCTTTTGAGCTCTTTACTTCATCCAAAGCTCCTCTTCTCTCAGTTTTAGAATGAACTCATTTATATCTAACTTCAAGAGCATCCCATTCTGTCTGAGATTTGATACGAAGGAAGTCCATTTCTCCGGTAGACCATCTGCAAAGTTGGATACCTTATCCTCCATCGATGTAGTTACTCCATGAGTGTGCATCTCACTCATCAAGTGGTAGAATCTGTCAATTACATCATCCAGACCTTCCTTTCCCATTGAAGAGAAGTTGTCGAACTCCTTCTTCAAAGCTTTGGCCTTAATGGCCTTGAGAGATGCATTTCCATCGTACCTCTTCTCCAACGCATCCCATAGTTTCTTTGCTTGAGTGTACTCCGAATACTGATGGAAGATATCCTTCGGAATAGACTGAGTGAGCAAAGCGTAGACTTTCTTCTCAGCGTTGTGTTTTACCTTCTGTGCATCCGACATGCCACTTAGAGTAAGTTTTACTCCGTCAGCTCCTACTGGCATGCTATACCCCGACTCTATTGCCTCCCACAAATTTGTATCTACTCCATTTAAGTAATTTTCGAAACGTTGCTTCCATTGTGGGTAGTCGTCTAACGTGATAAGCTTCGGGGGTTTATTGTGTATTCCCACTTCGTTCTCCAGCAACAGTAGATTCTGAATACGAGTATCTCTACTAGTTGTGTATGCCGAAAACTGATCCTCCATTTCACTTAAATTTACTATTTAACAAACTGTTGATGTATGCGAATGAAGGTATGTGATTGGGCTTATTCGGGCGATTGAACAAATGAGGATGGTTCAATCGTGCGACTGAACAAATGTGGATGAGTCAGTCCTCCGAATGAACTAATGCGGTTGAACAGTCCGAATAAAGTTCTCAGTCGTATGAATGAGTCCAATCGTGTGGTTGGAGAATGCGAATGAACTTAGTCGTGCGATTGAGCCAATCGTGCGACTGAACTTGCTGAAGTTTGATAATTCGTAGGTTAAACTTGTTTTGGCCGTAAAAACTCGAATTTTACCAAACCCTAATAGCCGTATGCCGGAAAAGCTAAACTTTACGGTCGGGAAACGTCTAAAACTCCGTTTGACAAAAAAAGATTGTGTTTTTAGTGAAAAAAAGTGAAAAAACACAACTTTTGTAACAAAAACAATTGAACAAACACGTAATCAAGAGCCAAGCTCTGATACCACTTGTTAGGATCTGGTATTTGAACTAAACACCAACTGATTAACGTGTTAAACCAAACCAAATAGTGCGGAATCTTATTTGATTGGCGATCCAATCGGTGAGAACGCACGTAGAAATAATAATGTATTGAAACTAACGTCAAGAATCGACTAGGAATCGATCTACAGTGTTCTATGAACTTGGAGTACGAACTTAGAGGCTTCTGGACGGCTAGGGTACGTCTGGAGTCGAAGTGGATTGAATGCTTACCTTTTTCCACGAATTAGGTGATATTTATAGGTTAGTATTGCTCATTCGGGCGACTGAACCATTTGCATGGTTCATTCGTCCGATTGAGCTATGCGGTTGATTCATTCGTACGACTGAAGGTTCAATCGTGCGATTGAATCAGTCGCATGAAGTTGTTCAGGCGTATGGACTATTTAGGCACATGGACACTCAGTCGTATGGCTATTCGGACGCATGACCACTGTTGGGGTGTATGGTCCAGTCGGATGCATGATAACTTCACTTAACCAAGTTTGAATGTATTCATTATTATTACATTATGTATACCAATTCAGACAATCACAAACCTATACAATCTAGTTATTATGCATCACACAACTTGCTAATGAAATGTTAAACATATAAATCACAACCAAACATTCACATTTCATTACATACCCAAGCATTGCACAAGCGTAAGACAGTCAAGACATATTACATTAAGATCCGAATCTAGGTACACATGTATCAACAATTTGCCTCATCAGCAGGAGCCTCGTGTTCGTCAACATGTTCTTCAGGAGTAATCTGTTGAAGCATCTAGGGTCATAAAGGAGAATGGGTTCCACGATAAAAGTTCCTTGGATATCTCTTTTTGATGTACTTCTAAGACTTAGCATCATAATGAGAGATATCCATAACAGGTCTTTCAGGTACAATATCAGGAAGTGCTTCATTAATGAGACATTGTAGGAACCTTTGATATATTAGAAGCATGTGTCTTCTCCCTTCCTCAATGTTTGAGACTAGACCATTGAACACATAGGCAGACATGTTAAATGGCTTGTTGGTGCATAAAGCACATATGGCAGATGATGTGATTACAGGAATATCATTCCATCCTGTCTTCCTCTTTGACAGACAATGTTGGGAGAGATGAATCAGGAACCTCCACTGTAAGTCAACTAGGCCTTTCCTAATCTGCTTGCCTTCATATCCTCACTCATAACCAATGTTTGCAAAGAAAGTAGTGATTCCATCGTCTTCAAGCTCTAGATGGGTGTTGGCATCATCACCAAACTATAGACACTGTCTCACAGCTTGTTCAGTGATAGTTAGAGTGTGATCATCATTGATCCTTCAAGATAGATTTCTCTCAACATTTATCTCTGTCACCATAACAGTTCTCCAGAAAGACCTTATGAGTCTCTCATAAATGACTGGTCTAACTATAATTGCATAAGCCACTCTGGTAGTGGAAATGAATCTGATCATGTCTCTAAGATCTTCAGCCTCAGGTACATTAGGGTCAAGATAACCACTGCCATTGTGGACCTTGCTCCAGGTGAGATGTGCCATGTACCCTACATTAGAGGCATGTTAGTTAGATTGCTGAAAATACTTATCAGAATGTAAATCATACATCAAGCAAGTTTCATATGTTTGACTTTTGATGGTCAAATATGACTGTTTGAAGGTACTATACCATAGGAATCACTCCAAAGCTTGATGTTATCCTGAATAATCACTTATTATTTTGTTTTCATGTTTGGAGAGATCATATTTGATGTTTTTTAACCTCTTTTCAACTTTTAGATTCAAGATTTGTTTCAACATTTCCAACTCTTGTTATGCTCTGTTCATACAATGAACATGATTTTGAAGTTCCCTTGTTGATTATTATTCTTCTTAGTTAGCATGTTCATTGTAGTAAAAAATGATCATCTTTTCTTAAATCAAGTCTGATTTTAAGTTTCTTTTATTGACCAAGGGTTCTATGTTTATTATCAGTCAAAATTCTGACATTTTAGGTCACAAATTTTAAAGACTTTCACCTTTTGTTTGATACTAATGTTGTAGAAAATTGAAACTAAGGACTGATTAGATGAAATGAATGTTAGAACACAAGTTGTTAATGGTGATGATGATTGATGAAGAATAGTGAGATTCGCTCGTCACACTTTAAAGTCTCTTAATTTCGAAAAGTATTAAATGACCTTTTGAAATGGCTTTAAATATTAAACTAACAGCTTTTACAAATTGTTACAAGTTTCAGAACAAATGCGGTCAATTTTTAAATTCACTGTAGCAAATGCGAAAATGTTTTGTTAATCAGCATTTGTGTACTATTACAAATGCTGAAGTGAAAACCTTGAGAGCATTTGTTTCACTGTAGCAAATGCGGAAGGACGAAAGTTTGTTCAGCATTTGTTCACTATTACGAATGTGGAAGTGAAAAGCTTGAGAACAATTGTATCACTGTTGCAAATGCGGATTAACAAAACTTTGTTCAGCATTTGTTCACTATTACAAATGTGGAAGTGAAAAACTTGAGAGCATTTGTTTCACTGTAGCAAATGCGGATGAACAAAAGTTTGTTCGCATTTGTTCCCTGTAACAAATGCGATAGTGTAAAATTCCTTTATCCACATTTACTTCAACAAATGCAGCTTAACAATAAAGTTGTCCACATTTCTTGACCATCATCATTATGACAGAAGAGATTAAGCACTTGTTTGTTCATTTTGATATACATGAAAAGTGTTGATGTCACCCACATTCAAGAATGCGGATGAGTAAATGTTGATACATAAATGTACCTAGATCTTGATCTGAATGTAATATGTCTTACACTTACGTAACTATTGGGTACTTAATGAAATACAAATGTTTGGTTATGTTTATAATGTTTAATATTTCATTAATGAGTTGTTTAACGCATATTGACTTAATTATATAGATTTGTGATTGTTTGAAGTGTTATACATAATGTTAGAATATTGAATACACTCAAACTTGGTGAAGTGAAGTTCTCATGCGTCCGACTGGACCATGCGCCCCAATAGTGGTCATGCATCCGAATGGCAATGCGACTGAGTGTCCATGTGCCTAAATAGTCCATACGCTTGAACAACTTTATGTGTCTGACTCAGTCGCACGACTGAACACTCAGTACTGCGAATGGATCAACCGCATGGCTCAATCGCATGAATGAACCATGCTCATGGTTCAGTCGCCCGAATGAGCAATCCTAACCAATAAATACCACCTAATTCATGGAAAACGTAAGCATTGAATCCACTTCGACTCTAGACATACCCTAGCCATCCAGAAACCTCCAAGTTCGTAATCCAAGTTCATAGAACGCTATAGATCGACTCTCAATTGATTCTTGATGTTAGATTCAAGTCGTTATTGTATCTACGTGCGTTCTCACTGATTGGATCGCCAATCAAATAAGATTCCACACTATTTAGTTTTGTTTAACACGTTAATCAGTTGGTGTTTGGTCAAATACCAGATCCTAACAAGTGGTATCAGAGCAACAGGCTCTTGATTATGTGTTGATTCAATTGTTTTGATACAAAATTGTGTTTTTGCATAAAAAACGCAATCTTTTTGTGTCTAACGAAGTCTTGGATGGCTCCTAATCGAAAAGTGTAGTTTTTCCGGAATACGGCTATTAGGGTTTGATAAAATTCGAGTTTTTACGGCCAAAACAAGTTTAACCTATGAATTATCAAACTTCAGCAAGTTCAGTCGCACGATTGGCTCAATTGCACGACTAAGTTCATTCGCATTCTCCAACCGCACGATTGGACTCATTCCTACCTTCATTCGGTTTGTTCAACCGCATTAGTTCATTTGGACGACTGACTCATCCGCATCTGTTCAGACGCACGATTGAACCATCCGTATTTGTTCAATCGCCCAAATAAGCCCAATCGCATACCTTCATTCGCATACATCAGCAGTTTGTTAAACCATAAAGTGAAGTGTAATGGAGGATCAGTTTTCAGCATACACAACAAGTAGAGATACACATATTCAGAATCTACTGCTGTTGGAGAACGAAGTGGGGATTCAAAATAAACCCCGAAGCTTATCACGTTAGACGACTATCCACAATGGAAGCAACGTTTCTAAATATACTTAATGGAGTAGATACAAATTTGTGGGAGGCAATAGAGTCGGGGTACAGCATGCCAATTGGAGCTGACAGAGTAAAACTTACTCTAAGTGGCATGTCGGATGCACAGAAGGTAAAACACAATGCTGAGAAGAGAGTCTACGCCTTGCTTGCTAAGTCTATTCCGAAGGATATTTTCCATCAGTATTCAGAGTATACTCAAGCCATGAAACTTTGGGATGTGTTGGAGAAGAGGTATGATAGAAATGCCTCTCTGAAGGCTATCAAGACAAAGCATTGAAGATGGAGTTTGACAACTTCTCTTCAATGGGAAAAGAAGGCCTTGATGATGTGATCGATAGATTCTACCACTTGGTGAGTGAGATGTACACTCATGGAGTGGTTACTTCGATGGAAGATAAGGTATCCAACTTTGCTGATGGATTACCAGAAAAATGGGGTTCGTTTGTTTCAAATCTCAGACAGAATGGAATGCTCTCGAAGTTAGACATAAATGATTTCATTCTGAAACTGAGAGAAGAAGGGCTTAGGATGAAGTATCGAGCCCAAAAGGCAAACTATGATTAGAATCCTGCACTCTACAATGCTACTCCTTCAGTCAAGACATCTGGAGCACCATTGCAAACCGCCTTCATCTCAAGCACAGGAGTTCCAGCACAACCCTCAACTTCAGGATCAAAAATGTCAGGGTCGTCTAGCACCTAATATATAGTACCTGAAGCTAATGCCGCAAAGCTGAAAACCGACAACCTCGGGAATGTAACTGTAGAGGTGGCCAGAGAACATATGGACCTTTTAGTTGCGGTGGTTCACTCCTACCATGGATTAATTGCTGGAAAGATAGGTAACTGCCACCTGGCAGATGAAGATTATGAGCAGGTGGATGAAATGGAGTTGGAACATATGGACATAATGTGGGCTCTGGCAAGTGCTGTCCGACGAGATAAAAAGTTTGTCAAAAAAACCGGACATGACCTGGTTTCAACAAAAGACACAACCTTTGGGTTTGATAAGTCAAAGGTTACATGCTTCAACTGCGGTGAGAAGGGGCACTTCAACAGGGAGTGTATAAAACCAAAGAAGACAGGAAATGGAAATCCCTTCTCGCCATTTAACCGTCAAGACAGTCCACTGCTAGTAATGCTGACTTATCAAGTAAGGATCCAAAACCTTAACTGCTAACGAAGATGAAGGACAGGGCTGGAGCTTTCGGTTCGTCTCACTAGGAGAGTCAAATATAGCTAGTGTGGAGGATATTGATGACGATTCTGCAAGTGAAGGTGATATAGCAGTAGATATCGCAATGTCAAATTCTGAAGATACTGCAAATGTGGTCAACTACCTGCCTGAAGAAGAAAAATCTGCAAGTGCATCAAATTCATTATCATCTGAATCATCCGAACTACAGAAAAGCGAGCTAGTACTCATGGCTGATTCTTCATCTACATCTCAGGTAAGTACTTCTGACCAACTGTTTAATAACCATGCTTGCTTAGAATGTAATAAATTTAGAGAAAGTATAGATTCAAGATTTGCTAGGTTATTAGATCATAATGATAGCCTAGTAAAGGACCTAGAACTATGCACAGAAGCTAATAAAGTATTGAAACAAAAACGAGCACAGTTACAAGGAAAAGATAGACCTATTAAATAAACAACTTAGGGAAACCGAGGTAGTTGCCTTTAACCAAGCAAATGACATTAGGTACTATCTGAACTCTCTTGAGAACACTAAGAAGCAAAAAGCAGTTTTAGAAGTAGAAGTTAATTCATTAAAACAAAAACTGCATAGTTGGACAAGCTCATCACATATTGTCCAACACTTAGTAAGAGAGAGAAATAATGGGGAGGGACTGGGATACAAAATGGTTCTACCACCACCTGAGACCTTGATGAACACCAAATGTAAACCAATTAACAATAACCCCATCAAGGATCACGTGGTGTCCACTCCTCTGGTGAGTGATCCAGATTCATTAAGTAAATCAATTGGATTAGACACTAAACAGAAGGAGGCCACTTCAAAGGCAATAGGAAAAATGCCTTGTGTTAATCTAGAACAAGAATTTGAAAAGATTAGTTTTAAGTCAGGGTCAAACAAAGTCAAACAAGAACCTAAAAAGACTATAAAACCTAATCAATCACGTGTATCATGTTACAGTCCAAGTAAACAAGAGATCAAAGATGTAAAACCAGGTAAAGCAATTAAGTTTGTAAAACCAACTCATACATCAAACAAAGAAGTGTCCCAATCCAAACATAATAAGGTCAATTGTGTGACATCTGCATCTCCACCAAAAAATAGAAACCATCAAGTTAAAAGCAGATCCTGCTATAATTGTGGAGAGTATGGTCACATAGCATCTCACTGTCCTTATTATCAGACACCAAGGAAGAAAGTTGAACTTTCTACATCTGCATCAAGATCTTTTAAAAGGAACTCAGTGACGCCTTCTAAAAGAGATTGTCAACCCAAAGTTCAATCCATCAGCCAGTCGTCTGTTTCTCACAAACAGGCCTTACACAAATCTGGTTTATGGAAAGAAAAAATCTCCTCAGTGCCTGAAAATAAGAACAAACAGAATTCTGATCAATCCTTAACCTCAAAGGGTCAGTGGGTTGAGTTTGTGATGTGTGATGCCTCAAGGAAACCCAATCGGTTAAGGCTTGGGTTCCTGACATGAACTAATGTTTTCATTGATTGTGCAGGGTGTTCACTACAGTTCTGAACTAACATGTGGATAGTTGATAGCGGAGCATCCAGGCACATGACAGGGAACAGAGCTCTCTTATCAAATGTTAGAAAAATTAAAGGAGCGCATGTTTCATTTGCTGGAAACAAAGGCAGGTACATCACAGCCCAAGGAGAAGTGGGAAATGAGAAAGTTAAGTTTGATAAGGTAAACTATGTCCAACATTACAAAATAACTTACTTTCTGTTTCTCAAATCTGTGATAAAGGATTCAAGGTAGTATTTGACAACAAGAAGTGTTACGTTCTAAAGAAGGACTACGTGATTCCGGAGGATCAGATCTTAATGTCAGCTTCTAGATATAATGATCTTTATGTTTTGGATCTCTCAAAGGCATCTAAAACGGATAGTGAAGTCCAATGTTTCTTGTCCAAAGCTACTTAGAAGGAATCCATCTCCTGGCATAGGAAAATGGGACACATAAATCCGAGGAAAATGAATCACTTGATCTAGGATGATCTTGTGAGAGGAGTAAACGTCAAAAACTTTCAACTCCCAGATTTTTGTGTTGCGTGCAAAAAGGGCAAACAGATGAAAAAATCTCATAAGGAAAAGAAAGTTCATTCTATAGAACTTCCACTTGAGCTTCTTCACATGGATCTGTTTGGTCCAGTGAGTACAAGAAGCATCGCACGCGACTTGTACTGCTATGTAGTTACCGATGACTACTCAAGGTTCTCTTGGGTAATGTTTCTGAAATCCAAATCAGAAACATTTGAATCCTTCAAGGAATTCGTAACTACTCTGGAATCCTTATACAAGCTGAAGGTAAGACAGGTGCGCTCAGAAAATAGAACCGAGTTCAAAAATCAGAGGATGGAGGACTATTGCAAGGAAAAGGGAATTGTGCATCAATTCATCTCGGCTTATACTCCTCAGATGAACGGTGTTGCTAAACGGAAGAACCGCAGCTTGATAGAGACGGCACGGACAATGTTTGCAGACTCAAAACTACCTATACAATTTTGGAATGAAGTAGTGGCAAATGCATGTTATACTCTTAATCGAGTTCTGATAGTAAAACGCCATGGAAAAATGTGCTACGAGTTATTACAGCGACGTAAACCTAACTTGGAATATCTCGAGCCGTTTGGCGCTCCTGCACCCTACTGAAAAAGACTTAGGAGGGAAAATTCAGTGAGAAGGTTGATGAAGGATCTTCTTAGGATACAACATACCGAACAAGAGAGTATTACATAACTCAACAGGTCAAGTAGAGGTGTGGTGTAATGTTGATGTTCAGAGATAGATCACACCACCTGCTGGAAAAGGGCCTGCTTACTTCTTCGACTATGATGGATTCTTCAAGTCCTTCAACATATCTCTTTCTTCTTCAAAAGACGAGTGGGCAAACAAGATGATGTAGGATGTCTTGAACACACCATCTCAAGATTCAACATGTCATGATCCTACCAACTCAGGGGGAGTAGTTGATGTGAGTGATTCTTCCTCTGATGAAGAAAATGAAGAAAATGACCAGCTCAACCAGGATGTCCAGGTTCCGACTACCACAAGTTCACACGCATCGGCTAGTGATGCTTCTGAACCTTCAGAACCTTAGACTCCTATTGCCTCAGATCCAGAACCAAATGTTCATGATCTTGACTCTGAGGTGGTTGTTCTGACAACTCCTAGCTCACGTCTAAACGTCTATCATCCATTGGATAATATTATAGGAGATGTGAGATCAGGGGTACAAACTAGAAATCAGCTGCATTCAGCTGATTATGCCTCTGTGATGAAAAAGGATATCTTCATGACGGTGCCTATCGCTGCTTTGTGTCTCAGTTTGAGCCAAAGTATGTTAGTGAAGCACTAAATGATGAGGCTTGGGTTAGTCCCATGCAGGAAGAACTTCTTTAGTTTAAGAAGTTAGGTGTATGGACACTAGTGGATAGACCTAAAGGTGCTAAAGTCATTGGTACCAAATGGGTTTTGAAATGTAAGAAAGATGATCAGGGTGTGATCATCAGAAACAAGGCTCGGCTTGTTGTTCAGGGTTTTAGACAAGTTGTTAAGAGTGCATTCCTTTAGGGTGAAGTATTTACACTCGTGGCAAGGATGGAAGCCATCCGCATCTTCCTTGCCTTCATCTCATATGAAAATCAAGGTCTATTAGCTAGATGTTAAGAGTGCATTCCTTCAGGGTGAAATCAGAGAAATAGTATATGTCAGTCAATCCGAGGGATTTGAAGATCCATATCATCGGGATAGAGTTTACAAACTCGACAAGGCTATATACGGACTTCATCAAGCTCCACGGGCTTGGTATGAGAAACTCTCTACTCATCTTGTGAAACACAGATTTCGCAGGGGAGTCATTGATTGCACACTGTTTATCAAAGAAAAAGATGGAGACTTACTGCTAGTACAGATCTATGTAGATGACATAATCTTCGGTTCAAAGAATGAAGAATTATGCAAAGAATTTGAAGCAGTAATGAAGGCTGAGGTTGAGATGAGTGCCATGGGGGAGATGAAGTTCTTTCTCGGGTTATAAGTAGATCAGACACCAAATGGAATATTCTTACATCAGATGAAGTATGTAAGAGATATTCTCAGTCGGTTTGATGGAGAATGCTCCCACTGCTGGCACTCCATTGGCTACAAACCATGATGTAGCACCCGACGAGAACGGTGATATGGTAGATGCTACTATGTACCGAGGGATGATTGGATCTCTCATGTATCTCACGGCCTCAAGACCAGATATCATATATGCTACATGTTTAGGCTCACGATATCAGGCAAAGCCCAAGGTGAACCATTTAATTGGAGTGAAGAGGATATTTCGTTATCTGAAGGGCACACCCACACTTAGATTGTGGTACCCTCATGATGATGACTTTGAACTTTTAGCGTATAGTGACTCAGATTACGGCGGTTGCAAGATGAACTACAAGTCCACATCAGCAGGGTGTTAGTTCTTTGGGAGAAGATTGGTAACCTGGCAGTGTAAGAAGCAGACCTCGGTTGCCTTGTCAACCTGTGAAGCAGAATACGTTGCTGCTACAAGCTACTGTTCCCAAATCATATGGATTCAACAGCGAATATGGGATTACGGTTTGCATTTCACTTCTACTCCTATATTTGTTGATAACTTTGCTGCGATTGCAGTCACTAAGAACCCGGTCCAACATCCCAAGACCAAACACATCGGGATCAAATATCACTTCATACGTGACTGTTTTGAAAAGAACTTAATCGATGTGATAAAAATAAACATTGATTTTTAACGCGCAGACCTCTATAGAAAGGCTTTTGATAAACCACGTTTTCTATATCTGTTAGAGGTCAATGGTGTTAAAAAGTAGAGTGAGGTCATTCCTGAAGATGACCATGCATATTCCGATGCGTCGCGTCTAGTGTCTTTTAAAATTTCTTAAATTATAGTATTTTTTAAGTTTAATTCTCTTGTTTTGTTTCATGTTAGTTTGTTAATTACACTTAGTGTCAGTTCTTGCTCATTAAAATTCTAAAATGTAAATCCTTAGGGGTTTTAGTATTTTAGGGGGAGAATAGGTACGAAATAAAAAAAGAAAAGAAAAGGCAAGCCGATAATAAATAAGATCGTACGTATGATACCGATTTAATGTGGAAGATGATAGTACACAGGTACAAACCATTTGGGACTTTAAACTCCAAATTGAAAAAGATGCAAATTTCAAGTATAAGTTTGAGCAGTCTGAGCAATATAAAAGGAAATATGATAGTAAAGCTAGATACTACTAAGGTAACACAAAGAAAGTAGACCTAGAGGTGCTAGACCACAGCTGATATGTTGGTAGATCGAACACAATAGATGACTTGACCGGTTGCTGATCTCAAGATTAACTAAAATGTTTGACAAGCTGTGGGAACAACCTTATCCTTGGTTAACACAATCAACAGGATTCCAATAAGGGGTGACGAGTAAAATAAACGCCAAAAAAGTGTGCGTAAGACCAAAGCATGAGCAAAAGCACATGAAAAAAAGCAAATACAATCAAACTGATAGCCTATGTTGTTGGTGAGATCTGTGCAAAAGAAGAAAAATTGCTCAAACAAGAAGATAGGTTATGTGCCTCTCTGCTGTGTGGTGGCATTGACCTGAGGATAAGCATAACCTATATTCTAGAACTCATTGTTGTTTGCTGCCTCTCTGCTGTGCGGTGGCACTGACCTGAGGATTGGCTTCCCTTTGAAAGTTCTAAGAATAGTATCTTCCTGAATTTCTACCCTTAGACCGCTCAAAAATCTCCTGAGGAATGTTGATTACCATATAAGTGTGGGATCCACAAATGCTTGTTGAAATAAACAAACCCTAAAACAATCACCAAACTGTGTTGAAAGTCTGTGCTTGGATTTAAGAGGACAAGTATACTGACAATCACTGTGGCTACAATACTTGAAAGTTCAAATCAGTGTGGGGACCTAATAGTACTAGTATGATTTCCTAAATTTGCTAAATGACTCCAGATGAACAAGAAGGAAAGAGCATCAAAGCTGTTTTTTTCTAATAACTTGTCCTAAATGATTTGAATATCCTGTATGATTCCAACTTAAATTGATCCATGTATAGCTTATATGATTGTGGTTGCTCTCTGAGAATAATTATTCCTAGAACTACATCTTGGGAATTAACTCTCATAAAAACACAAAAACATGTCTTAATTTTTTAAATTTTCAGTATTATTTCTTTTAGCTCTATACAAAGTTTGTCATATTCAGTTTGTGTAGTATCAGACTATGTCATGGAAGTTGATAAGGGACCTATCATCGGAAAGGTCACGTCTGAGGTGACCACACGTGCTTTCAAGTAAATGGGTCACGACTGAGGTGACAAAAAGTTTTAAAATGATCACGTTTGAGGTGATCTAAAGGTTAAGTCTAAAATGATCATGTCTGAGATGATCAAATGTTCATAATGTTAAATAACAGGTAAAAAAGTTTAAAAGTCAAATGGTCATAAAGTAAGGAAAATGTCAAGTGTATGACCCATTCGCACGACTGGACCTTGAGTAGGACCAATCATGCGAATGGACAAAAGAAATATTTACAAGTCCAAGTGATTCAAGATATTCTTATTGAACGGATACTACGTTTTCTTTTGTAACAGATGACGAGTCGGTGGACAATGAGCACCAAGCACAATATCTGTGCTTATCTGGGTCAGTCATCCATACATGCACCTGACTTTGCTGGAATCATCTCATTTCTTAGACGCTCAAGGATCTCTCACGCAATCTCAACTCCATGCACACCGTACAGTCTATTTAGTAGGCTTCTGGGAAGGTGCTGTAGTTGATAGAACATCAGAGCCTCATCGAATCCGTAGTTTGATTTGGAGAGGCTATTGAGATCTCTGAGGAGGATCTCAGGATAGTGTTGCAGCTTGGGGACGATGCTGAATGTCCAACACGATTACACCTCCTGACTGTCAGAGGTTGTTCCTGCGGGCCAAGTACGCTGGGGACATTAATGCAGGGGTGCTCAACAAGAGCAACCTATGTCCCCAGTTCAAGTACCTTGCGCACGTACTGCTTAAGTGCTTAGCGTCTCGAAAAGGAGGTTTTGATGAGCTGTCCAATCAAATCCAGAACGCATATGCTGCTCTGGTGCTGAACCATCCGTTCAGCTTCTCCAAAATGATCTTCACCTACTTGCTGGAGAACATTGAGGGGAAAGGGTAGGAGGGCTCCTGCATGTACCCTCTCTTTATGCAGATGATCATAGACCAGAAGCTCCCTGCCTTGCCGAAGGAGAAGGAAGACGCGGTGGTACTCGAGGTAATAGACGATACCACTTTGGGAAGGATGAAGGTTTACAGGGGAAGCAAGTAAAGCCCCCTATGAGGAGATTATTTGGGCATCTGGCCCGGGAAGACTACGTGGCGCCGGCTAGGCGTAAATGGCGTCACGTTGATAGTGACTCTGAAGAAGAGCAGATACAACTCCCTGATGATGACTCCGATGATGATAGTGGAGTTGCTGGAGATGAAGGACCCACTCAACAAAGGGGTCCCACTACTGCTATTCCATCACCAACATCTGTCCCCACTGGAGAGGGAGTGGAGACTGCTGGGTTCCACCAGGATTTCATGCCTGGTGAAGAAGAAGATGAGTCAGATGAGGAGCCGCTGACTCGGACTGTGGGAAGTAAAGTTGTTCCCACAGAACAAGGGCTCCGGGCGGTTGGTAAACGCCCAGGTGGATCAGGAGAGACTGCAGCTGACACTACTTATGCTCCCGATCCGCCAAGCCGTGTACTAGGGGGAGCATCCTCCTCGACAGGATCGAGGAAGAAGAGGATGGCTCAGCCCCATGGATTGAAAAGGAAGAAATGCAGAATCACCTTTATCACCACCATAGCCACCACCACAGCCACCACCACAGCCACCACCATAGCCACCACCACAACCACTACCACCCTTCCATCTACCACCACACCATTCACACCTACATCACCACCATCATCATCATACCGCCACCAATCTTCACTACAGTCACCACCACCACTAGCCATCCTACAGCACCATCCTCTTTCTCTCCATATCCATCAGGATCACCTCTGCCTCCCAGTGGGGTAGAGGAACAGCTCTCGGCACTTAATCGTATGGTGCTGAGGCTGTTGGCGGCAGACGAAGAGAAGACTGCTCAGCTGCAACAGCTTGTAGATATCACTGCTGCCCAAGCTCAGCAGATATCTCAGCAGGCACAATAGATGGAGGTTCAACATGCAGAGATGTCCTAACTCCGAGAGCAGAATGTTTTATCAGCAAAAGAGATTGAGGAGTGGAGACTACTAACAAGACCATCATGCTACGGCTAAAAGGATCCAAGGAAGAGCCACTTAAGATCAAGGAAGGGGATGGGGATGATAGTGATGATGAAGATAATGATGGTGATGATGATACTGACGCTACTGGTAATGTTGGAGATGATGTTAGAGATGATGATGATGATGACTCACCTGCTGCGGGTGCCACATCTGCCATTGAAAGGAGGACCAAAAGAGCACATGATCAAGGTGCCTCACATCAGCCCCGCCAGCAGAAGAGCCGATGCTCCAGGACAAAATCCTGATTCCCAAAGAGATGAATATGACATTGCTCCCCTCCAACAGGTCAAGACTCAACTGACATTGATTCTTGATCTGCAGGGTATTGTCAGGAGATCGGTAATGTATACTCCTGAAGAAGGAGAAATCATTCACAATCTCACTAATGAGCAGATAGCCGAAATGTTCCAACTAACACTGATGAGATTGTGAAGATGCTCCAACTGTGCAAACAGAAAGTGACGATGAGCTTCAGGATGTAGATGAGATTGAGATAGAAGATGTCACGGCTCAACACTATCCTGAGTACGCTGACAAGGAGGGAACTGCTATTCCCAATCTAGGAGACACTCTTGTCAGTGAAACTTTTGCGACTCTGGACAGGATGGAGAAAGAGACAGAAAAGGACAAAGAGAAGGCCCAAGCCTCAGACGCCGAAGTAAACATCAAAAAGGCTAAATGGGCAGCATGTTTTCAAGAGATAAGAGCCCAACGCAGCGCTACAACATCTACTGTCTACACCAAACTGTATCAGGTCAAGAAACATCAAAAGGTGGCAGGCAGGATCATAGCGTGGGCATATTTTGCAGACCTCAACATTTACACAGTTAAACGTGAGAAGGGAATAGAGTACTTCAGATTTCCACATGATATGAAGACTCTTCCAGGTTTTGAGCTCAACCAGTTAGCTAAGTTAAACTTGTTATATGTTGACCCTCGTAAGATGTCAGGCTGGTTTGAAGCTACTCTAAAGAGGGAGTACCACACCAGATGGGTCACTTCAAACCTCAACAACCAATGAGGTACATCAGAAGATCTGAGATTGATGCCATAACTGGTAAACCTAGAGTAGTGCTGAAGTGGGGTCCACCACGTACAATGTCTAAGATCCCACTACGTGAGATGCCATAGGACTTCACTCCACACATCAAATGGTGGTACTACGATTGGAGAACGGGAGAGGCCGTGATAGTCTTGAACAAGAATGACACAATGGAAACCATAAGGGTGTTTAACCCGATATGACTCACCAACTTGTCAGCACAAGATGTTTATACTTTATACAAATGGCCACTGTTCTATGACCCTCAGGATATTGTACAAGCTTTACAGTTCCAAAAGGTGATAAGACTCTGTTTTGTTTTTGAGATAAACAAGGAGTTACCAAAGAAGCTAAGTACAAAAAGTTTAAGGAAATCATGAAAGATGTTAGACAATAGATAGATCTAGGTCCAAGGGGGAGTTTGTTGATACATATATGTACCTAGATCCTGATCTGAATGTAATATGTCTTACACTTATGTAACTATTGGGTACTTAATGAAATACAAATGTTTGTTTATGTTTATAATGTTTAATATTTCATTAATGAGTTGTTTAATGCATAATGACTTAATTATATAGGTTTGTGATTGTTTGAAGTGTTATACATAATGTTAGAATATTGAATACACTCAAACTTGGTGAAGTGAAGTTCTCATGCGTCCGACTGGACCATGCGCCCCAACAGTGTTCATGCGTCCGAATGGCCATGCAACTGAGTATCCATGTGCCTAAATAATCCATACACCGGAACAACTTTATGCGTCTGACTCAGTCGCACGATTGAACACTCAGTAGTGTGAATGGATCAACCGCATGGCTCAATCACACGAATGAACCATATTGATGGTTTAGTCTCCCGAATGAGCAATCCTAACCTATAAATAACACCTAATTCGTGGAAAAACGTACGCATTGAATCCACTTCGACTCCAGACGTACCCTAGCCGTTCAAAAGCCTCCAAGTTTGTACTCCAAGTTCATAGAACGCTATAGATCGACTCTCAATCGATTCTTAACGTTAGATTCAAGTCGTTATTGTATCTACACGTGTTCTCACTTATTGGATCGCCAATCAAATAGGATTCCGCACTATTTGGTTTGGTTTAACACGTTAATCAGTTGGTGTTTGGTCAAATACCAGATCCTAACAGTAAAAACAAATGTGCCAAAGAAAATGTCTTCCGCATTAACAAATGCGGTAGAACACTTTTGTCCGCATAGGTTTTTAACACTTCAAACTTTTTATATATACTTGTTTGACACAAATGTGGTAGAGTAAAATCCTCATCCGCATTAGTTTCACTTTGTTATAAATGATATAAACAATTAACCGCACTGGTTATATGCATGGGTTACCTTTACCGCATTAACCAATGCACTTACCCGCATTAAATTTTAAACTTATCAAAACTTAATGTTTATGTTTTTGGTTTTTCCTGTTAGGAAGAGCTGCCTTTGATTGAATTGTGTCTTATGAAGTTGTTGGTTGTTGTTGGGGTTATCAATTTTTGCTTGGATTGACTTGTATATCAGAAGTGATATAAGTTTCCCATTGTTTGAATGATCTTGGACTTCTTATGTTTCCAAGAATCTACATAAGCTGAGATACTATTGTATAACTTCTGCACCAACACAGACATTCTCTTTTTGATTTATTTTGAAGTTTTAGGAAAGTAATTTAAGAAAGTAAATGTCTATACAAAATAATTAAAAAATTTTAGATCTCCCCCTAAAGTTTATATCCATACCTAGATAGAAACTTTAAAGATTTAAAATTTTTTGAATATGAATTAATTTTGATTTTTTTTGTATTTTTGATTGAAGAATGAAGAGAAGTATACCTTTTATTAGGATCATATCAATCTTACATTACACATGTGCATTCTTTTGTAATAAAATGGACATGTTTATGAACTTATTGATTGAAGGTATGTTTGTCCCCTTAAACTCATACCTGGTTAATATTTTAATGCATGTGATATTTATCATGTTTTGGTTGATTTAATTATTCAACATGTACCTCACACACAAAAGTATGGAATGATCAACCATCCGCATGTAATGCATGGTATAACTTTTTCACAACTTTCTTGACCAGGTTACTTAAGTTATAAGATCTCATTTTCACTGATCCTCATTGGGATTCTTTTACTTTGATCCTTTTCATGATTATCCACATTGGGATTCTTTTCACTTCACTTTGGAAGGTGATCCATGATTGGATTCTTTTGTTCATTCACATGGAATGTATGGTTATTGTAGATTCATCCAATTTGGATGTGTTCCTCATTGGGAATCTTTTGGATCAATACATCTACACTATGTGCTTGTTTCGTCAGGTCCTTGCTTAGCAAAACAAAGATGAAACTTGATGTATGTGAAAGAGATTCATAAAGTATCATTACCTGGCGTGTTTAGGTTACAACACACACATACACTTAGATAAGCCAATACATACCTGTAATCTGAGATGAGAGTTTTTCCATTGAATAAGATTTTAATTCATCACAACATGTGTCTTCTCTTCCAAGTTGAGCCTATCAGCATATCTGGTAAGTCATGACAGTCTTTGAAATTTTAAATTAAGCATAGTGAATGATATAACAACTATAATTATATCATTTCCGTAGTTTTCTTTTCTTCATCAAAATTGACTTCTTTTTGTGATTTTCTTATATTTTTAAATTGTTTTTTATGTTTTTCAGTTTATTCAAGGTTAATCATACCAATTGATTGAACTAGGTATTGTAACCTACAAGGTTTGAATGCCTTGGTGAATAAATCAACTAACTGATTTTCAGTTGGAACTTGAATCAATTTGATTAACCCTTTTTCAGCACAAGCTCTCAAAAATGATATCTGATTTCAATGTGTTTTGTTTTTGAGTGCTGGACTGGATTATTTGTAATCACAAAAGTTGTTGTGTTATCAATGTGAATTGGGGTATGCAAGAAGTTAAAACCATAATCAAGCATCTATTTTTGAATCTAGAGAACTTGAGAGCAATAAGCTGATGCTGCAATATACTCAGCTTTTGCTATTGAGACAAATACATGTGTTTACTTCTTGCACTGCCACGAGACCAGTCTGGGACCAAGAAATTAACAACCGCCAGAAGTGGACTTCCTATTGAAGTTGCATCCCCCATAATCACTATCAGTGAAGGCATAGATATTCAAGTCTCCTTCCTTTGGATACCATAAACCAAAAGTTGGCTTGCCCTTAAGATATATAAATATCCTCTTGACAACATTCACATGAGATTCCTTAGGATTAGCTTGATATCTAGCACACACACAAACACCAAACATAATGTCAGGCTCACTAAGTGTTAGATACATAAGCGAACCGATCATAAATCGATAGTGAGTCAGATCCACTGATTTGCCTTCTAGATCAGGTCCAATCTTCCCTTTAGTACCAACAGGTGTTCGGATAGACTGACAGTCAGCAAAGTGGAATTTCTTCAACATTGTTTCCACATATATTGATTGATTGATGAAAATTCCATTTGCTATTTGTTGGACTTGCACTCCTAAAAAGAATGTGAGTTCCCCATTGCACTCATTTGAAAATTTGAATGCATAAGATCTTCAAAGTCTTTACATGTAACACCCAATTATTTTTTTAAAGTTAGAAAAAAATAATAAGGTGAAGAATAAGAAAGAAAGGTTATATAATCCTTGTTGAGGGGTTAAAATTGTAAAAAGGACAAAATCTTTGTAAAGTTCATGAGTAAAGCAACATGGCCACCCATATTGCCAATTCAGATCAACTCTCGAGCACTTTAGAGAGAGAAAGTACAGAGTTTTCGAGTTTGAAGAAGAACAAGCTGAGAATCTGAATTTAAGTGGGTTTCTAGGTGATTGAACTCAATCACAGACGACTTTGGAAGAAGCCATACTCAAGAGCTACTAAGGTGAGTTCTAGAACCCCTCTTTTTACATGTTGAAACTAATTTTGGGGCTAGAAATGCATGAATGTATGTTTCAATAAAACTGGATTTTATACCCGTATGTATGATGTGCATATGGTTGTGTTTCTAAGGATTAGAATGTACGAGTTAATCTTAGAACATGAAAGATGAGATTTGTGGACTCAATCTGATGAATAGTATGCCCCTAGGCTGCTTATGCACCCAAATAGTAGTTCATACACCTAACTTTAGAAAACTGCCTAAGTGTTGGCAAATGCGGATGAACAAATGCGGATGAAAAGTCAATGCGGATGAACAGTTAATGCGGATGGGCATTGACTAAGTATGAGAAATACGGATGAGCATTGATTAAGTATGAGAAATACAGGTGAGCATTGAAGAAATACGGATGACCAGTTAATGTGGATGAGCATTGACTAAGTATGGAACATGCGGATGAGCATTAAAGAAATGCGGATGAATAGTAATGCGGATGAGCATTGACTAAGTATGAGAAATGCGGATGAGCATTGACTAAGTATGAGAAATGCAGATGAGCATTGAAGAAATGCTGATGAATAGTTAATGCGGATGAGAAAGTCTAAGTGTGAACAAATATGGATGAACAAAGACAAATGCAGATGAACAAAGACAAATGTGATGTATGATTATTTTCCCTTGGTGTTACGTTGAATGTTAATGAATGAAATGAAAGTATTATGTAATGTAAAGTGGAAGATAATGCAAAAGAGGAACATAATGAATGAATGCATGCATTAGCGAACGAATGAATGTAAGAAAGGCTTGCTATATGTATGGAGGTTCACACCCAATGAAGGGTGTTAGCTCAACTGTGTGCGGTTTAGCTACCCCAGAAGGATGCACACAGGGGTCCAATCTTTGTGATTGACCATATGTATGGGGTCCTTGCCGCTTGCCCTAGGTACTGGAGTCAGCTTCGTGCCCAATGTTCGAGGTCTATAAAAGACCTCAGGCCCAGTAACCAGCTTCGTGCATAATGTTCGGGGTATAGCATATGGCATTGATCTGGAATGAAAGAGAAAAGATAAGTGGTGAATGTACTTGCCCTACATACTAGAGTCAGCTTCATGCACAATGTTCGAGGTCTAGGAATGACCTTAGGCCCAGTAATCAGCTTCGTGCACAATATTCGGGGTATTGTACATGTCATCAATTGTAATGAACATATGAATGAAAGTATTAAAGTTATGTATGAAATGAATGATAATGACGTACGATGAATAAACGAATGTTAACAAACGAATGATGAAGATACTAATGATATTATCTATCTGTACGTATGATGTGTGATCACGTTCTAAAGTCTGTTATGATTTGAAAAAAAGTAAAGAACGGTTTTAAATGAAAGATAAAGTATGTTATATATTAAAACTAGAACTCACTCAGCAACGCTAACTTTTATGTGTTTCCACTTGGTAGTTAATTTTGCTGGGGATGGCACGGGGTGGCTACTCAGCTCTTTGGATGGCATCCATTTTATTATGCTTTATTGATGTAATGCAACACGTATTTTGTAATTTGATAACGATGTATTGTTTTGCAAGAGCTTTTATAATGAAATGAGATGTTTTTTTAATGATTCCGCTGTAGTGTTTTCTTTACTTTAATGAAAATATATGTTTTATGTGCAATGAATGACCAACTATAAGCGTCTCGAGAACAAGGCCTTACAAGTTGGTATCAGAGCCTAAGTTTAAGTGAAACGGGTAAATTTTCAAAATAAACCTTAACTTAAAATAAGAATGGGACTGAAAGGGAAGGGATGCCAGTCTGAGTAGCTGCATGCCATCAACTATTTTCTTAATTATAACCGGTATTATGTGTGCATGTGATGTGGTTTATGTGTTGCTCGTAGATTTAGATGCTGATGTAGTCACATGAGTAGAGACTGTAAGAAGCCGAGTGCTGAGGGTTTTGGGGTGAAGAAGACTAGGGGTGAAGGACCAAGGGCAAGCACCAGAGTGTTCACGATGATGCAGGAGGAGGCTAGGACGGACCTTCATGTTGTGTCAGGTACGTTTCTAGTAAACCAAACATTATCCTCTGTGTTATTCGATTCTGGTGCTAGTAAAAGTTTCATTTCTGCTGCTTTCTGTGCTAAACTGCCTCTTAGTAGTAAGAATATAGGTGCGCCCTTTGCATTAGAAACTGCCATAGGTAAGTCTACCAGAATTTACAAGGTGATAGAGGGATGTGTTGTGAAATTAGAAAGTCATAAGTTTCCGGTTAGACCATTCGCAATGACCTTAAGTGGTTTCGATGTGGCTCTTGGGATGGATTGGCTAGCGGACTACGAGGTGAACATTGTGTGTCGCAAGAAGATGATTCGTTTGACAGTGCCTGATGGGAGTTTGGTGACGGTTTATGGGGATCGGGTCATGATGGTCCCGAAAGTAATCTCAATGGCGGTGGCGGGAAAGTGTATGAGGCGTGGATGTAGCACCTACTTGGCTTATGTGAAGGATGTGGAAATGCCAACACCATAGCTATCCGATGTTCTAGTTGTGTGTGACATTCCAGATGTGTTCCCAGAAAATTTACCAGGAGTGCCACCTGACTGAGAGATCGAGTTTCAGCTTGATCTGATACCGGGTGCCCAACTTATTGCCAAGGCACCGTATCGGTTGGCTCCTACTGAGATGAAAGAATTTATGGAGCAATGGCAAGAGCTACTAGATAAGGGGTTTATTAGACCAAGTATCTCTCCTTGGGGTGCTCCGATCCTGTTTGTGAAAAATAAAGATGACAGTGTGAGGATGTGTATAGACTACTATGAGTTGAATATGTTGACGATAAAGAACCGGTACCCCTTATCGAGAAATAATGATTTGTTTGATCAGCTCCAAGGTGCCAGTTGGTTCTCAAGAATTGATCTTTGATAAGGCTACCATCAATTGAAGGTGAAAGAGGAAGATATCCCTAAAACAGCTTTTCACACACGTTATGGTCACTACGAATTCCTTGTTATATCATTTGGTTTAACCAACGCGCCAGCTGCTTTTATGGACCTGATGAACTGAGTGTGTCGGCCGATGTTGGATAAATTGGTGATTGTGTTTATCGATGATATCCTGATTTATTCCAAGAGTGAAGAGGAGCATGTCGGTCACATTCAAGAGGTGATGGAGACGTTGAGAAGGGAGAAGTTGTATGCTAAATTCTCTAAATGCGCATTTTGGTTACGCGAGGTTCAATTCTTGGGTCATGTGGTGAATCCTGATGGGATTATGGTGGACCCAACGAAGGTGGAGGAAGTGATGCAATGGAAGTCTCCAAAGACGCCAA